>CAIGQZ010033231.1:7283185-7344634 GCA_903798205.1 Danio tinwini
GATGGATGGATGGATGGACGGACGAACGGACTGACAGACAGATAGACAGTAATCTAATAGATTACAATTTTCATCATGTAATTTGTTATTAGTAACAGACTACATTTTAAGTAATCCAATAGGTTATCCATATTACACAGGTAACATTCACAAGTGTCCTACATATTGCTTTGCATTAAATGTGGGAGTATCTTCTAGTTTAAAGTAAATAAGCGGGATGTGACACTCATTCATTCAACAGTAGACAGTCATTTACATAGTATTCCAAACTTACTAATGACGTGGGAACAACTTTAACAAACTGTTTGTATTCTTTTTGAGAATGAAACTGATTCATCGTTGGCAGGAGCATCTAATTTAGTTTTAGGCATGCTATGTTTAAAACACCGAAGTTTAAGTGACTGAATTAATCTGGTTATCTGTACTACTGTACTTCAAACAGATCATGTTTTCCTGAGAGTCATGTCAACATCTCTCATAAGCTTTTGCGACTTTATGAAATAAACAGTGATCAGAAAAACACTTAAGCTCTTCATTAATTACCACAAAATAAATTATTGAAATACTACTAGTTTGAAGTTGCTCAATTATTTTTCTACAATCCGCTTGTTAAGTCGTGACGTATCAGTGATGTATTGAGTACTGTTTCTGGGTCCAAGCCGCTACTCATTTTAATTGAGAAAATTTTCGTTTATGGACACTTTTTAGTCATATCACACATTAAAGTGAATTTTATGTAAAACAGTCTCTGGACTTGCTGCATCACAAATACCAAAATATTTACAATTTATAAAAGATTTTTCACTTCACTTTCTTTCACTTTTCTCAGATATTAGGCATGGACATATATATTGGTTTTCGAAAGTATTACATTGCTTTGTAAACAATTATTATTACCATTTGTTGAGTTTCCCCATACAGTTTGATATAGCACTTGGACCCGAAAGCCGCTTCGGATGATGTTACTTAACAAGCGGATAGCAGTCCAATGGAGCAGGTGGATACTCATGTGAACATTTTTTTTTTCATTTTGTGGCTTTTGTTTAGTTTCAGTAATCGCTGAAATATTGTTTAAGAAATACCTCACTCAAAAATTTAATAAAGTTTGTCATCATTTACTACATCATTTCATCTTCCACGTATGAAAATCTCTCTCTTTTTTCTTTTCTTGTCTGTACAATTGTTTGTGTTCTGCAGAAAAAAATGTAACTGGCTTGTAACAACATGTTGAGTAAACTATGCCGATTTCCACTCAGGATTATTTGCTGAGGCTTTGAATTAAAGGTAATAATGTTATAAATTATTGTGTAAATAATGACCCCAGGGTGACATGGTGGCTCAGTGGTTAGCACCGTCGCCTCACAGCAAGAAGCTCGCTGGTTCAAGTCCTGGCTGGGCCAGTTGGGCATTTCTGTGTGGAGTTTGCATGTTCTTCCCTTGTTCACGTGGGCTTCCTCTGGGTGCCACATGTATTAATTTTGTGTTGCATGTATGTTTTCTATTTCACTGTCAAATTGTCAGACTTGCATTTTATGAATAACCAAGGACCATGCCCTGCATGCACAGGACGTCAACATGACGTCATATTGACCTTGTACCCCAACATACCCCAACGTCATGGGGATGTTGGATTTGGTTTGCAAATGAAAATCATGTTGACGTCAGAACCCAATGTCAGGCCGACATCAATGTTCAATGTCCAACCTTAAATCAACCAAATATCAACGTCTAATTATGTTACACCTTGATACTGTGTGGACGTTACCACTATGACATCTATCAGACGTTGGATTTTGGTCACTTTTCAACACAATCTAGTCAACCAAATATCAACATCATTTGAAATTGTTATTGGATGTCAAAATAACGTCGTCCTTAGATGCTGGCTAGACATTGAATTTTAGTCACCTGACATCATGATCTAAATCTAACCTAATATTAATTATCTTCTCTGTCTTATGATGTTGTGTGCCTGCTGGGTGGTTTCAACTCAAAATGTTCTTAATGCTAATCTGATGAAAAAAAAGTCAGCTGCATCTGGATGGCCTCAGGGTAAGTTATTTAATTTAAAATTATATATATATATATATATATATATATATATATATATATATATATATATATATATATATATATAGAGAGAGAGAGAGAGAGAGAGAGAGAGAGAGAGAGAGATGGGTGGGGGTGACCCATCCCTTTAAAATAAAACTTCACATTTAGCCATTCAATGAACAAATGTCAAGTTTGTTTGAAAAAATATGCCTTGAAAATTTCTGATAGTCTAATTTCTTTGTTAAAAATGATTAGCCATAGCCTTCTGTCTTTTGGCGGGTGTTTTTTGGCATTCTAGCAGCAGAAGCATTATGTGTAGTTATTTTCTAGTGATCTAATGAGTTCTCTTCTGTTAAGTAGCATAATGACAGCAGGACAATACGGATGCTTGGTGTGGTCCATATGGACCGCATAAGTCTTTGGCGGCACCCTCTGCACTTTATTAACTACTATGTCTTACCAGCGCTTAGTAAACTGTTTAGTTAACAAAGCTCTGGCAGCAAGAAGAAAAAAGGGGGTCGGCGTTGAAAATGTGAACAGTTGGTGCGATGTAAAGACACTGTTTTCAGTGGAGGGCATGACAGAGCTTCCCCCCACTCCCCTACCCAGTGTGCCTTCAGTCAACGCCACTCCGCCCCGTCCTTACAAGGCTTGGCTTAGTCACACCAGCTGCCTGGACCATTCTTTAGCCCTCGAGCTGCCCCCTGTCATGACCAGCGGTGCGTTTCCCAAACCACAACATAACCCGCTGCTCAACTACCATAACTACTGTAGATACAACTGATTCTCCAATTGTGGTGTTTGAACCATGTTGGTTACAACCAATGTGCAAATTATATTTTGACTATCGAGGGGTCAACTTTTTTCAGTAATGTTAGTTCATATGTGCCAAGTAGTTCAGTAATGTATCAATTTATGATCAATCCTATTTAAAGGGATAGTTCACCCAAAAAACTTCCATCATTTACTCTACCTTAATTTGTTCAAAAACTGTCTAAGTTGAGGACAAATGAATATTTTTTTTGTTATTGTTGCTGGCACACATTGGCATCCATAGTCTTTTTTTTTTCCTTTTATGGAAGTCGATGGGTCTCAGCAACCACTATTATTCAAAAAAATATTTTTGTTCAACAGAAAAAAGAAACTCATAAAGGTTTAAAACAACATGAGAGTGAATTATGAGACAGTTTTCATATCTGGGTGAACTCTTCGTTTAAGTTGTAAGTGTTCTGAGTAGGGATGCATGATATATTGGCGGCCATATTGATATCGGCCGATAAATGCTATTTTTTATGTTATTGTTATCAGTCTGATATCAAAATTAGGCTCCCTGCCTTGCACACGCATGGGCACAATTATTCAGACTTGTCCAGTGCATAGGCATAAAGTTTCCAGTTTGGCTGCACTATATTGGAGCTTTCCCCACATTGTTAATTTCCTTTAAAGTCCATCCTTTCTTTCTTATCCACGGGAGTTCTACAAAACAGATTTGCTTATATGTGTTTTTAAAAAAAGAATAGATAAAAGCAAATAGAATTGGTGTTTATCTACGCAAAGAAGAAATATTTTATTGCTAAATTCTGTCCATGTTCATCATTCCATCGAATTAAACTTAAATAAGTCAAAACGTGTTTATATTCTGTGTATTTGATGAAGCAGTCAACGCATGCTGGCAAAACTTAAATCAGCTATTAATAACTGATATAAATGAAAGATAAATAACTTTGTGTAAGCACCAGAGAATCTTGCATACTTAGTTCTGAGAGATACTAATTATTCTATTCTCACCTACAGTGACCTCTGATTGGCTATTTCAGCAGATGTGGGATTGTCAACGATTGTTGATATAACAAACAGGGAGATGTTTGCATTTTCTACACCAATAAATTGACGACCATTAAAGATTGCACTTTTTATTTACCATTTTTACTTAACTTATTATTTTACATTTAGTCATTTAGCAGACGCTTTTGTCCAAAGTTACTTCTCAGCAAACAATTTTGTGTTTAATGGACATCTAACAGACATCTAAGCGCAGACAGCTTGGCTAAAACAAGGCTAAACTTGAGCTGTCAGTGAAAATCTAATAGACATCTAAAAATAGCCCAAAACTAGACTAGTCATCAAATAGGCAGATTAAACAGACTTTATATGTGTAGTCGTTCATTTCTGTTTATTTGATGACTAGTCTAATTTTCGCCTATTCTTAGACGCCCAGCAGATTTTCAGCCCAAATTTAGTCTTGTTTTAGCCAAGACGACTATGACTATGCGGAATAGTTGGCAGTTAATTCTGCTGTGGGGACCCCTGATAAATAAGTAACTAAACCGAAGGAAAATAAAATCACTCTTAAATCACTTAACAAACTAAAACACCACATCTTTTGCACCCCATAATGCTTTGCGTGAATTATGGGAGTAACCTGGGTTAAAATGTAAACAATTAGTGAAGTTTTTTTTAAAACTGAATAATGACGTGTCGTTTTTCTTATTACAGTTCATCTATTGGACAACTTTCTTATCTACTTCTATAAGACCCATGAATATTAAAAAAAATATTGAGGATGTGCTGAATATTATTGTACAGTAGGGAAATACATATGAGAAAATAATCTGGAGGATCAAACACAGTGAACTCACAGGAGCTTTGGCCACAGGCATACTTGTAATACGTATTATACACAACATACCATTATTTTCATGATGGATAAGTCAATCGTACCTCTCACCCAGTTTTCGCTATGTGTGGACTTTATAGCTCAACCTTAATAATTGAACTATTCTGTTTCAGATCTTTTAAACAGAAGCTCCAAATTTGAATCAAACAGACACACACATTATATGTTTTTATAATCATGCATTAAAGTAGGATCATATTATTTTCATATTTATTGATTTATTTTACATAATATTTATATAATAAATTTATATTTACAATTAAATGTTGAAATATACAATACATAAAAAATACATATTTTTTATTACAAATATTCAATATTTGTATTCATATTGTTACTTGAAAATTAAAATATATATTTTTAATTCATCTATATACAGTTGAAGTCAGAATTATTAGCCCCCCTTTAATTTTTTAAAATATTTCCCAAGTGATGTTTAACATAGCAAGAAAATTTTCACAGTATGTCACAGTATAATATTTTTTCTTCTGGAGAAAGTCTTATTTGTTTTATTTCAGCTGGAATAAAAGCAGCTTTTAATTTTTTAATAATTCACCTTTATTTCTATAGTGCTTTTACAATGTAGATTGTGTCAAAGCAGCTTCACATAGACGATTATAGTAAATTGAAACAGTGTCTGTTCAGTTTTCAGTGTTTAAGTTCAGTTTAGCTCAGATCAGTGTGGTTTAATAATCACTACTGAGAGTCCAAACACTGAAGAGCAAATCCATCGATGCGCAGCTCTACAGGTCCTGAACCATGCAAGCCAGTGGTGATAGCGGCGAGGAAAAAACTTCACAGATTGGCGAAAGTGAAGAATTTAAAAAACCTCGAGAGAAACCAGGCTCAGTTGAGCACGACCATTTCTCCTATGGCCAAACGTCTTGTGTAGAGTTGCAGTCTAGGCACCGGAGGCTGAAGAATGCTGGACCTCAGCGAAGACTCGTCTGTCCCTGGAGTGTCACAGGAATCAGTCTCATGCTCTCCACTCCACCATGACCACCACAGTAGCTGCTCAGGATACGGCCTGGTCCAGGATTATGAAAACCTTGTGATCATCTCGTCGCTGGTCTTGGATCATCAGTGGCGCTGCATAGTCTGAGGGCCTCTGAATGAGTACTCCCAGGTGGAAATAGAGAATAACAAGAATAATTAGTGTAGCTGATGTTCATAGTGTATATAAACGAGATGCAAAAACCTGCGTGGGGCACACTAATGCGTCATACCGCTAAGTGATGCACTGAGTGTATGCTTTGCTAAAAAGATAGGTTTTTGATCTAGTTTTGAATTGTGAGAGTGTGTCTGAGCCTCGGACATCATCAGGAAGGCTATTCCAGAGTTTAGAGGCCATAAATGAGAAGGCTCTACCTCCTTTACTCGACTTTGCTATTCTAGGTACTACCAGAAGCCCTGAGTTTTGAGATCTTAAATAGTGGGTTGGATTGTAGCGAGACAGGAGGTTGGTTAGATAAACAGGAGCTAGATTATTTAAAGCTTTATAGGTAAGAAGCAATATTTTATAATCAATATGACACTTAATGGCTCATTTCCACTGACTGGTACAGTACTGTATGGGTCGGTATGCTTTTATGGCTGTTTCCACTGTCAAAAGGCGTACTGAACCGAACTGTACCGTACCCCTTTTTCGGCAACCTTTCTCGAGAAAGGGTACCAAAAGAGTACCAAAAGGCGGAGCTAGACGCGCAGCTGAACGCTATTGGTTTACAGAGATATGTCACGAGCTCACACCATGTTTTCATACACAGCCGAGAGACTATATATCCATATAATAACGAGCCCTGTTCGATCTTGGCTCAAATGTATCTTGTCGTCGTCTTGATGAACAGCCACAAAGCCAAAAAGAAGAGCAGATTTTACCCTGTGTCCCGTTGTTTTTTACAAACCAGTCTGAAGCGCGATTGGTTTTTGCTTTTTTGCTTGTGCTTGCCGCGCGTCTATATTTGAAATAACAAACTTCATAAGCTGATGATAATAACGTGCGCTTGATTATTGACGTGCTTTTGAAACCTGATCCTGTACTGACAAATGCGAGAGTGACGCGCAAAAAAACAAAGAGAAGCTGGGAAAAAAAGGAGCACATTATTTTTTCAGCAAACGTGAACAAACTGCCATGTTTAACTATTATTATCACCTTTTGGACTATTATGAAATCGGGATGATGGAATTACTTTCTAACAAGAGGCTACACGTGCTGCTGAAGATTAAAGAAACATTTAATCATAAGAGGTTTGCTGACTGTGGGCTCTATTTCGTGTTGTTCGTGTAGAACCTAAATAAGGACTAAATGTTTGCTGTGTGTAGTTTTTTTGTAAGTGGTAACATATCGGAGACTGTAATGGTCTGTATGTGTTCATATATGTTGCATTTATTTATTTATTTTATATAATTGCAGACATTACAGTAGGCTATTTCACACTGTCATTGATCTGCAGTTATAATCAACTCATGTCCATAGAAAAGTTAGTAATAAACATTTGTACATTTGTGTGTGTAAAGCATCTGTTTTGTGAGGAGTGCTTCTCATATGATATGTGAGTGACCCGTACAGCTTTACTGTAGACATTTTCTCGAGCGAAAATGACGTCGACTGCAACTTTCTGAGGTAAACCACGCCTACTAAAAAAGTACCATTGGTACCCTTTTAGCAGTGGAAACCCAAGCCTGATAAAGGTGACCCGTACCGACCCGTACCGTACCGTACTGTACCAGTCAGTGGAAACGAGCCATAACAGGCAACCAGTGTAAGGGGTAATATGATCATATTTTCTAGACCTGGTAAGAACTCTGGCAGCTGCATTTTGTACTAGCTGAAGTTTGTTATTAAAGGATGCTGGACATTACAGTAATCCAGCCTAGAAGTCATAAAAGCATGGACTAGCTTTTCTGCATCTAAGATGGATAGCATACTTCATAACTTAGCAATATTTCTCAGATGACAGAAGGCAGTTTTTGTGACATGGGATATATGATTTTCAAAAGTTAAATTGCTGTCTAATGTGACACTCAGATCTTTTATAGTAGAGCTAACTCTAACTTTGTATCCCTCTAATTGCAGGTTCAGTTGTGAGAACTGCTGTGTACAGGATTTAGGCCCAATAAGTAATATTTTTGTTTTGTCTGACTTTAAGAGAAGAAAATAGCTGGTCATCCAGTCTTTAACATCTTTAATACACTCAGCTAGCTTAGACAGTTCAGACATTTTATCAGGTTTAGTTGAAATATATAATTGACTATCATCTGTATAGCAGTGAAAGCTGATCCAATGTCTTCTAATAATGTCTCCCAGGGGTAGCATGTATATTGTAAAAAGCAAAGGGCCTAAAACTGATCATCGAGGCACCCGGTACTTTACTGGCCTGACTTGTGAAAGCTGTCCAATAACCATTTTTAGGTCAAAATAATTAGCCCCTTTAGGCTATTTTTTTATTGTCCAGAGAACAAATCATCGTTATACAATAACTTTCCTACTGCCTAGTTAACCTAGTTAAGCCTTTAAATGTCACTTTAAGCTGTATAGAAATGTCTTGAAAAATATTTAGTAAAATATTATTTACTGTCATCATGGCAAAGATAAATGTATGACATATATTTTATATATGTGAAATCCATATGAACTAGTATGTCACATATGTAAATTGCATACATTCCTATACATCAGATTTCTATTTGGAATCTGTGTTTCCATCAGTCTGGTCCTGTGGATTTGACAGGTTCTCCCTTTCACATTACAGTGGGGTTTTCATTAGTCAAAAATCTTGGAAAGAGCCTTCTATCAATTTGAATCTAGACCTGATATTGGCAAAAGTGGCACATGGAACATAGAATATATAAAATAATATAATATATGAATATAATACAAATATTTTTGTCATATATGGAGGATGAAAAGTGCTTACTTTTATAGAATAAAAATAAATATTATCAATTTACTTGAAAATCAAACCTATAACTAATAAATCCAGAAAAAAAGTGGTCTTTTATTTAATACGTCTCCAGAGCTGTATAATACACAATAGCATACAATTACATTATATGACATATAATCAAATTAATTTTATTAATAATAAAAAGAAATTCCAGGACAGATGTTTAGTCAGCTATTCTGAAAAAGACAAAGAAAAAACTCGCAATGCATTCAATACAAACTTCATTTACGCTCTCACAATAATCCTTTTCTCCCCTGACTGAATTTGCTACATTTCAATTTCCTTTGAAGTAGTTTTTCGGCACATTTGATGGTGAACGCTTGGAAAGCACAGCATTATGAGCGCAAGAATAGAGCTTTTTTTTAGATTTCTGATCAACTCATTCCCTCAAGAGTCACTTGAAAAATCCACACTATTTGGCTACTATGTGCGAGCCATGCTAATACTTGGAGGCATTCGCTTTGTAGTGCTTAGGTTTAGTAAGCGTCAAGAAGTAGAGGAAAAATCCAAACCATCCACTAAGCAAACAGAATGAACTAATGGATCAGTCGTTTTCTCCTCCCATTTCAATTATCCAGAGCCAATGCTAAGAATATGAGCACACCGCTAAACGCTAATGCTAATACAGATAATCCCTTACATACATATACATGTCACATTTAGCCACCCAGGCAGTCGGAGAGCGAGATTTGAGACATCCTTCAGGTTAATGAGGAATATGTAAATGCTGCGGAGCTTATGAGATTACCAGTGGTTTGATAGTTATTACAGGTGTTAGTAAACCAGAGTTAGCAGGCTAGTTAATGCTGGTCCTTTCAGAGTTTGATTGATCCCTCAATGCGGCTGTTTGCTGGGCTGAATTGGGCTGTGGTGGGTCCAGATTGTGGGCTCAAATACTCAAAGGTGCCAAGTTGACCCGTTTTTTTTTTTTTTTTTTTCATTTTTAGACTTTTCTTTGGTTTGTTTGGCCTCTGAGCAGTGCTGGGTTGCTTCATGAAGGAAAAAAGGAAGATTTATTTTGACAGATCGTGCAATTTATTATGAGCTAAATTTAAAAATACAAATGCAATTATTCGTATTTGAATATTATTATCTAAAATATACGTTTAAAAAAACAAATTATTAAATAGCCTATAATAAATACTCAGTTAATACAGTTGGGTTCAAAATACCCCAACATATAACCCAACTATAGATTATTATAGCATCTTCTGAACTATGGGTTATTTTAACCCAGTGCATTGGGTTATATAATTTAACTGAATGCATTGGGTTATTTTGATTGAATGTTATTTTTTTCCATTCTGATATTACTATTGCTACTGTTACTAGTACTACTATTAATTTTATAAAAATATTGAAAATGCTTTATTTTCATTACATTTTAAGTTCCAGACACTTTTTATCTGTGTAATATACAGTAGATTGGCTATGAAGTGCACATTTGTATCATCAATATTTAAGAGTGCTCGTGAAACGGATATAAAAAACATGACATGGAGAGGTAATTTGATAAAAAATAACAATATTATTGCATTAGAGCTTAAATAAACTTTATAATGCAAAAACAACATTACGTACGCATAATAATACAGCTGTTCTGTGTCAGTTAACTTAGTTGACTGTTGAGTTTTTTACAAAAATTTTAATACAACTAGTTGAGTTATTGAATAAATAACCCAATGAAGGTTAAAAATAACCCAACAAAGCACCAAATATTTTTAACTCAACCATTGGGTTAAATAAATCATTGGTGCCAATAGCCGAGTGCACCAACATATAGCACCACGGTGCTCATGGCGACCCGAGTTTGATTATGCCAATACTTTCTCTGCTTCCAATGCTTTCCTGTCTGTCCTTTACTGTCCTATAACATTAAAGGTGAAAAAGCCCCTAAAAATATATATAACATTTTTAGAATGTATAAAACGCAACATAATACACAAAATCAAGAATGTGTCATATTTTAACAAATAAATATATTATACTATACATTAGCTACATAATTATATTATATATAGCTATGTTCATTTACATATCCATTAAATACATCCTTTATATATTTTTTAATTGATTTGGTATTTAAATATTTGTACATATAAGGATATATTTTATTTATTATTATATGATTACAGAAATTATGTGACGCATAATAACATTAAATATTAAAATTATATATTATTTCAATTTATACATATTTTATATAAACACAAAGTAAACCCCAATACATATACATAATAATTATATAATGAATCATTTATTACAAAGCTCATTCATTAATTTTCTCGTCAGCTTAGTCCCTTTATTAATCTGGGACTAATTAATTCCACCACAGTGGAATGAACCGCCAATTTATCCAGCACAATTTTACGCAGAGGATGCCCTTCCAGCCACAACCCATCTCTGGGAAACATCCACACACTCATACACTACGGACAATCTTCACAGTCTTTGGACTGTGGGGGAAACCGGAGCACCCGGAGGAAACCCACGCAAACGCAGGGAGAACATGCAAACTCCACACAGAAACGCCAACTGACCCAGCCCAGCCTGGGAACCAGCGTCGTTCTTGCTGTGAGGCGACAGCACTACCTACTGCGCCACTGCGTCGCCTATTACATAGCTATATAACCTTATTATTCCTGTAATATTTACATATTGTTATTTATATTCATTTATGTTAATTATATATATGTTTAAAATATTTTGTTAAAATATGGAATTATATTAAACCTAACAAATACAAAACAATTATATATTAGTAAAGATAATTTTACAATACATTAAATAATATGTGGCGGTGGGGTGGCACAGTGGGTAGTGCTGTCGCCTCACAACAAGAAGGTCGCTGGTTTGAGCCTCGGCTGGGTCAGTTGGCATTTCTGTGTGGAGTTTGCATGTTTGCATGTTTACTTGGGTTTCCTCCCGGTACTCCGGTTTCCCCCACAAGTCCAAAGACATGCGCTATAGGTGAATTGGGTAAGCTAAATTATTCGTAGTGTAGTGTGAATGAGTGTGTATGGGTGTTTCCCAGTGATGGGTTGCAGCTGGAAGGGCATCCGCTGCGTAAAACATATGCTGGATAAGTCAGCGGTTCATTTCGATGTGGCGACCCCTGACTAATAAAGGGACTAAGCCGAAAAGAAAATTAATGAATGGAAGAATATATAATATGTAATATGTGTGTTTTAATGTTTTGTTAAAATATTCAATTAAGATTAATTTTTAATTAGGAAATTATTCTGTAAATATTTTTTAAATATAATCATACTCATACAATACACAATTCATGAATAATATAATATAATATAATATAATAATCAATTAATAAATATTCATATTTAATGTAGGTTTTATATGAATATTATATTCATACTATATTTTTTATTTACTATTATTATATTATTATTACTATATTCATTTATTTTTACAGTTTTTCTCAGTCTCTTTGTTGCATTTCTCACAACACTATTTACATTTGCACAAGGGTTAATGCATTTCTCAAAACAATTAGTCATTTGTGCACATCATAGTAGCAGTTTCTCATTCCTTCCAGCAAATTGCAAATACTTTTGGACATGCATCAATTGCTTTCATACAACTCTCTGCTGTTTGTAACATTATCATTTACTTATGTCATGTCAGTCAAAATTAACTAAACTTGTGGATGCTGAATAGTCATTCCATAGAAAACTAATAGTCCTCATTTCATTACTTGAGTCATTACATACACAAATGTTGAACTAGTTGTCAAAATCTGTCAAGCTAATTTTATTAAAATAATGTAAATCTTTTTTTTTCTAAAATTGTCTTCTAAATTGAACAATTCATGAATGATTTACCGACCTGTGTATGTTGTAGGTTCATTTCAATTATGTACTGCAGTATTGTTTACAGTTGTGCACAGCTCTACCCAGAGGGAGTTTATGTTTGTTGTAAATAAGGGTGTATTTATGCTTTTGCACAATTCTGTGAATAAATTAGAATTGTAAAGAGCAAATGCAGTAAAAATGTGAAACATACATATTCAGTGTCTTGTACTCAGATACCTCACTAAATGCAGTGATGTCTAACTTTACTATAGTTTTCAAATGGCTGTGCAAATAGTATATAGTGCTGTTTTGAGCATTTTCAGGACGTGTCACCAAAATCTGACTTTTTTGCATTGAAAAAGATGTACAGAGTAAAGTGTCATAATGAAAACATGACAAAGCCATTTGACTATCTTGTTCATAAACAATGGTGTCAGTACTTTTCATCTTGACGACACTAACACTTTCATTGACATGAATACTTGCTTTTGAGGAATGAGCTATTAATTTTGAGCAAGTGACATGCTTTTGCAGGTTATCCACTAGGTTTTGCAGTTTGTACTAATTGAGAAATGCATTAACTGTTGTGCAAATGTAAATAGTGTTGTGAGAAATGCACCAAAGCGGCTGAGAAAAACTGTAAATATCAAAAAAGCAACTATAAATCAAATGTAAAATCTCAATTCAGTGATATTTATTCAATATATTAAATATTACATAATATTATGATACATAAACATAAATGATAATGCATTTCTAATTAACAAATAGTTATTAATAGAAGTTGACACACACATGTGAAGAGGTGTGATGCTAGTAGAATATCGCACAGCTTTCAGCCAATCAAATTCGAGAACCAGAAAGGCCTATTGTATAAATAAATATACATATACACACACATACAACATGCCAACAATTTTGTACCTCATATGAATTCAGTTATATTGACATCATTGTTTCTTTTTCTAGATGCAAATAAATCTGAATTGTCTACAAGCGCAGCTCCTCTGTGAAAGTATCCGTCTGATATTTCCCTCTCGCTTTTGGTAAAAGAAGTCATTAAGCTTATCCAGACACAACAAAAGAATGATTTTGCAACCGCAAACAAGAGTGTCAAATCAAACAGAGATCTGCAAAAGAGGCTTTGTTGAGTTGCTGAGCTTCATACCAATTTGGAGATTTCAAAGCTCCCTTTTCTTAGTCTTTTTAATCACTGGACTTGTTTGAAGAGCACAAAAGCTCTAAATAAGATGAGAACAAATCAAAGAAACATTATGTAAGATTTGGCAACTCTGAAACTCTACTAAAAAACTGTATCTACACCTATGTGGCCAGAAAATGGGACATTATGTTGTATTATATTGGCAATGCACTGTTTTCGATAATCTGAACCAATTTTTAAGACAGTAAAACAGGATGAAAGCTGCAATTTACAAATGTATTTGTACTATTTAAGTATTAAAAATGTTTGTTTGCTAATATGGATTACTTATTACTAACTATTATTACTGTTATTATTTATGACTTATTTATATTTATTACTATTTATGTAATGTCATATTTTAACTAAATAAAATGTAACACTTTCAAAATGCAAAATAAATATAAAATGCATGACATATAAATTAATACATTTCATAACATAATGCATATATGATTAATATATGTTTTATAAAACAAATATGTATCTGTTATGTATTTGTACTATTTAAGTATTAAACATATTTATTTATCAGGGGTCGCCACAGCAGAATGAACCGCTTTAAACATATTTACTAATATATATTTACTAATATGTATTAATTGCTAATTATTAAAATTTTAATAAATGTATTACTTTATTTTTATATTATTACAAATTATGTAATTTTATATTTTAACAAAATAAAAGGTGTAGTTTTAGCAACATACAAAATAAACAGAAAGTGCACATATTAAACATTTATATAAATATAATATTTGGTGATATTTGGTGTAATTTAGTGTAATCAATATTTAAACATATTATATTTAATAATTTTATATAAAATGAAATAAGCTATAATTATATAAAATTTAAATATAAAAATATTATTTATTTCTAGAACTTTAAAAGTATTATTGCTACTACTAATAATTGATTTATAACTTCAATATAAACATTCTTAATATTAGTAATTATATAATTCCATATTTTAACAAAATCAAATTTAGTTACTGTAGTGTCCAAATAAAGCCATCCTTTTTACTTCACGGAGCAACTATATCAGCACTGTGAAAATGAAGCGTTTATTATTCAGATTCGTGTGATCGTAATTACTGTGAAAATGCATTGTAAATTCATGGGAAAACCCACTTAAAGAGTCTTAGATGGCTTAAAGAATTATGAATTGCAAACAGTTTCTCTGCAGGATCCGCGCGGACATCGCCCTCTGCCGGAGGACAAACAAAACACAACAGCGGACAAAGCATCCTAAAGTTTCTCAAGAGCACTAAATTAATACAAGACGACGATTATTGTTTTAAAAACTAACTGATAATGCAATTTTACAGCGTTATATTTTATTTTCACCGTTTATTTAGATTTTTTTTATTGTTTAAATAGTTTATGTCAGTTGTTTAGGTTGTTTAAATTTGTCCAAGACAAAGACAGAAAATGTTTAATACAATTTAAATTTAAAGCTTAGAAGGTGTAAACTAAAGCAAAATGTTTAATACAGTTTGAATTTAGAAGAAATATGTAGGTTAATATTTTGTTTAGGCAGCCTAAATATCAGAATTCCGAAAGCTCTACTAAAATGTTTGGAGTTTTAGCCTGTTGAAAATAAGCATCTTTCTGAAGATTAGCCTACTTCAAACTTGGTAGACAGGATTTTTTTAAGGTTTTAAAACAGCTCTACCTTTTAAAAACTGTAGACAGTCATTAGCACAAATATGAATTAATTTGCTTAAATGCGCTATTGGGGACACTTGTAAACAAATGATCCAAAACGAAGCCGTTCCCTTGAGAAAGACGCTAAACACCGTGTCATTTCAACTCGACTGCACTGAAATAACGCTATGAATTTAAACGTTTTCAACGGTAAATCGGTTTCTTGTGTTCCTCTTAATCCAAACAACTCAAACCCGGTCATTGTAACATGGCGCTGTTCCTCCCTCAGAAAGACGCGGGACGATGGGAATTCGCGAAACGAGCATTATTTTGAAGGTGCCACCTATTTGCAGCTCATAAAAACAATATTTAGGTTGTGCTTGAGCGTTACCTCGCTGAATAGGCGCTATTCATGCGGGGTTAAGAGTGTAGCGTGGGTCCTGTGAGGAGGTAGCGTGGGTCCCTGTGTTTCTGGGAGGAGCTGTCAGGGCTTCAGGGGACCTGGAGAATAGCGGCCCGCCAGAGTCTCTTGCTTGGGTTCGAACTGCGGTGATTTAACTGCATAATCGGATTGAAAGTGAGCCGCGGAATTTATGTCAGTTCACATTTCATCAAACGGCGAGTGTGAATTGAAGTCGACAGAACAGAGGGTTAATCCAGAACTAAAGCCAAAATAATTAGGGGCCCCCGTCTAATCTCCTGCTCATTCTAACACCCTTGAATGACATTAAAATATGGCAACGCTTGCTGTTGGCAGTCAGATGTGTTGCCCAACTTTAAACGGGCCAATCAACGTCTTGCGTGCAGAAGCTGAGGTTTGTTCGTGAGATCCAACATAGTTTTGGGTGTCAGACAGAGAAGTGAATAATTCAGACAAGCTTATGATTTCGTGCTAAAATGTTTAAGATGATTTAGAACAGTAAATAAATTTAAAGTGGAATTGGATTCAAGAATAATTACATGTTCTCTGTACAAACTAGGCTACATATAACTTAACATGTTTTAAGAAACAAAAAAGCAATATTTTAGAAAACAAGCTAAGTTTAAGATTGGGATTGTTGTAGCCTATTACTACTTTCCAAAAGTCAATATCATGTCATTCAAATGGCTCAAAGGTTGTTTTTTTTTTACCCATAGGGGAGAGCGGGGATGAAAGTACCATTTTTCTTTAAAAATGTTTTTAAAAGATAATGTTGCAGACAGAAATATATTTTTGCTGTGGTCACAAACTCATATCGGGTGGTATTTTGAACAAATGTTTAACAACTTCTGAATAATTTCAATTTAAAGATAAAATGCACATTATTACTTTTGACTCCGTCAGCAGGGATGAAAGTAACACATGGGTGGGTCAAAAGTAACAACAATTTTTGCTAGATTTGCTGGCTTAATCTTATTTATTTTAAATATACCAGACTATGATCTTGTTAATTTTAACTGATTTTGTCCTTTATTTTTGCAAAAAATATTAAACTGTATTTTCATTTAAAATTTCACTTTCATCAAAGTTTTAAAAGCAATCCAAAAATGTTACAAGTTTTTACAATTTTTGAATTTTTTTATTATTATTGTAAATATGCATTTATTTTCTTAAACATGTGAATCAAAACACTGAAAACTCTAATGTGGAAGTGAAAAATAAGGTATGGCTATAAGTAATTGGACATAAATAACAGTGTTACTTTCGTCCCCAGAGAAACTCTTGCCATTTAAACCTGATTTACTTTTAAACTGAAAAACTCAGACATTTTAAACTTAAGGATGTGTTATTTCACTAAACCTATAGATTGATCATTAGTGTGATGCATGAAAAGAGAAACACAACTTGTAATAAGGAAAAAAGAACCCTTACAATAATTTACTTTTTGGACTTAAAAACAGAAATTTGGACCTAACCGTAGGACACGATCCCAAAATCGCATGATATTTGGCAGCTCCATTAAAGTTGCATACTGAATGTGGAACACAATCTCACGGCAATTCGTAACTTTTTGATTTAGTGGCTAATTCGTATGAATTTGTACAATCTAATTCATATTTAGTACGATTTGCTCATCGCCCAAAGACGGTTGGGTTTAGGGGCGGGGTTGGGTGCCACGCCTCCTTTTTAAAATCGTACATTTTTGTACGACTCAACTCATGCAAATTCGTACGAATAAGCCACTAAACTGACAAAACGTAAAATACTTACTTTTCCTCGAGATCAGGCTGGAATGTGCTGTTATAGCCTGGAAAGCAAATGTTATCAAGGCCTTGAGAAAATTGCTTTGTTACTTTCATCCTACGTTGCTTTCGTCCACGCTCTCCCTATACATAAAAAATCTTAAAAACAACCATAAACCTATTTTAGTAAGTTGAGTGTATAGTGTACCATCAGTTATAAACAGATTTTTTGCTAAATTATTTAGAAAGTTAAATTAGTGCTAAAAAGCATTATATTTAACCTTTTCTCACTTTTCACTACTTTTCAGATTTTAGTTAATAGACACATTATTTGACTGATCAGTCCAGTGTGGATTTGATATATTTTTATCTGGACATCTATGCAAGTAAGATCTCATCTTAAAAAAAAACCATAAAAAGCAAATACATATACAGAAGATTACTTTCTTTTTTAGACTTTTGTCTACCAGTGTTTTCACCAAATATCAAATGCATTTTAAAAAGAAATGTCCAAAATTGATTTGCAAAGTATTTTTATTTTTCATTCTTATTTGAAATACAGAAACTCCAGAATCTACTGGATGGATTAAGATGCTTACACTTGGCTGGTTTGGTTTGATTAAAATTAACTCTGTGTAGTCGAACAACTGAAATATAAATACAAGATGTGTATTTGAATGTAAGATCTAAACAAACCAACTAAAAAGACAAAACTTTCAAGCATACTTTTTTGCATCTTTAGATTCTGTCTAAATTAGTATAATTGTATTTTTGATCATTTTATTTTACCTAAAGAACCAAGAGAGCTAAACTACGAGTTTGCAAAACCCCCAATACCTTCTTTTATTTTTCAAATCTTAAGCCGAAGTGCATGGAATCTCCTCAAATGTTGCCCAAAATGTGCTTCCCAAAAAACTAACCCCATCCAAACCATAGCCACCACCCCAACCCTGACCACAGCACAAACTATGCAGGAATGTAAAGCATTTGCTCTAAAGCAGTGAATGTGCATTGACCATTGTGAATTATTCTTTAAAGGCAGACATTTTTGCACTTAAGCAATTTGCAAATAGATTTCACATTTCCATGCAACTGAAAGCATCTTAAACATTCGTTCAATTAGATGAAATGCTGACACTGAAGTTAGACTAAATTGAATTCAGGAATCAGGGAGAACTAGCTTTTAAAAACTAAACCCATGAAATGTCTTCATTTGACTGTTCATGCCTGGGAGAGTTGAGAAGAAGCAGGAAGTCAGCCCAGGTCAGGAATGTCAGACAGGAAGTCCTCCCTGTGTTTGGATGACTACTTCTGAAATAGACTTCCTGTTCCCTTCAATCGGTTGGGTGGTGTTTAATTTAAGGTGGTGAAAAAGGAAGGTAACCTGAAAATACACAGCTGCATAGCTCACAGCTGATAATACATGACCAAAGGGGTGGCAAAGTTAAGGATAAACTGGCAGAAGCAACCCTTGTGTAGAGTATATTTGTTTGGTAGTTGTAATGGATGCATCTCCACCCTTATATGAGAAGCTACATCTCAGTCTGAAGGGACCTATTAGCTTTAGCGGAAAGCAAATTACTAAGGAGCGCAGAACCATCAGAATTGAACCAATGAAAATTAATATATACCGTAAAATATCTAATTTCTTACCTTTTATTTAGAAAAGAAAGCAAATAAACAGATAAATACATTTAGTTTATTCATTTAGAGTAGACAATTTGTTATTCATTCATTTTCCTTCGGCTTAGTCCTTTTATTTATCAGGGGTCACCACAGCGGAATGAACCGCCAACTTATCCAGCATATGTTTTACAAAGCAGATGCCCTTCCAGCCACAACCCAGTACTGGGAAACACCCATACACTCTCTCATTCACACACATACACTACGGCCAATTTAGCTTAACCTATTCACCTAAAGCGCATGTCTTTGGAGTGTGGGGGAAAACGAAGCACCCGGAGGAAACCCACATTAACACAGGGAGAACATGCGATCTCCACACAGAAACGCCAACTGGCCCAGCCGGGACTCGAACCAGTGACCTTCTTGCTGTGAGCGACAGTGCTAACCAGTGTCGCCCCTGAATAGACAATTTTGCCCCTCAATGTCTCATTAAAATTTAGCTAATTACAGCATTCACAGTAAGAGTTCTATCATGTTCTATCATGCCAAATTTCATTTACTGGATATTTTACTGTTACCTTTTTACTCTAAGGCCTGGTAAATACTTTAATGACTAAAATTATGTCAGAATGACAATACACAAGCTGTTGCAGAATATGGACTCCTGAAATATTAGTATTAGCGCCCAGAGACACCAAAGCCTCTTAATCAATCTATGCCAGTAGTGCCCAAACCTTTTCTTATGTAGGGCCAAAAACCAAACTTGATTGAGGGTGGTGGGCCAAAGCTAAATATACCAAACTGTATTACATTCAAGTTGCCATGGTAGCTTCCTAATTTAATAAAATTAAAAAATATCGAGAAAAAATACTTTTAATCGTATTAATAATTATATTTTTTACATATTATAATGTACTTCTTACAATAAAACAATCTCATTTATAACATGAGTTCAATGGTTTTTTTTAGCTCAATAATAAAATATGTAGGCGACACAGTGGCGCAGTAGGTAGTGCTGTCGTCTCACAGCAAGAAGGTTGCTGGTTCGAGCCTCGGCTGGGGCAGTTGGTGTTTCTGTGTGGAATTTGCATGTTCTCCCTGCATTCGCGTGGGTTTCCTTCAGGTGCTCCTGTTTCCCCCACAGCCCAAAGACATGCGGTACAGGTGAATTGGGTAGGCTAAATTGTCCGTAGTGTATGTGTGTGATTGGGTGTGTATGGATGTTTCCCAGAGATGGGTTGCAGCTGAAAGGGCATCCGCTGCATAAAACATATGCTGGATAAATTGGCGGTTTATTCAACCCTGGATTAATAAAGGGACTAAGCCGAAAAGAAAATAAATGAATGAATGAATAAAATATGTGTCCCAATAGTGTTTTTACACTAACATCTAAAAAATGTGTGTTAGGGTTTCATGACCCATTTAAAAAAATCTGATTAATTCACAAAATTTAATTGAAAAGTAAAAAATATTATTTCAGTTTTGCTTTTTAGTAGATCAGCAGTTAAACAAAGAAACAAATAAAATGTTATATTAAATAAAAAATGACAATCTCTTTGAGGGATTCGCCCAAACATTTCCCATCAACATTTGTCATCATCTGATTGGCTGACGGGCCAAAGCAAAGGTCACCATGGGCCAACTATGGCCCGTTGGTCCTAGTTTGGGCATCTCTAAACTATGCAATTTTAGACTGCAGACATGCTCAAGTTACCATTCCAGAGATGTAAATAAATATAGTCTTTTTTTTATACACTTTCGTACATCAGCTGTGTGTGTGCACTCATATTTAATTTTGTGTTTGTATGGGTTTGTGTTTGCTGGAGACTAGTCTGGAGAATAGAAAAAGGCATAAACACAGTCATGGGGTAAGTCACAGGCCATGACACACAAATAAATACAATCATTAAGGGGCCTCTTAACCCAGATTCCTATCATGTTTGCTCTACAACCAGCAGCTGTGAGCGATAACAAGCTATCGGCAAGAATTTTCTGGAACAATAGAACTGATTGGCATGATTATGTCAAGCCATGTAAAACCTTTGTTCGATTATCCCAAGCACTTCTTCTGAAACATATTGGATTATATTTACCTCAGACACAGAGAGGCACTGTTGCACATGAAGGCCACCCCCACACTCACTGCTCACCATCTGGATCATTTAGAGGGCGGAGTGCCCGCTTTTCCTCCGTCCCTCTTGTGCTCTTTCCCTTCCTCCCTTCCCTTCCTGCCGGCCTCAGAGCAGAGGATGTGTCTGAGAGTGTGAGAGAGGAAGGCTGGCGGTAAAGTGGGTATGTACCCTCTCTCTTCTTCCCCCTTGTTACGCTCTCTGTCTCTGCTGATTGCTCTATCTGGCAGCACTGAGCAGGCCCTCTGGGCAGGGCAGTCTCTTAGAAGTAGAACGGTGGAACAACAAGCCTAAATGTCAGACGGAGACAAGAATGGCCGAGACAATCATGAAGGTACATATCCTTTCTGTTTGTTTGCACTGCTGAGATTTGGAGTTTGGTTCTAATGTAATCATTTTGCACTAGTAGAGAGATCTCGAGTGTAAATTTGCCTTCAGGATGAAAGAAAGAGAGAAAGTAAGTCATACAATTAAATATAAGCAGCATGTTTCTGCCAGGGGAACCTTCATAATTGACCCCCTACCCCAGAACACCAAGCCAAGTGTCGTGAATGTTTGTCAGATATGTAACAAGCCAGAGCACAGGACATTTAATGGCTAATATATATATATATATATATATATATATATATATATAGGTGTAGCGACATATAAAGCATAATACCAATGATTCATGAGTTTTAATGTATACAACTTTATGGACATGGCTACAATAGGCTCTAAGGCAAAGGAATATGGTTTTTGCATAAGCTGTAAATCATTGTGGTTTTAGCTGAGTTTCTGGTAAAGTACTTCACTATCCAAATTCTGAAGAACAAGCCATCAGTAAGAGAACTGTTACCAACATGATGGACAGCACAGCAACACTATTTAATTATGTAATTGTTGAAGTCTAACTATTGAATAATCTTTCAGTTTGTCATTTTCAGACATTAAATATATTTCAAATAATATTTTATACTTACATGGTATTGTATGATCATTGGTAAACAGTATGTGTTCATTTAAATACAAGGTCTGCATATGTAATGTTAAAAGATACTTAACTTTTTTAAAGCTGATGAAAAAGTATATGGTTAGTTCTGAATAGCTAGCAAGCTCTTGCAATTGGTCACTGCATTATGAACCTCTGAGAGTGTTTTGCATGGTGCTGTCATTTATCATGCACTAAAAGCTGATTCTCAGTAATTTTATTCCTACATACTTCCCAGTGGGTGTTTCAGCTCATGAGCACCCATGGGATTATGGCATATGATTATGGCATATGAAATGGAAATTCTGAAACTTGTGACATAGAAATGATCACATCTGAGTCATTCTTTTGAGAAGAGATCAATTCATCTGCAGACTTAGCTGATGTCAAACTCTTTTAGCTAATGTAGTCTTGCGCTGGTTGTTAAAATAATCTGTCTCATATAATAAAGAATTCTAGTGTTTAAGCCATTTACTTACCAAGTCAGGAAGCTGAACATCTGTTTAATTCACAATTGATTTTTTTTCTGCTGTGGCATCGCTTGTTTAGCTTCGTAACATAAGGGCTACATATTTTTTCCCATTTTGATTGACAGAGGCCCTTGTCCAAGTCGAGGTGTGGCAAGAGCTGGAAAGAGCTGAATGTTTGGCACGGGGTGCTGCGCTGAAATGGGCTTCAGGTGTCTTTTGTCGTCCAGAGCATCTGGAGAAACTTGGGCAATACAAGAAAAGAGAAAGTCAGCGTACTGCATCAATTCAGTCAAGGTTAAAGGTAAGTACTGATAATTGTTCACTTGTAAAGCCTCTAAAAATCTTTGCATAAAAATGTAATTTAGTCCTGCATTTTTTCTTAAGTCAGTTGTACAGTCCTACCTGGAGGGAGTTGACTGGGGTCTTGGTCAATTGCGGGAGGCTCGAGCTGAGCTAAGAGGTGTGTCACATGACTTGTACAAGGCCAACTTAGAGTCCAGGAAAAATTCTGAAGAAGTAACTACACTGGAGACACTTCGGGAGGTTTCTGTTAATCACTGTCAGCTCCTTGCGGCAGTTAGCAATCTGCCACGACTCTACAAAGGTTAGGGACTCTCCACTCATTTCAGTGCACATTATGTCTATATTACATAACCTCTACGGAATTATGTCTTGAAGCCTTAAAGCTGAAGTGTCCGGTCCTTGATCTGCAGAATTTAGCTCCAACTTGTCCCAGCATACCTGTCTGGAGAATAGTAATTCTGAATAAATTGGTTTGAATAATTTAAAATAGGAGCTAAACCTTGCAGAATAGCAGCCTGGAGGAGACACTCCTGCCTAACATCAGGTCTATATATTACATGCATATAAAAATTTTCTCAGTTGAGTTTTTTTTTAAGTCTACTAAGGCAGAACAAGAATGTTGCCATTAAAACTGACATGTTTACAGCTAGACAGCTGATAACACTGGCCCATCACCCACTTAAATCAGGATTTTTAAACTAATGCAAAACCATTTGCTATGTCTTCTCTTTTATATTAGTACGGAGTATGGTGCTAGAGACAGAAAGGCTAGTGGAGTCTCGGAGACTATTGGAAGCTCATGCTCGGCTAATGGAACTAGAGCGCTGGCAGGATGAGGTACTGCTACAGCTCCAGGGACCCAGGGGATCATCTGGAACAAAGTTGAACTCTGAGGATGAGGAGTTGGTGCGGAATTATTTTTCAGGTGTTGGGCGGTTGGTAGATGCCCTTGCCAAGGAGCTCTGGGCAGTGGTGGGTAGCGGGTTGTCACTTGCTCATCAGAACCCAACACCTTTTGTCTCAGCTGTACGGATAGTGGAACGTGAAGAAACACTAGATCAGTTCTTTCTAGAGGAGCGAAGGTCAGCATCTGGACATAACATACCCATGCCAGCTGGAAGACCACGTCATTGGAGAGATCGATTCTTCAAGGTTTTATTGATGAGCATTGACTATCTACTTGTGGAAATACTAAATTCATAAATGCTTCTGAATTGGAATCCAATTAACATGTACTTGTTAAAACTTTTTGCTTAGGTAATGGAAGAGGCAGTGTCGGCACGCTTCCGTAGTGTGTCCTACTTGCACACTCGAGGACCAGGACTTGCAAGTCATTTGTCTGCACTGCAGCACTGCATTATGGGAGATCTCTCAACAGTGCGCCAATGTTTGGAACAGTGTGTTCCAGCTCACTACCATTTAACTAGAGCTTACTTGCACTTCTGCCACCAGTTCTTGCAAACCCATCTTGGACTGGTTAGTGGATGGGAGTTAGAGGGTGGGGAAATTTTTGCTGTTCTTAACTGGGTTTTGCACATATACAACAGGTAGGTACATTTTAAAGTTATATATAATTTTGCTTTACTTGTAGTGAAAAAGTCGTATATATTAGAATGTGTTCTTTAAGCTCAGAGATGATGGGTGAGCCAGCCCTTCTAGCTGAACTAGAAATTGAGAACCTGGGACCTCTCATATCTCAGGAAGGTCTTGAGCAGCTACAAAACAAATATGTCCAAAAAGTTCGGGTAAGACCCTGCGTGGGGATATTGTTTCTTTACTTTTAACATTTACCACATCTTGTCTGTATAAACAAACCACAAGCTCTTGAGATGTTTTACTGTGATTGTGTAGAAAAGTGTCTCGGAGTGGATGCACAAAGCTCTAGAGGTGGAGCTGACAGACTGGCAGAGGGATCAGGAACCAGATATTGATCATGAGGGCTACTACCACACCAGCCTTCCAACCATCATCACTCAGGTACTTCTGCAATGGTTTGATCTACAATAAGCAAGATTTTTTCAGATTTTACCACTGATATATATAAATATATAAATCTGGATATTTAGATGCTAGAAGAGAATGCACGAGTGGCCTTGATGATAAGTGAAGCTCTGCGGGACCAGACAATCCAAATGGGTCTTTATGAAATGGAGAAGCTCCTCAGTCGGTGTGTATGTTTAGCAATACAAGGATATCACAATTATAATGGATGAATTCCAATGATTTTGTGGTTTCCTCTCACTACATCTAAACAGATTTCGAGACGCAGTCATAGAATTTGGTAAGGAGCATCGCAAGGATCCAACTGTTAACAAGTTCTACCTCCATTACCTCCTGGCCTGCATCAACAACTGCATCATTCTCAAGTGAGATGGTGTACAAGTATCTTTTTACAGTATGTCTGTATTTATGTGAAGCTCGTTTGAAAATGTGTTTCAAACTATTTAAAGTGTGTTTAAATTTGTACTTTAAATGCACATACAGGACCTCCACAGAAAGTCTGCAGCAGCAGGTTTGCTCCTTCGTTTCAAACCGGTATTCACGTATCCCACTTGGACCTCTTGCTGCCCTGGACCGTGCTGTGAGAAAGGCATGTCGATTAGTCATGGATCATCTCTTGTTTGAACTGCAACCACATCTACAAGAGCTCCTCTCTAGTACCTGGCTGGACCAGGGAGATGTGACCCCAAACATGTGTGGGGTTCTAGAACATCACTGTGAACTTTACAACAGAGTGCGACAACCATGTCGCCAGGTTAGTGTTTACTAATATGACAGTCTTAAAAACAACCCCTGTAAATGACAAACGATCCCTAAATGCAATCTTCATCATCTACAGAGATTAAAGGAGGAATGCCAGTGGCTAACTGTTGTTGAGTATGTCCGAGCAGTGATGCAGAAGAGATTGGTCTGCAGAAGTAGCGATGAGCAAATGCAGCTGGCCCAGCGAATGACCCAGGATGCTCAGCAGCTCAGGGATCACCTTCAGAGCATGGTGAAAGCACATTTTCTTTTATTTATTTCTGCACTTGAGCAATGGTTTTTAATTCAACAACAAAACCCCTTAAACAACTCAGTGTGTGGCCTAGTCTGGCCAAAGAGTTGGCCAAACCTGACACATAATAACTGATTATCTATGAACTAGCACAGGGGTGCTCAACCCTATTCCTGGAGATCGACCTTCCTGCAGTTTTCAGTTGCAGCCCGTCAAACACACCTGCCTGTAATTATCAAGTGCTCCACAGGTTCTAAGTAATTGGTCCAGGTGTGTTTGATCAGGGTTGGAGCTGAAATCTGCAGGAAGGTCGATCTCCAGAAACAGGGTTGGTCACCCATGAACTAGCACAAATCTAGGAATGCCCTATCCAGCTCCTGAAGCACCACTGTTCTTCATAATTTAAAGGGACAGTTTACCCAAAAATGAAAATTCTGTCATCATTTACTCACCATACACTTGTTCCAACCCTGTTTGAGTTTCTTTCTTCTGTTGAATGCATAGTACGATTTTTTTTTTGGAAACTGATAGCCATTGACTTGTTTTTTGCTACTATGGATGTCAATTATTGCCAGTTTCTAACATCTTAACTTTTTTGTGTTAAACATTAAAATGAAACTCAAGCAGATTTGAAATCACATGAGAGAGAGTAATGGCCTGTTTACACTTGGTCACTTCATGCATTTTCTCGGATTGGATAGTAATCAGATTTTTAAAAATGGTTCCATTTACATTTAGCCACATAAATGCGTCTCCACTAAATGGATATGATTCTGATCTTTAAATCCCACGCTATATGCTAATATAACTAGGTTACATCAACTAAACCAGTGGTTAACCGTGGTTAGCATTGTCTTCTCACAGCAAGAAGGTTGCTGGTTCGAGTCCCGACTGGGCCAGTTGACATTTCTGTAAGGAATTTGCATGTTCTCCCCTTGTTTACATGGGTTTCCTCCGGGTGCTCCAGTTTCCCCCACAAACATGTGGTGTAGGTGAATTGGGTAAAACAAAAATTGGCCGTAGTTTATGTGTAAATGTGAGAGTGTATGGGTGTTTCGCAGTATTGTGAAGCGGCTGGAAGGGCATCCGCTGTGTAAAACATATGCCGGAATAGTTAGCGGTTCATTCCGCTGTGAAACATATTCTATACATTTTATTCAGCATACAATGTTTTTATACGTAGGCTACAGGATGCTTTATACTGCACCCGTGATCCATTAAAACATAACCAGAAACACACAAGGCGGGTTTCACACTTACTGTCATTATAGGCTAAATCATTGAATAACCTATAAAACAATCTTCACATTCAGCATTTATTTTTTTACATTTTAAGAGGTGTAAAATTGACATATGTGTTTTCAACCACCATAATCATTTAGACCTGTCCATTTTTGTCTAAAATCAGATTCTTCCCAGACCACCTGCTGAAGTGGTTTGAGCGACTGCATTTATATCCATCTCGAATGTGCATTTAGAGGCCATTTACACCTGGCTATTTCACAATCAAATAGCTATCTGATCAGAAACAAACACATGAAGTGACCAGATGTAAACAGCCCCTAAATATAAGTACATTTTCATTCTTTTGTGTGAACTATCCCTTTAATTCCCACTCGAATGAAACCAGTGGAACCAACTAATCGAGGTCTTATTAAAAATTCTAGAAACTTCCAGACAGGATTCTACAGACACTTTTGACACCCCTGCACACAACCCTAAAATGAAACAACTTATCTAATACCATTTTTACATCTATAGGAGATTGATGGCACCATAGGCGAGGTGAATCCCACGGCTTTGATAGCTGCACTGGCTGACATAATCAATTTGAAAGACCCAGCCATGCTTCTACTAGAGATTTCCGGATTATTATCCAAGTACCCTGATATCAGGTGAGATTTCAAACCTAGCATTCCCAACAGATCTTCACACAGTAAAACCTGATTCTTTACTATTTACTGTTACTAACAAAGTGTGTGTTTTCAGTGAGGAGCATGTCTCTGTGCTGTTGGATATAAGAGGGGACGTACCTAAAGAAGTGCGGAAGTCGGTATTAGATTTTCTGGACCAGAACGCACCACCTTTACCACCAGGATACAGGCCTATATTCACAGAAATCCTGGTGCCCTCTTCCAGCATACCATTTTGTCTGCCTACTGCAAAGTGCACTTAATAAACCATCTAAGTGAACTGTATCAGGTCGTATGGACAGGAACTTCATTATTAATTCATCAGTATCCATTAAAACTAGCCTATCTGTCTTGCCTTCTCAGTGCTATTTTGACGATAAATTACACTACATTATGATCTTGCCAGATGCTTTCCTACAAAACAATCTGTATTATTATTTGACAACACAGATAGAAGAACGCAGTGCATCTGGCTAATTGAATTTTTTTAATCACTTTTGAATGTAAATTTGAGTAAATCTGACCAAACAGCATCCCTGTAAACTTGTATATTGTGGTTCACTTTGTGTATATTGTGGTTGACTGTCAGTTAATAAAGTAATGCATTTTTTAAACAAAATGTATCAAAATTAATTAATCAATTCATAAAATCAAGAGTATTACACTAACGGTTATTGATGTACTGTGAGAGCATGAACGGCACGGTGACTCAGTGGTTAGCACTGTCTCACAGCAAGAAGGCCGCTGGTTCGAGTCCCAGCTGGACCAGTTGGCATTTCTGTGTGAGAGAGAGTCCTCGCCTGAAACAGCAGCAGAACTTATGAGAATCATGATTACATTTAAAAAATCCGAATTATTTAAGATTTCTGACGTGTAAACTCAATTTAAAGAAGAAAAAAAAGTGAGAATCACCAGGTGAAATCTCAAAATTTCAGAAAAAAGCAACAATTTGATGATGTAGTCTTAAAATTTCAGAGAAAAAAAATTATTCCTAGATTCTAGAAATCTGACAGGGAAAATCGGAAATTGCGAAATTAGATATTGATTCATGGGCGGAGCAGTGGGTAGTGTTGTCGTCTCACAGCAAGAAGGTCACTGGTTTGAGCCTCTACTTGGTCAGTTGGCATTTCTGTGTGAAGTTTGCATGTTCTCCACGTATTGGCGTGACTTCCCTTTGGTTTCCCTCACAGTCCAAAGACATGCAGTACTGTATAAGTGAATTGGTTAAGCAAAATTGGCCATAGTGCATGAGTGTGTGAATGCAAGAGTGTATGGGTGTTTCTCAGTACTGTGTTGCAGCTGGAAGGGCATCCAATGTGTAAAACATATGCTGGAATAGTTTGGTGGTTCATTCATTCCGCTGTCGCAATCCCTGATAAATAAGGGATTAAGCTAAAGGAAAATGAATGAATGGGTGTATTAACATCTTAAAACACTACCATGATGATGCAATATTTTGCAAGGTATTTCAGTCAATATTATATATTGGATCTAATTCATAATCATTTTTTAGACATGGGGCAAAACTGGTTAAAAAACTGGAAAATAATAACAGTAATTCATTCATTTTCTTTTCAGCTTAGTTTCTTTATTCATGAGAGGTCGCCACAGCGGAATGAACCGCCAACTTATCTAGCATATGTTTTATGCAGCGAATGCCCTTCCAGCCACAACCCAACACTGGGAACCACACTCATACACTACGGCCAATTTAGCTTATTCAATTCACCTGTACCGCATGTTTTTAGACTGTGTGGAAAACCGGAGCACCTGGGGGAAACCCACGCGAACACTGGGAGAACATGCAAACTCTACACAGAAATGTCAACTGACCCAGTCGGGGCTTGAACCAGCAACCTTCTTGCTATAAAGCAACAGTGCTAACCACTGCGCCACCATGATGCCAATAACAATGTGAAATTAAACTGTTATTATAAAATGTAAATGCTATTATATGCTAAATATTGAGAAGATTATCAATGTCAATTATTAAGACAACTGTAACACATGCTGCCATGAAATGTAATATACAAATAATTTCTATACAGTATATAGCAACTTTGATATATATTTAATATAAATCCTTCTTAGACAGAGGGAAACAAAAGCTTTTTTTTATTCACTTCCTTATGAAAAATTTAGTTTTTTTGTAAAAAGGTTATAAGAAGTGTTCCATTTATTTATTGCACATTCATATTTGCAGCATAACAATTACTGTGGCTAAACTATGGTTAAAGTGTAGAAAAATCATGATCATTTTTATTACCATAAATGAACTACAATACCCATGCTGTTTTGTTTGTTTTTGTTGATTTATAATTATTTGTAGTAAAACCATTGTAATGTTCATAAGAGCTGAAACTTACCTCAGTTTAACATCAAAACTTTCATTTGTATCGTATCTCTTAATCCATTAATAGCGAGAAACCACATCAAAATGACATACAAAATGGGTTGTATTTTGTTTGACAGGCTGAATACAAGAGTTGGTCACGTGCTCTCAGAGGCGTGACTTTACGAAAAAAAACATGGCCGCGCCCGGAGAGCTCATGTTGGATTAAACTGTGTGTGAACAATTTAGACATTTATTGAACACAACAGTTTGACACATCAGTCTATTTACTTACACTGAAAAGACAATGAAGACGTTTTGCGGGCGTGCGAATCCAACAACAGGAGCCCTGGACTGGGTTGAGGAAAGCGAGGAGTATGACTATCATCAGGAGATTGCGAGGTGTGTAAAGCGACTCATGTCACATTAGCCCAAATACACACTAAGTATTATTTTGCCTGCTTATGAAGGGCTCGTATTATTTATTGTTTTCAATAACCAAACGTATAAAAACGACGCGAAAATACTTGACGTTGACTTGTTGCTGCTTAACACGTGGACGAGTAATTAACCCTTACATTTGAATTATAACGTTTATCGAATGAAAGTCATGTTATGGAGATGATGTGAACGTGTCGTGTTCTGATATTGCGTTTGTGTGTGTCTTTTTTAGGTCATGTTATGCAGATATGCTCCATGATAAAGACAGAGTGAGTATGTTGTCGGACACAACATATGCTAATATAACTGTATTTTAGATATGCTTGATCCAAAATAATTGTTCTATAAGAAGGATGAGCTCGTTTGATGAATGGCGTTTTGTAAAAATAAGTTGAACGTAAGAAAGGAAATCAGAAATGCTCTAAACAAATCATATATATTTACATTAAATGTATATATCTATGCTAATAAATGGTGACAATAGTAATTTTGGGTGTTGACAATCCCAGATTCCCAGTCACAATTAAATCAAATGATAATCTTATTTTTAAGTAATATTAAAGTGTTTGTTCTGTTTTGTATCACATATGCCATCATAAACATTCGTTCAATTAACTAGATATAAACTCTTGATATGGCATTTTATCATTATTTTTTTGTCTACTAAATTCCTTTTTAAACCTCATTTTTAAGGAAATATCTTTTTTGCACTGCATGCTTTTTGTTTTGATCATTTTGGATCATATATATATATATATATATATATATATATATATATATATATATATATATATATATATGAGCAATTCCGTGCAAATGTCAACCTTGCCATGAAAACAATAAAGTTTTCCCTAAAAATACAGAAACCGTTTCTAAGTTTTTTGTGTAAGGAAGTGTTTTACAGTACTTTAGAAATACTCAAAATGTCTTGGTCAGTGTTTTCAAACTATTATATTTGATTTACCAAATCACACAAGTGGCGATTTCACATCTGTCACATCCATAAGAACACTTTTTCCTCAAATGCAAAAATGTTAAATAAAATCAAAACAATCATGTTTGTTCTATAGAGAGCCGACTCTTCTCCTTTTGATTAGCATTATTTCTTTTGGGCTGTGCAGTTTCATTCACAGAATTTCTACAAAGTATGTTGTAGACTGTAAACTCGCAGACTTTTTTTGGTCACAATCCATAAATCATGTTTATTTTCCTCATTTAAAGTACAAAACATCTTTGCATATTGATATTTTTCTGATCCCATAAGTCTGTGATCAGTTGTTCTGGAAAATATAAACAGATGTTTCAATATAATGTTAACATATACTTTCTATGTAAATTTATGTTTTGAGTTTTTACCACAAATGTCACATCCATAACACTGGAGTTGCTCATATATATATATATATATATATAGTTGAAGTCAGAATTATTAGCCCCCCTTTTACAGTAACATTACATTTTATTAAACACCAAAACATGATCATGAAACTTATGCAATTCACATATAGCATGAAATTTATGGTGTTTTTTATTTAGAATTATTTGCGAATGCCTTTTCTTGTTTTTAATTTTCTGGCTTTCATGTTTTCAGATTAAAGTTTTTTATCGTAACATTAAATGTATGTTTCTGCCTTCGGTTTTCCTAAGAATGAGAAATATTATGAGGGCATTCGAGTGGCGGTGAGGCGGGTGAAGGCTCGCGGGGAGCGGCCGGTGGTTCTGGACATTGGCACCGGGACAGGTTTGCTCTCTATGATGGCAGTGACTGCTGGTGCTGATTTCTGCTACGCCATAGAGGTGCTCACTCCTGCTCATATATACAGTATTGCTTCATAAGATAAGTTGAAATAATAAGAGCGGTATGTGAATGACACGCAGGTGTTTAAGCCCATGGCACAGGCGGCCTCCTGCATCGTGGAGAAAAATGGCTTCTCTGGCAAAATCAAAATCATCAACAAACACTCCACTGAGGTCACCGTCGGGCCAGGTTAGATGACTGACAGATCAGTTTTTTTATTGTTAATTTTGATCATTTAAATAATTAGTTGTAATTTTTTTATCAGTATGTTTGTGTATATTCAGGGTCTTTATTAAACAAAATTTCATTTTTTTAAGAGTATTTTTTATATATATTATATTATTATTTATTAAATATATATATATATATATTTTTTTTTTTTTTTATTATTATTAGTTTTTTTTTATTGGCTATCAGCCAATCAGATTCAAAAACCAGACAGAACTGTTGCATAAATATAAATAATTATTTCTACAATTCTAATTGTATGTATTGTGTGCAGATGGGGACATGCAGGAACGAGCAAACATCCTGGTGACGGAGCTCTTTGACACAGAGCTGATTGGTGAAGGAGCTTTGCCCAGTTATGAACACGCACACATGCACCTCGTCCAGGTAAACACAGCTACAAGACCAACACTCACTTCACTGACCCTTTTAATGCCTTACACGCCATGTTGTAATCTGTGTTCTTTTCAGGAAAGCAAAATCTTTAGGGACTTTTAAATTGCTTCTTAAAACATTTAATTTCAGGATTGCCTTTATCTGTTTATTGATTTGACATGCTCTTACATTGCTTTTATATATTGTAATGCTGTTTTTTATGTATTTATTCATGTTTGTATTTCTCTTGGTTCATTTGTGCTTTGTTTTATTCATGCGTGTTTTTCACTGTTATGTTGCTTGGTTGCTTTTTTTTTTTTTTAAGATACTATACAAAATAAATGTATTATTATTATTAGTCTTCATCGTCATGTTTAATGGCACACGATTCTTTTAGATTTTTATCTTATTGTTTCTATAATGTATTGTTCTTAATGTCCTTTTACTGTTATTTTATTACAGAAAAGTGTTTATGTTTGTAAATGTTTAATTTTTGTATTGAAGCCAGAGAAGCTAATATGGCAATAAACCCATTCTTTCCTCTCTCTCTCTCTGGCACAGACAGGTTGTGAAGCAGTTCCTCATCGTGCCACAGTTTATGCTCAGCTGGTGGAGTCAGACATGCTGTGGAAGTGGGCACAGATGCGGCCTATAGAGGTGGATGGGCACAGACTGATGCCACCGGGGCCTGTGGAAGAGTGTGCAGGAGCGCCGTCTGTCTGTGACATCCAGCTAAGTCAGGTGCCCACAGATGCCTTCACTGCTATCAGCCCCGTCTGCACCATGTTCAGGTACACACCGTTAATCCTTAAAAAAATCTCAATTTAATTCATTAAAACATTTCTAAAATCTGTGGCGATCACAGCAGGACAGTCAAATATTTGGGTCAGATAGATCGGTCAGGTATGGAGCTTGTGTGGTTATTTTTGTAAACAGAAACTACGACTAAAACTATTGGTATAAAATACATTTAAACTGATATAAAATACAAATTCTGAATCAGAAGTAGTTTATTAATCCCTAGAGGGAATTTAAGTTAGTTAAGGCAATCCAAGGGGAAAGAAATCAACATATGATAGGGCTGCACGATATTGGAATAATCTGATACTGTGATGTTTTATTTTTCTGCGATTATTGCGATATGAATATCGTTTCACAAGATAGTTTGAATAGCTCTGTTTGATGCAGGTACAGAAATTGAATAACCAGGATCGTCCAAATATCAACAATATTTTAGAGCAAGAAAAAATATTGTTTTTAATTTCACCATCAGAAGAAATGTCACAATTAGGAGATTTTCCTTAAAACAAACTAAATGATCTGCCAGTGGGGTAAGTGAAATAATCTGGTTTTCACTTTGAAATGTAGATATTTGGACTAGAAACAAGACAAAAATTCTAAATAAGATATTTTTTTGCATTATCTTATAAATTCCGTACAAATACAGTGATTAAATACAATTCTCTTGCTCCTACTCAACTGCAAGTCAGACTCAACATTGCATATCTTTGTGATGTGACTATTGCAGATAGTCACATCACAAAGCAAATTGCAATATCAATGTTAAAACGATATATTGTGCAGCCCTAATGTACAATAATAAATGAATAAAAATACTTAATTTAAACATATGGAAATCAAAATACATCATTCCAGTATGAAAGCAAAAAAACTAATGATACTAGCAACAGCTATTTAATATAAACTGGGTGAACTTTAGAGTAATAGTCCATTAGTAAATGTCAATTCATGTATTTACTAACATTAGGTGTGAATATTTTTGTAAAACATTTATTAATCATAGTCCATTATTTACTAATGCATTATTAAAATCCAATGTTGTGCTTGTTAACATTAGTTCATGCACTGTAGGTTAGCATTAACTAATGTTATTTAACCTAATGTTACTAACAAAGATGAATATATACTGTAATAAATGTATTACTACTTGTTTGTTACCAAAACGTTACCAAAATATAGAAAATGTGAGAGAAATGTATAAAAATGCTGTATTAAAGGAATATGTTGATGAATAAGAAAAAAATAAGAAAAAAATGGGCAAGGTATGTTGAAATTTCAGTGAAGGACTGTTGATGCTAATGACTGCTTATGAAGTATGTTTTTGGTCTTTGTTGTAAAAAGGAAATAATAATAATATGTAAAAATGCAAAAAGGATTAAATATGTCTCATGTAAAAAGAAGAAGTAATAGAAGAAATCCCACCCCATATCGATCATGACGAAATGTATTTTGTGTATGTGTTTTTCAAAATAAAATGAATTTTAAAAAGTGGAATAAAATAACAATTACCAAAAAAAGAACTCATTGGTTTTGGAATTATCAAACACTTGACCTGTGGCTGTTTAGGGAAACAGCTGCTCATCCACCAGCCAATCGCATTAGTCGACTGCATACTTGTATAGAAAAACATTTAATGTTGATGATTTGATCTGTTTATGTTTGATCTGATGTTAATGTTATCTAGGCATGTTTGACAATAGGTCATATGCATTAAACTTTTAAACAACTGTTTGCGTTTGGATGCAAAATTTATATAATATATATTTTAATTTAAACTATGCAATAATTTGCTTTTGACAAACTTTTTGTAGCAATTACAGTTGTCCGCCAACAGGTGGCATTAAAGAACCATTAAAATATATTTATCTCAAAAATGTTAATTCATCCAGGAATGAAACGAAGTCTTCATGAGTTTTCGAGTGATGCATTGAAACGCGTTATTTATTGTTATTTTATCTGTTCAGAATCATGAGAAAATCTCTGTTTCAAATGTTCTCCAGAATCCTGCAGCTCTTTTAATTGTCTGGATTAAACTCTGCCTTTTTGAATTAAAGAGCTGTTGTGTTTTCCTCCTGTAGTGTTGATTTCAGTAAGCCGGTTAGCAGCGCTGCTCAGTCCTACACGGTGCGCTTCAAGTCTCAGACTGGCGGGAGGGCACAGGTGGTCTTATCCTGGTGGGACATTGACATGGACCCTGAGGGAAACATTGTGTGCACTATGGCCCCCAGCTGGAGCTATGCAGACCCTCATGCTTACCCTGTGAGTACTGAGACACTAATGATAATCTAGATCCAAATCCGGAATATGTCCAGATAATATAAAAAATGTTGGAGTGTGTTTGTTGTAGAAATTAGGACACCAATAAAAAATGATCCATTCCTCTGGATTTATAATGTATGGGTTTGAGTAAAGTTATTATATTTGCTTTACTCTATAAATGTCCAATAACCTTTCTTGCAAATTTGGAATACAAAAATTGTCATTTATAGCTTTTTTGTGATGTTATGCAGTGAATTGAATTGAATAATCATCATGCTAAAAAGATTTGATTCAAAATAATGATTTAAACAATTAAAATATTAATGTGAATATTAAAATGGCTTCATTTTATCATAGTGTCCTTGTTATTACAAGTACTTCCTGTATTACTGATTATAAATGACATGCAATACCTCTAAACCAGTGGTGGTCACCAACCTTATTTTAGCCCAAGATCCATAACTTCAGCCTTGCTAAAAGGCAATCTACCCATTAAAAAAACAACAGGAAAATAAAGTGACTTTTTTTTCTCCATAGAAAACATCATTTTTTTAGTAGAAAGCACAATTGTTTTTAATCACTTACTCTCATGTCGTTCCAAGCCCTTTATAAAACAAATAAGATATTTTAGGTTAAATGTGAGAGCTCTCATCCAGAAAAGGAAACAAAAACATTGTCTAAACATTCCTTGTGTCTTCGGTGGTTCAGCTGTAATCATGTGAAGCTCCAAGAAATATTTTGTGCACCAAAAAATGGTAAAAACAACTTGAATATATGTTTATTTTTGCATCATGTGATATGCAGTGGAGGGATCACTGGATGCAGAGCGTCTATTTCCTCCCTGCAGAGGAGAGCGTGTCAGAAGGAGAAGAGCTGACGCTAATGGTCTCTCATGATGACTACAGTCTCTGGTACAGCCTTACACACAGGTACAGATGCTCTTCAGCATGTCCACAACTGTACATGAGCCAGAATTTACACGTACTCCGAGGAAAACATCATCACATTTTTGATATTCTGTCCTTGAAGTGAGCAAAGTGATGTCCGAGTGGCTCCGTTTCGGCCGTGCTGCACTTGTCAGGCCCACCTGATCTGGACGAGACCTCGCTTTGGAGAACTGAACGATGAACAGAGGACTGAGAGTTACGTGAATGCATTGCGCAGTGTGAGTTATACATATTCATGAACTGTTTTGTTTGTGAGCTTTACTGACGATGGCATTTAATGTAAGCTGTGTTTGTGCAGATTCTGAAAGCAGACAGTGTGTGTTTATCTGTCAGTGATGGAAGCTTGCTACCCGTTTTTGCTCATCTGCTTGGATCGAAGAAGGTTAGATGTTTTTTTTGTTAAATATGGGTTGTGGGGTGTTTCAGAAACCTAGCGTTCTTTCTACAGGGTCATTTCCAGTAAGTTTAAAATTTTGGGTAAATATTAACCAACTCTAAGCTTGAAACTGGCTTCAATAGAAGTTAATGTTACAGGGTATCTGCAGGGTCTTAAAAGGTCTTTGGTTGGTTAACATTTACCCATGAAGGCATTAAGTTAACATATTAGTTTTTACACATTTAAGTGGATTAAACAAAATAATTAGGTTGTCCCCCCAAAAAAACAAGAATTGTGTTTAAGCTCATTTTTACAGTTTATTGGGCAAATATTTTGTTTTTTTGTCAGGTAAAAAAATTCCTTAAAAAAAGATTGAATTAAGGGTCTCAATGCACTACACAACCTTCAAATGATTTCAGTAGACTTTGCATGTTAACACTTTTTCGACATGTTCTGTCTATATTATATAAGGTATTCAAGTGGGCAGTTCCACATAGCATTGAAAGTGTACTTATAGGCCCACACAGAATCTGCGCGCGCAGATTTCCACAGATTTTTAGCCCATCATTCTGTTTATTTACTTAAGTAAATGTGTTAATCTATTTTTTTTAGTGTTTAAATTAATTACATTATTATTGACTAATATAAAAATGTTCATCTGATTTATGTACAATGCAGTTTGTAAAGTCGTATTTTTTGTATTTCAGTAGATATATTATATGAGAGACTTGCTTTGTTTACCAAATAAAGTGAATCTGGATTTGCATTTTATACATTAAATAAAAGTTAAAAAGGTATTATTTTTTATTTCACATATTAAGGTTTTAATTATGATACTCCCAAAATACTGTAAATCTGCAGAAATAGCAAAAAACGTCCGCAGATTCCGTCCTGGCCCTGATTATGACTAATGTTGTAACGATACTGGAATTCATTAATCCATACTGAAATTTTAAAAAGGTCCATTTCCTGCTAACATTTGAGCACTGTTGAGCACATTCTTAAACAGTGCTGATTTGCCATTTTGTTCACATGCTCAACAGAAATCAGCTGCTCTGTTTATAAGCTAACATACGGGCGATCTGCTGAGGAATTGACTGGTCTTCACGGCTTTAAAATTCACCCAGTAAACAGCGGTGGTGAGTTCGGTGAACTGATGACCTTCATGGCCAATCACAGTCATTTCTGTTGAGCACGTGATCACAATGGCAAATCAGTGCTGTTAAAGAATGCACTCAAATGTTAGTGGGAAATGGACCTTTTTAAAATTTCAGTACCGTGACAACACCACTTATGACACCTTAAAATAATGTCTAGGTGGGCAGCTCACTAGGTTTTTAAACAGTACATGCACTATATAAATAAATAATATGTCTGTGTCTCTTTTTAGGTGTTCAGTTTAGAAAATTCTGGAATGGCCAAACAAGTGATTGAACAGGTGAGAGTTCAAACTTAACAGAGGTTTTTTCTTCTTCTTTGAGTTCATCTGGAGTTTGTTTGTACTAAAATGTTTTCTTTTTTGCTCACAGGTGCTTCATACTAACTCATTAAAGGATGGAGTACAGCTGCTGGGAATACGAGCTGAGCAGCTCTCATTGGCTGATTTGGATGGAAATCAGGTACTGAATACAAGACTGAATCTGTGTGTACACCGTGATACCCTATAAGTGTATTCTATGTGATATTGTGTCGTTTCTATTGGCTCGTTTTCACTGAGTGGTACGGTTCGGTACGCTTTTATGGCCGTTTCTACTGTCAAAAGGCATACCGAACCGAACCATACCACTTTTTGGGCACCCTTTCGAAAGGGTACCAAATACGAGAAAGGGTACCAAAAGGTGGAGCTACACGCGCAGCTGAAGCTGATTGGTTACAGAGATACGTCATGAGCTCGTGGAGCTAGCCAGAATGAAAACAAAGGAACCGCCATGTTTTCAATACACAGCAGAGACAACTATATGCATATAATAATGAGAAATGGATGACCCGAAACTCAAACAAACCTTGTCGTTGCTTTTTGAGGCCGTCTAAAAGTGCGAGTGGTTTTTGCTTTCTCCAGGGAGCTCACGATCACATCTATATTTGATATAACAAACTTCTTGAGCTGATGATAATAATGCGTGTGTGATTATTAAAGTGTCTTCGACATCTGATCCATTCAGAAAAGAAAAGAACAAACGCGAGAGTGAAGCTTGGAAAAAAGGAGAAGCCTGACAAAACACAGGAGCAAATTGTTTCAGTAACCTTAATCATGAACAAACGGCCATGTTCATCGCATTTTGGACTATTATGAACTCGGAATGACGGAATTACTCTCTAACAGAGGCTACATGTGCTGGTGAAGATTACAGACACCGATATGAGGTTTGCTCTGACTGGGCTATGTTGCGTGTTGTTTTTGAACTCAAATAAATATTACTACTTTTGGCAGTATTTATGATTAAACAAAAAACACCTTAAAGCTGGAACTAAACTGCACAGTTTAGTTCGAACCTTGCTGTAACACGCTTACCTGTAGGTTTCAAACAAGCCTAAAGGACTCAATAAGTTGGATCAGGTGTGTTTAATTAGGGTTGGTACTAAACTGTGCAGAGCTGCGGCTCTCCAGGAACTGACTTTGACACCTGTGTCTATTGGCTGGCTCACACTGTGAGATTTTTTATAATCCTGAAAGATTGTAGCATGTCAGACTGCACAAACATGGCTCTCATATCACACTGTATGATCTCAGTCGTTATAAAGTCAGACTTCACGACAATGAAGATGCACCAAACACGGAAGAAAATGCTCTCAGAGATTAACGTCATCCACCCGCGACACTTTTACTATCCCACGTTCTGAAATGATTCCTCACAGCAAATGTAATCAAACTGTAGTGGCAATTTTGCACGTCGCGTGTCTCAATAATAAACCAGGAAGAAAAAAAACAGTTTTGACATTTCCCTGTGGTCATTTCAACTGCTGATGGATTGCGTCATCAAATTTGGAGCTCCTATTGATTCTTGGATTGACGCTCAATGCAGCTGTTGTCACAATGCAGGAAAGTATCTGAAATCTTCTGACACTGTCAGATCTTCATCAGAGAGAAAATCTGATCGCAACAGGCACGAAGCGGCTGTCTGTGAACAAACCAATGATCAAAGATCACAGATTTTAGCCCAGGATTTCAGGAATCTTTCAGGATTTCCCAAATTTGTCTCGGATGACAAAATTGCGGCTGAAATCTCACAGTGTGAGCAGAGCTTTAAAGGGATGGTTGAAAATTCTGTCATTTCTTTCTTGTTGAGACAGAACAGAAACAGAAAATATACTGAAGAATGCTGAAAAAACTTTCTTACTATTTTATGTGATCACTTTGGATGTCAACATAACATTCTTCAGAATATCTTGTTTTGTGCTCAACAAAAGCAAGAATTGCCTATCACTTTAGTAGCAATTGAGTGTCATTTTTGCGTGAAGTGTCCCTTTAAACTGTGTAAATGTGTTTTTTTTTTGGTCTTCAGATCTCAGTATTATTGGGAGAGCCATACTTCAGCACCAGTCTTCTGCCGTGGCACTCTCTGTTCTTCTGGTACTGCCGCACTGCTCTAGCACAGCTGCTTCAGCCAGACGCCACCATCCTGCCCCGTGCTGCCACTCTTTATGTAGTCGCTGTGGAGTTTCGGGTAAATCCTTCCTTTTTGATCCTCTTAAGGAATACCGATCACATATATAGCTACTTGTTCTCCCCATGTTGGTGTGGGTTTCCTCCGGGTGCTCCAGTTTCCCCCACAGTCCAAAGACATGCACTATAGGTGAATTGGATAAACAAAATTGGCCGTAGTGTATGTGAATGTAAGAGTGTATGGGTGTTGCTCCAGTACTGAGTTGAGGCTGGAAGTACATCCACTGGTAAAACGTATGCAGGAATAGCTAATAGTTCATTCTGCTGTTGCGACCCTGATAAATAAGGGACTAAGCCGAAGGAAAGTGAATGTGGCGTGGTTCCTCTTGGGGCTGGTGTATTTCAGAAACTGCTAATCTACTAGAATTCTTACACACACAACCATCTCTAGAGCTTACAGAGGATGGTATTAAAAAGAGAAAATTGCCAGTAAGCATCTGTTCTGTAAGTGAAATGTCATGTTGACGCCAGAGGACAGAGATCAATGAGGCTACAATTCACACACACTCACCAAAACTGGACAATAGAAGATTGGAAAAAGGTTGCTTGATCTGGGAGTCAATTTCTGCTGCGGCGTTCAGATGGTAGGGTCAGAATTTGAAAAGCATCTGAAAGTATGGATCCATCCTGTCATGTATCAATAATTCAGGCTACTGTTGTAGTTTATCTTGACTCACTTTAGTGCCACTTGAAGACTGTTTAACCTCCACAGTCTACGTTAATGTTGCTGACGAGAGTTCATTTTGCCAGCGTAAACGAGGGTGAAAATGTTCGTTGAATAGCTTGACAAACAGACACTTGACAGGTTCTGTTCGCTAGTAACGTCACTGAAAACTATGAATGCGCACACTCTGATCTTCTCGGCTAATCAATGAACAGAGCCTTACTGTTGATGAAAAAAGTTGAGACTTAAATGTAGTCAAAACAATTTAGTCAAACAAGCCACAATGTCACCGTTCAGATCATCTCAAAACAGTTTCTTTAACATGAAGGTGAGTTCACTAAACTCAACTGGCTTCCACAATCACCAGATATTACTCCAGTAGAGAACTTTTGGGATGTTGAGCAACCACAAAGTCTCTGAGAAATGTTGCCAGCACCTTATTGAATCAAGATTTAAAGCAGTTCTGAGGCAAAACTCATGTATACCTCAAAGTAGCCAGATTTAAAGTACATTTCCACTCTGATTGACCTCTCACTTGCACTTTTGTATTTGTCCATCAGGATCTGTGGAGAATCCGGTTTCCCTGTGGAACTTGCGAGGGCTTTGATGTCAGTCCAATGGATGAGATGATTCAGGTAAGAACTGCGTTTAGGGTTTAATCTCGAATGTAAATGATTATCCTTGGATTTAGCAGTTGATTAATGTGCTTTTGTGATCTACTTCAGCGATCTTTGGATTTTCGTGAGTCCCGGGAGGCAGAGCCGCATCCGCTGTGGGAATATCCATGTCGTGCTCTGACCAAGCCATGTCCAGTCATGATGTTTGACTTCACTCAGTGTGTTCCTGAACAACCAATCAGCAGTGATGGAGCCGTGCTGTTCACTGGGTAATTTAATCTATTATATTGCATGACACTTAAGAATGATTATATTAGAGAATGAAATATTTTCCTTCCATTCCCTTCTCTGTGTTTAATTATTATCTAATTTCCAACTTTCCCCCTTTTAAATTTGTAGAATCTAGGATTTTTCCCTGAATTTTAAGTCATCTAATTGTAGCTTAATTCTGACTTTTTTTTTCCTTTTTAAATTAAGTTTACACATCAGAAATCTGACTGTAATAATTGCACATATATCATGCGTGCATTTCCGACTTCTGAATATTAAATGTGATTCTCATAAGTTCTGCTGCTGTTTCAGGAGAGGACGCTGTCATGGTGTGGCTCTGTGGATGGAATATCAGCTGACTGATGACATCAGCGTCAGCATGGGCCTTACCAAAGCAGTCAGCCAAGAGGTGCTTTCCTTAAACTTGTGTACAAACAATATCTGCATTCAGATGAAACGTCAGCCTTAATAAATCATCCTCAATGAAGTTGAAATGGAAATTCAAACAGACAGTAATAGTCAAGCAGCGCCCCCTTGCCCTGTTCACCTTCATTACATTTTCTCATTTAACAGGGAGCTTGTGAATGGAACCCGTACCGGAAACAAGGAGTGTTTTTCTTCAGATCTGCGAAGGAAACCTCTGGCGACGGAAGAGAAGATCTTTCCTATAATTTAACCTTTGAACCTCATACCGGTGACATTAAAATGGACTTCTCTGTCACTGAATCTTGACCGCTGATTGCAATCAAGTCTCAGATGAACTAGGTTTACATTTCCTTTCCAAACCTGTGCTTATCTAAAGAGTTTCATGGATTTTTTTTATCCTCTGGGTAATATTGAAGTATCTTAAGAGTGTGATGTGTTCTCTTTTCAGAGTTCTAAGTGAGCTGAAATACTTTCTGATAAATATCATGCTGTAGTTTATATGGCACCATACAAGCTCCATGATGCTGTAGATAATAGTATTTGAAGTGAAATGCAGAGACTTCATATATTGAGTTTTTCTTAAGCATTTTAGCTTATAAAATGACCTTATGCTATAGAGGAAGCAAAAAAATATGAGCAACTGCTGTGGATTTTCAAATAAAACTAACTGTACTCAAACTGGAGAATCCTTGCTTGTTAATGATGCAGAGATTTATTCAACTTATAGTTAAAAAAACTTAGCAAATGACAAATAAGAGTAAAAAACAGCAGTATTATTTTCCCCCGTCACATTAATGGCTGTGTTAAAATTATTTAATTTAAATATTAGCAATATATTAAACCATTTAATGATTAATAGAATTATTAGTAGTCTTGGCTGCTTTATAAACTTCATGAAGCTTCAAAAGTATTTTTTATATATATATAAATAAATATGTATATCTCAATGGTTCTCCATTGGAAACCATTTGTGTAGTATCAAAAAATCATGTGAGTTTTATGATGAATTTTGAAATATTTTCGGATTAGTTTTACAAGGTTATAGATGTTTTACTAAGACATTTCAATTGGAAAAAATGAAAATAATAAGAAGAAGAATAATGTCATGTTTAGCAGAACCCACACTTAATATAAGTCTAGAAAAATATTAAAAGAATGCATATTATTCAGACACTTTATATTTAATATTAGACAATAAGCATCACTAAAGAAGCTGCTAAAAAGCCATTATTTACTGTTGTATTAGTAATTGCATTACTATAATTAATAGAATTATTAGCAGGGAAATATTGCATACATTAACAATATTTCAATAAAAGCGCAGTGGTTTACGATATAGTAATGGTTTACAAAATAATTTATAATGGTTTACGAAAGAAACAACCACCATAATTTGCTATTATCATTATTACTATTAGCATTATTGTATAAGCTAAAATGATGTGAAATCACTTTTGAACTATTATTTGATTATGAAGCATTTTTCCCCAATAGATTGGCCTGTTCATTAAGATAATACATCTACTATTTCCTCTTTAAATGTTATTTTATTTATAATCCGAGCATCCAGTTACATATATTCAACATACTTAAAAGACTAACAATCATATAGTAAGAGACATTTACAACTGAAGCATATAGCCTGTTTTTCTGCATGTGTTTGATGTTTAGGTAACTTCAGTGTTTTCATTTGACATCAACGTGAATGTTTTTTTACAATCTGTGCCACAGAAATGATGGCGGAATGTAATAATGTCTCTAAACTGAATACCTATTTATCAGCTATATCAGTGTTGGCCAGAAGCACCTTCTCTCCGGGTTTGAAGGCTGGCATGCCGAGATATGGACAGCTGGCACATCGGAAGGCATCACCCAGATAACACTGAAGAGCACACAAGTCAGCAGTCAATTCATAAGGTCATAATCTAAACAAATAAACAGATTTGCTGACAGAAATACCTACATTTCCACAGGCTGATTTGGGCTGGCTGGCTTTCTGAACGGCTTTACTCTCCTGTTCCAGTTCTTCAGCAAGACCACAAGTGCTATAAACCAAAAACAAACAAGCATGTTAGTACTGCTTTCACATACTGAACCTTTAAAGTTTGATTCAATACCTTAAAGATATTTAAACTCAGTACCATTTTTATATTTCAGTCACTGAACAAATTTAGAAATGGAAAGATAATACCAATAAATTCAAGCAAAATATTGCAAAAAAATTACAACCAACAAAATTTCAACTAAATCTATTAACTGTTTTGTTTCTCTTGATTTTTCCTCTTTTTTTAAATTTGTATTTAATATTTTTCTATAACATATAAATTTGGCTGTACTAGTTTTTGGACCGTTATCGTAAGTTAATTTGTTAGATAAGCTCCAGATTGGCTTCAGTACTGACTAATCTGATGTAAATGCACAGATATAATATTGTATAGCTTCCTATTAAAAATATCAATTTTTTAAAAGATAGATTTGTGAGGGGTGTACTTATATGTGCTGAGCACTGTATATATACACAACAGAACAAATGTACAAGATGTACAGAAAATTAGGGATGTCCAGATCTGATCACGTGATCGGAAATCAAGCCCGATCACATGGTTTCAGACTCGATCTGAATTGGATGTTACCTCCCGATCAGGACTTGAATATATATATATTCTCATTATTTTATAACACATCTATAGTGTTATAAAAAGTGTTATGGTATATATATATATATATAGTGTTATATAGTGGCACAGAGTCATCGGCAAAGTAGAACATTGAAACAACTTGAAGCAGTAAGCAGTATGTCTATGGTCTGGAGGTATTATAAAATTGATGACGACAACATTGCCATAGCAAACTGAGAGATATGTAAACTTGGGATTTCCAGACGGATATTTTAGGTTGAGGTGCTACTTGTTTTTATATTAGATTTTTTTTGTATTTACTGTTGCACTAAAGTCCAAAAGTGAAGAATTGATGTCATTTATTACTTGATTGTTCAAGCTACCTCACAGAAGTGCTCTGTTTGTTAGCATGTTGTCGAATGTTAAAATAAGGAACATCCTGGATCTGTTTCTTCGCTCTTCTTTATTCTTTTTATATGTATTATAGAAGTATTGGATCGGGTTTCGGTATCAGTAGATTTGTTTTTAGATAGAAACATTGTTTAGGAAACAAGCTGCTGACCAGTTTTTGCAGGCTTTTTTCTTCTTCTTGGAGTCGTCTCCACAGGAGGCTTTGAGGGAGGACGGGTCAGGCTTTTTCAGGTCATCTGCATCCAAAAGAGCATCTGAATCTACCAAATCCTGCAGAGTGAAGAGCAGAATGATGGTGTGGGTTACAGTTAAAAGACATAAGATTGACAGATATCATTGGTTTAGAACGCACCACATCATCGTCATCCATGTCATTAGCTGATAGAGTCCACTTCTGTGCGGTGCCGGGATCAAGTGCTGGTTTTTCTGGAGAAAATGTATTTATTGAGCTTGGAGACTGAATTTATATGTAATATTTAATATATGTAAATATATGAAAACCTGTTTGTTACAAAATGGGAAGGAATTATTAAACAAACAAAAGAAACATAATTGTGAATTTTTATTGCACAGTTTGTTTGTTTTTTTAGTTTGTTTTTTACTCTAAAAATTTATTCTCAATTAATTGATTTTTTTCAAATTCTACTTTTCCTTTTAAAATTATTTTTGGTTTTCCCTACAGAATAAAACAAATAAATATTTTTTGTATCCAAGAAAAACATCAAGTGCTAGTTTATTTCATACAATTTTTTCATTTTTTTCCCTAAGAAATTTTTCTGAAAAAATAAAAAAATCTCTTTTTAAAATATTGGTTTCTTATATTTGCAACTAAGTTAAAGAATTGCAGACACGACCTTCCATAACCTTGAAACAACATGCAAAATCTATTTTATTCTTCTAAAAAGAGAAATATATCACTTATGACATATATTCTTGTAAATACTTGGATATATAAAGTAAAAGGCTGATAAACCTTTTTATATGTCCTTTTGCAAAAAAAAACTAAATTAGTAATGAAATAAATCTTTCTTATCTAATCTTGCAGAATAAAAGAAGATGTATTGTGTGTTTCCTCTAGGATTTCTTCCAGCTGTGGCGGCAGGACTTTTACAAAGATTTACCAACTACCTATGGTGTTATTTCAATGACACATGTTGTGAGCCCAGTATTACAAGTCGAGATCACATTTATGTAATACGAGCATGCGAATCTCTGCTTGCACGCTGATTTCCTCTGTTCGTGCACAAAACTTCAAACCCTCAAATATACGCTGCTCAAGTGCAGATTTTCGTGTGCCTTAAACACTGCTGAAGTGCGATTTAGTGCATTTATGTGACAAGTACATCTCCAACATTTATTAGATTTGCTAGAAATTCATTCTTCCCCGCCATGGAAGAATGAATGTAGCGGAAACAATGTATGCTCAAACTGGCCTCATGTTACCTCAAAAAGTCAATGCTTTAAAATTACAGACCTGTTGTAGTTTTTTTCTTGCCAAAGGAAAGTTTTAGCTGTGTTGAGGATCCAACCTCAAAGTTAGGTTTAGATGCCGTCATGCGCACTCTTGACAGTGTGTTTCCACTGAATCCTGTTTGTTCTCTCAGAGCGGCTGCTGCTTCTGGACTCAGCGGCTCCATCTTCACCTGTCAGCAAAAAACACTTTCAGCACTTCAGGCTCAACAGTATTCATGTAAGGCATTTAGATTTATATTTGTCTATTTGAAAATCTCAGTATTATAATTAATATTAATATTTTAACGATATTATTATTGCTATGATTTTTATTAGCAGCAGCAGTAGTATCAGTAATATTATACTATTATAAAATGATATTAAAATAATATTTAATATAAATAAAATAGATTTATTAATAATTAAAGAAAAAGCATTTTTATTTAAAAATATATATAATTACAATAATACATTTGAATAACAAATATAATAAATATTAATAATAACAACAATTTGAGAAGGCTGGGGGGAAAATAATCAATGAAAATATTAAGCAATTTCACAAAAGGTCATTTAACCAATTCAAAGTTGTCATTTTTTTATTTAAAAAAAAAAAAATTTTTTTATTCAAAATTTAATTTATTTTTCCATTTGTAATGATTACCTTATTACATTATAATCTTTATAATAATTATATAATTAGTAAAATAGGTTTTGAAAAAAAAAATGTTTTTTTATTGTTATAATAATATATTTTGGATCCTTGTTTACTTTCTTTCTAATGAGCCGTTTTTAACATCTAAAATCAATGAACGTGAATGAGACAGGAAGTCTTAAAACAAAAAGATTCCAATGGCTGCACCCACGCAGATGTGAAGAATAATGGCTCGTTTCCACTGACTGGTACAGTACGGTACGTGTCGGTACGGTTCACCTTTATCAGGCTTGCGTTTCCACTACAAAGGATACCCTTTTGGTAGGCGTGGTGTACAACAGGGTTTTAGTCAACGTCATTCTCGCTTGAATAAATGTCTACAGTAAAGCTGTACAGGTCGTTCAGAAATCATATGAAAAGCACTTCTCACAAAACAGATGCTTTAAACATATAAATACTTGTGTATAAATGTTTATTACTAACCTTTCTATGAATATGATTTGTATATAAATGCAGATCAATGACAGTGCGAATTATCCTACTGTAATGTCTGTAATTGTATAAAATAAATTAATGAACATATATAAACACATACAGACCCTTACAGTCTCTGATGTTACCAATTACAGAAAAAACTACACACAGCAGACATTAAGTCCTTATTTGAGTTCAAAAACAACACGCAACATAGCCCAGTCAGAGCAAACCTCATATCGGTGTCTGTAATCTTCACCAGCACATGTAGCCTCTGTTAGAGAGTAATTCCGTCATTCCGAGTTCATAATAGTCCAAAATGCGATGAACATGGCCGTTTGTTCATGATTAAGGTTACTGAAACAATTTGCTCCTGTGTTTTGTCAGGCTTCTCCTTTTTTCGCTATTTCTATTTCGATCACATTTGCAACTAAAAATAGACATGTGCAAACTGGAAAATTTATTTAGTCGCACATGTGCGATTTTCTTTTTTTTATAAGCTCGATTGATAACTTAATTTACTCGGCCACGGTAAAACAACATGCTCTTCACACTAACTTATGGTGCATTACGTTGGAAATCTATTGTGCCTGTAGCACATGCTGACGCTATCAACAACAGCACATCTACTGGTTTATAGAGTGTAAGAACTATGACGTCAATTTGTATGCAAAAACCCGGAAGCAAGTTAGCATTTTAGCACTTTCGGTTCCCTCGTCCCAAAGTCAATGGGTTTTTTCAATGGGTCCGTGGCAAACACAAACTCAAAATACTTTAACGTTTTATTCTACAACATAAAACGCATCAGTTACATCACACTCATGATTTTTTTTTAATCGGTTTCGCTTCTTTAAAAAGATGGTTGCTATCAAGCTCCCAAAACGGGACTAGAGACAGTGTCAGAGACATTATACGTCATGAGCTGATCTGGTCTGGATTGCAGCTCGCTTGCTGTGGGCATTTGGATTTGTCTGTTATTTAAGTATTTTCATGAATAGTATTTTAGGTTGTAGTAATTTTCTAATTGGGAATACATATTGTGTGTAGATAATGCCTTCACTTGTAAAGACTGCCAAGACAGATTGATTTGTTGATCATTTATTTTAATTAAACGATATTATGAGGATACTGCTTACCAGTGCAGCCTGTTTCTTTCCTGCTCTCAGTAATGCAAACGTGTAAATAAATGTGTAAGAATACATACGTTGTCATTTTAACGTGATCTATAGATTTTTCGTCGTTTATTTTTTTATCTGAACACAACTCGTAACTCTTAACATTTAACTCTGTCATAACTGCAATATTTACACTCCTCCTTAAAATGTATAGCATATGTGAGTGTATGGGCTGCTTTTCACTGTACTCTGTGACAAAAACGAATATTGAATGTTGTTCTGTGCCCATGATGGAACATTCAGGCATATAACATTAGACTTTTCCCTCATGCCTCATTTCTGTCATCTGTTACTAAGGTAAGCGGGCTGCATGCACGCGAGCTATACACTTATTTAAACATGTCTTATGATAATACTATGTAGGCACATTTATACATAGTTTTAAAACTTTTACAACAACCGTAAAACAAAACAAAATGTATTTCCCACGTAAAAACTATTCAAAAGGCACGTAGGTGTATGTGCTTTTGCGAATTTATTTGTTTATAATATTATAGCGTGGATTATAATATAATAAACCAAGAGCGTAAATCATTGTCATGGATCATGCTTGAAGAGTTGTCTGTAGCAGGGTGGTGCTGACGTCACGGGCGAGCGCCCCGAAGGCTGTAGTTTGTTTATAGCCTAATGTTAGCTTTTCACTTTTTGCGTTTGCATTCATGATCCAAAAGTGCTAAAGTTGTATTTTCGTGTGAGGATTATCCGGCTGGACAAAACGTGTAAGTGTAATGAGCAGTGTTTGAACACAGAGCTTATTATTTGCAATCTTTGAAAAGCCTATGGGAAAATCCTATAGGGAATTTATCGAGGAAACCAGTTTTATGCTAGCAGCCGATTGGCCTACAAGGTGACGTCATAGTTCCTCCACTCTATAGGCTATAAACAGACTGCAGCGTCTGAGGCGCTCGCCTGTGACGTCAGCACCACCGTGCTAACAACAACTTTTCAAGCTTATTTTTTTTTAGAAATTTGGTCCATGACAAAGATTTAATCTCTCAGTTTAATCCATGCTAAATATTATAAAAACATGAATACACAGAAACACATATACCTACGTGCCTTTTGGATAGTTTTTTACGTGGGAAATGCATTTTGTTTTGCATTATGGTTGTAAAAAGTTTTAAAACTGTTTGTATAAATGTGCCTACATAGTGTTATCATAAGACATGTTTAAATAAGTGTATCGCCCACGTGCATAAAGCCCGCTTAGTAACAGATGTCAAATGCCTGCCATCATGGACACAGAACAACATTCAATATTCTTTTTTTGTCACGAAGTACAGCAAAAAGCAGCCCATACAATCACATATGCTATACTTTTTAAGGAGTGTAAATATTGCCGTTATGACAGAGTTAAACGTGTTCAGATGAAGACAAAAGCAGTCGAAAAATTTGATCAAATGAAATGACAGTTAATATGTATGTATTTTTTCACACATTTATTCACACATTTGCGTTACTGAGAGCAGGAAAGAGACAGGCTGCACTGGTAAGCAGTATCTTCATATATCATTTGATTAAAATAAAAGATCAACAAATGAATCTGTTTTGGCAGTCTTTACAAGTGAAGGCATTATCTACACAATATCAATTCCTACTTAGAAAAATATTACAAACAATAAAATACTAATCATGAAAATACTTAAATAACAGACAAATCCAAATGCCCAACGCGAGCGAGCTGCGCTTCAGACCAGATCAGCTCATGACGTATATCTCCGACACCTGCTGTAGTCCCGTTTAGCAACTTGATAGCAACCGTCTTTTTACAGAAGCATAACCAATTTTAAAAATCATGAGCGTGATGTAACTGATGTGTTTTATGTTGTAGAATAAAACGGGAAAGTATTTTGAGTTTGTGTTAGCCACAAACCTTATTTAAGCGATTTAACTAAAATCCCATTCAAAAAAACCCATTGACTTTGGGACGAGGGAATTGGAACTGCTAAAATGCTAACTCGCTTCCGGGTTTTTGCATACAAATTGACGTCATAGTTCCTCCACTCTATTGGCTTTCACGTCAAGCAGTCTTTACATTGTTTTGTATATGTTGCTAAGCAACGCATGGTTTCGAATGGCGGCATTTCGCACAACTTGTGAGCCTCATGCATGGCATATCGTGGCTTGTCTAGTGAACATCAGTGCTTCCCACACAGATTTTACCAGGGTGGCCCAGATATTGTTGGGGCGGCCAATAATCAGTTTCTGTGTTCGCGAGAAACTGAGAACTCACTGCCACAGACTCAGATGCTCTGCATGCAGACCCACAAAGACACGCGCTGGATACAGAACTGTTGTTCTGACTTTGGTAGCAGCTTTGAGAAGAGCACAAAGACCAAATAGACTGATCCAGCTCATTATTTGGGGTGACAATACATCCTCTTTTCCCCGGACATGTCTGAGATTCTGCTTTCACTATTAATTGTAATCGTTTTTGCATTACATTATTCGCAAACTTTGGCCGGTGCGTCTCAATCTCACAGCAGCACCAACACAACGAGAAGGAGGGAGGGAGGGAGGGAGGGAGGGAGAGGGAGAGAGAGAGAGAGAGAGAGAGAGAGAGAGAGAGAGAGAGAGAGAGCGAGAGAGAGAGAAAGAAAGAGAGAGAGAAGAAGATTTGGAAAGAACCGAAAAGAAACACAACCTTTTTTTTATTTGTTTTGTTAAATAAGAATAAGAAATCAATAAAAAATTATTCTGTTGTTGAAGGTCATTAAAGTTATATAGAATATAGAAAAGATGGTGTCACTTTGGGACAGAAGGAAACTTTAATTTATAAAGGGATTACCATACTCATATCTTCTTTAAGAAGCTCAGAATGATAAAGTGCTCTGTTAGCAGTGTCAGCTTTGTACATGAGTTTGCAGTTGTGTCTTTCTTTACATTGTCTTACTGTGCCCATGTGGGAAGTAGGGTGGAATTGGTTGAATATGTTATGCAAATAAATACATTTTGATAAAATTGTTTATAAAAGTCACATTTTTTATGTGCTGTAGAGAAAAGGTGTGTTTAAATCTAGCTACTGCAAGTATATTTATATTAAAGATAAAGTGTACTATATATATTATTATAAAATTTAAAATGTTTTGTTTGGGACCATTGATACAGCCATAATCTTATGATACAAACACAGATTAAATTGCTCTGGTCATGTGAATGTTTGCACTACTGCACATTTTTATCAACCCAACAATAACTTAATAATAACAGCACCCTATTTCTGCTGCCCAGTATGAAAGACATTTTTCAGCTTGAAACTGGATCAAGAAATTGAACAAGAAGCTGCCTAGGCATGTCCACAACTGAAGATTTGATTCAGATCAGTTTAGAGAGGCCTTCTTTACAGCAATTTGATCCCAGTCCTGCTGTGGACCGCTAGCTAAACTCCATACAGCTTAAATTTATTAATTTATTTTCTTTTTGGCTTAGTCCCTTAATTAATAAGGGATCGCCACAGCAAAATGAACCGGCAGCTTATCCAGCATATGTTTTACGCAGCGGATGCCCTTCCAGCCACAACCTATCACTTGGAAACACCCATACACACTCATTCACACACACACTACGGACAATTTAGCTTACCCAATTCCCCTATAGCGCATGTCTTTGGACTGTGGGGGAAACCAGAGCACCCAGAGGAAACCCACATCAACGAGAACATGCAAACTCCACACAGAAATGCCAACTGACCCAGCTGAGGCTCGAACCAGTGACCTTCTTGCTGTGAGGTGAATGTGGTACCCACTGCGCCACCACAACGTCACAGCTTAAATTGTAAATAATTATTAAATACTATTTAAGCTGTTATACAGTAAAATAAACCTATTGTACTTATTGTGTTCAAATGAATGAAACTGCTCTGCTTCTAAAGATCTCCTCGTGTACATTTATTAGGCAAAAACACTATTTGTTTTATAGATTTTCACTGCGCTCCTAAAATTCTGTAATGTGCTCCTAACATGTGCTACTCCTGAAAAAAGCGTCAAGCCCTGGCTTCACTCTCGCGTTTGTCCTTTTCTTTTCTGAATGGATCAGATGTTGAAGACACTTCAATAATCACACACACGTTATTATCATCAGCTCAAGAAGTTCGTTATATCAAATATAGATGTGATCGTGAGCTCCCTGGAGAAAGCGAAAACTGCTCGCACTTTTAGACAGCCTCGAAAAGCAACAACAGGACACGGCAGATTTTGATCTTCTTGGCTTTGTGACTGTACATCAAGACAACAACAAAATTTGTTTAAGCTCAGGTCATCCATGGCTCGTTATTATATACATATAGTTGTCTCGGCTGTGTAATAAAAACATGGCGGTCCCTTTGTTTTCATTCTGGCTAGCTCCACAAGATGGTGACGTCACTCTGTAACCAATCAGCATTCAGCTGCGTGTGTAGCTCCGCCTTTTGGTGCCCTTTCTCATCTTTAATACCCTTCCGAAAGAATGCCAAAAAAGTGGTACGGTTTGGTTCTCCTGTTGACAGTGGAAACGGCCATAAAAGCGTACTTAACCGTATCGTACCATACCATACCGTACCACTCAGTGGAAACGAGGCTTAAGACTTGTCATAGCATTTACTGACCTAAGTTACTAAGTCTACAAGGTTTCTTGTTTGGTTTTTTTGAAAGAGGATGAAATGACCGAATGCTGACCTCTGTGACCGACACTAATCCAGACAGTTTAATAGCAGACATCAGTTTCTCAGCAGTTCTCACACCAGTGTCCTCAGAACCTGATGAAAAAAGAAAAAAAAAAGACAAAGTGAGAGTTAAACATCACTTAATGACCTGACTAGAGGACACTGTCCAGCCTGTGGTCAGACACCTGTGATTGGCTCCTCCAGCACCAGTGTTCCTCCAGGCCTCATGACTCTGGCCATCTCCACCAGCACTTCTGAACTGTGGACCAGTGAGCTGTCGGTCAGCAGGCCTGACAGAACACAGTCATAGCTGGAGGCGTTGTGAGAAGCTAAAACACACAGATGCGAGGGATGAGAGTATGATATTACTGGATAAATACTTAAAGTCTGCATGAACCGGAAACTGCTACTGTTTTGTGTGTGTGTGTGTGTGTGTGTGTGTATTGTGATACAGTTCCTTGAGAAACAGAATATTAAATAAAAAATAGTGGGTATGGCTTGTTTTTTTTCCTACTGGGAGCTAATTGGATGTAGTAAAGTAGGCATTTCGTGAAGAAAAATCGAGAAAAGGATTTCGGGATAGTTATTGCAACCTAACAGACACCTCCTTTTCAGCCTTTCTGTTTGTTGTCATAGCACTGTCAAAACTGACAGTTGGAAGGGTGTGGTTAAGTATGTTAACCACGCCCAATACCTCAGACAGACGTAATCTGAGGAAATCCATTTTCAGATTTTAGTTAAAGATAACAATGACAAACTACTTCTTTTCTTAAATGACATGCACAGACGATTTGTCCACCACAAAACTAGCAACGTGAGCTAACAAAATCAATATGATTAGTTTCGATTTCATGTGTTTTTTAAGTCAAATGTAAACTTACACAGCTGTAGTCTTTCCGAGTTCTCCAAAGACACCAGACTCTGGTTCCCAACAACAGCAGCGATGCTTTCAGCAAACTGCTTCAGTGCGGAAGGAGATGAGGGCTGACTCCATATGAGCAGCACCCGCTTCCCTTCCTGAAGCCCCAGATCAGTCATTACCTGCTGAGAGAGACACACGACACCATGAGCAGATCCATCTATCTATCTATCTATGAAAACATTGAGGTAAAGTTGGTTTTACAATTACGCAAACTGACTTTCTCCTTAATAATATAATTTCATAAAAACATTTTTTGCAAATTTTAAATAGTGAAATCATATTGGCAGCCAATGACTATCAAAATACAACATTGTTAACAATAAATAGTGCTAATGTTGTTTATTAGCATATTCAAGTTGTCACTGAACGAATTTGCGAATATAAAACCAACTTTACCCCAGTTATCAAAACGGCTTCAAACTTTCACAACTACTTCAGATTTATTGGTTTTCTCACCCTGTCATCAATGTTTGTCTCTCGACAAACTTTTTTAAACGTTATATCTCGCTGTAATCTAATATGAAGTAACGTTATAGTGCTTATTTAACAGACCAACTCATAACCAGAAGCCATGCTTTAATCATTTGTGTATCTAGGAGGACATGAGGCGCTTTAAAAAATTGCTGCATCACAATGACAATGTAGTTACAGCACAGCGTAAACATACGTTACACGGTTACACCATTGTGTGTCAGAAAAATAACCTTTCTGGCGTAAGGACGGAGCTATAACACGTCACTAAATATCAGAAAACTAATACATATGACAGAATGTTGACCCAAAAAACGAGTTCTTTGAACAAAAGTAAACAATTGTCTAACCTTTTTTATATTAGCGTGCTTTGAGTGTTTTTCCAAAACCGAACTGTGTCGCAGTTGTAATGTCGCAGGCTGTTGTACATGCGGGCGTCGCAGTGAAATGATGACATAACAGAAAAATGGGTAGAATGGCCATTGACGTAGTGGCGTAACAGCGTTACTGTTGCACAGATACAAATAATACTTCATAAATACGAACTATTTACTGTTCGTTGTTAATTTAATGCGTATGTGGTTTAATAGAAGTGTTGATTACTATCCAGTTTGACGCTGAATTAAAGGCGTTATTAAATGACAAACGTTCTGTTTCTCAGCGCTACTCATAATGGGCCAATCATTCTCGTTTGTGATTGCATAGTAAACATTTCACATAATTAAATCTACAGACTGATTAAGCAGATATATAATTAATACAATAAAATATATGTACTTTATAGCATACAAATAACAACGACACAAATATATGCTAGAAACCGACGGAGGACTTGTTTTTCTGGGCCACCAAGCGCACCCTGGAGGACTTGTTTTTCTGGGCCACCAAGCGCACCCTAGAGGACGGATGATGCTAGTTATTGCTAGCTATTGTTATTTCACAACATTTGCAAATGCTAGTCGCTGTTTTGGATATGGCGGCTCTGATTAGAGGACTGAGAGCTGGAAGGGCCTTGCGGTGTCTCAGCAGCGGTAAGCCGGGGATAGTGAGAGGTCGTCAGGCGTTAGCATTTCAGTGTGCCGTCTGTGTTTTCAGATTTACAGTACTCACAAGTGACAAGTGCGGTTGAATGTTGTAAATAGTTCTGCTAGCTTCCAAGTATTGCAAAGTAAGTCAGCTGGGCGACTAGAGAAGGTGACCATGAAGGGCAGGATTGCGTGCAAACCAAACGTGCATTTGACAGTTCATAAAGTTGTGCGATTCAGATTTACGGCAAATGAGTAATGAAATAATGATGAACAATAATTTGAAAGTAGCATCATGTGTGAAGCTGCATTGCACAAGTTCACCATGTCTGCTTTCTTTGTAATGTACTGAATGAATGCATGAAGTTCTAATGAACTCAAATGTGTTTGTTTCACTTTCACTATTATGAATGTATTTTCCATAGGGTCACACCGCACTTTAATGCATGCGTTGCAACACTTATGGGGTGTTTTGTTGCATGCTAGTAATGTTCAATGCACTTTTAAAGTTTTTTTTTGTGACTGATGTGCAGGGTTATTTTTAAAAATATGCATTATTATAGATTGATGGAATTTATTTTGAGATACATTTGTGAAGACATTTTGAATGCAGATATCCATAATATTACTATGCAGTGTTTGTGCATTTCAAATATTCCAGTTCTTCAATGTTTGATATAATTGTAGTGTTTTATTGCATGCTAATTATGTTATTTGCTCTATTACAGTTGCAGTTCAAGGCACAGTCAGTCCTCAATGCAGCAATGTAAAACGTGGATTCCATCGAGCCGTCCTGTTAAGACTGTCCGACAACTCTAAAAGTGACACATCTGTACCACCTCCATCCTACCATGAGGTTCATGCAGCTGGAGATAGCTCATCATCTTCAGCACAGGGAGAATCATCAGAAGATGCCCAGCCAAACACTAGGTTTAAGCCCCAGAAATTATGAAATAATACATGAATTTGAAAGAGGAAATATTATAATTTGCTGTTATTTTACTTACCCTTGAGACATCGAGGAAGTAGGTCCTATTTTTTTTCTTCAGTAGAACTTTAAAGAAAACTGGTACTTGTGGCAATATTTACAGTTTGCTAAAGATTTGTTATTTTTTTTTACTCTCAAAGTGCCATAGCTGTTTGTGTATGCCGTAGCCACATTTTATAAATCACCAAAAACCCCAATTTCAGTTAAAACTCTTTAATGTAAAAATGGCACCTACTGTATATTTTAGATTCCCTGATGTTGAGTAAAACTAGCAGCAAATCTATGAGTGTTTGTTTGATAAAATTTTGCTTTCATTAACTCCAAGTTGGCATCTCAGTTTTCAAGATCAGAGCGGCGAACACGGTGAAGACTATGAGACAGAAGAGCAGCTTCAAGCTCGCATCCTGACCACAGCTCTAGAGTTCGTTCCACAGCATGGCTGGACAGTGGAGGCCATCGCCGCTGGAGCAGAGGTTTGTTTCTTTATGCATTTTAGTTTGGTTCTTTATGCATTTTTATGGAATGTACAATTTTGGGGGGCTGAAGATGTAAACTTTCAAATGTGATAAGTTTAAACGACAGGTACGTACTAATAACAAAAAAGTGATTCCTTTGTGTTTTAAGAAAGTTTCATGCACAGACTTCAAAATGCATTTTATTGTGAAAATGGTGACATACTAAGTACTAAACTAAATACTAAACAACACTGGTGGATTACAGGATCATATGTATAGAGACCAAGCTGCAACCTTCTACTTTTCCTCGTGAAGCGAATACGGAAGTAAGTAAAACTGCAATTCATCGAAATTCTGCTGGCTCCATAATAGAGCAAATTTCTATTGAGCCCACTGTTAAAATGGACAACTTTACAGCAGAAAAAAGGGGTTTACAGCGTGGTATAAAAGATGGTTTTGGTGCATATAGCTAATATTACCCTTAATAACAACTTTGAGGGGGGTGAATTGTTTTATAACTTATCCGTTTCTTTTTTATTAAGTTATATTAAGTCTGCATAATTAAGGGCATGGCTGAACTCGGCATATACATCGTATTTTTGTTTTGTTTTATGTGGTGTTACACAATCAATTGCGAGAAGGTCGCTGGTTCGAGCCTTGGCTGGATCCATTGATTTTTCTGTGTGGATTTTGCATGTTCTCCCTGTGTTTGCGTGGGTTTCCTCCGGGTGCTCCGCTTTCCCCCACAGTCCAAAGACATGCGGTACAGGTGAATTGGGTAGGCTAAATTGTCCGTAGTGTATGAGTGTGAATGAGTGTGTATGGATGTTTCCCAGAGATGGGTTGCAGCTGGAAGGGCATCCACTGCGTAAAACATGTACTGGATAAGTTGGCGGTTTATTCCGCTGTGGCAACCCCAGATTAATAAAGGGAATAAGCCGAAAAGAAAATAAATGAATGAATGAATTATCAGATAATATGGCATGCTGTGTGCACTTAATTGTGCTCACAAACCATTCACGTGGCCTCCATTTCCCAGGTGAGTGAAATTATATACTTATTTACCATATCTATAAATGTATTTGTTTTATTTACAGTTTGTTTTATTTGTTTACAGTTTTCTTCCTGTAAAAAACGACATAAGAACAATGCTTAGTGGCTCAATGTACTACAAAAGTGTTTTTTAAAAGACTAAACACTTTATTGATATAGTACACAACCAAGCACAAGTGGTAAGAACACAAACGAGTCGCAGGTAATTATTAAGCATTTCTCTCAAAGAAATGCCAGTCTAAGCAAAATGCTAGCAGGCATCTGTAGCTCCGCTCACGGTCTGCCTCTTTGCCCTTGTTTGGTATCCGCCGTTTGGGGGGATGACGCGGATAAAAAAATGGCACCGATTGGCCACGCCCACTTGTAGCTTCATTTGTGTGTAGTCACGGATACTACGTCCATATCTTTACAGTCTATGATGGAGATGAATCATATTTCTTTACAAGTGACATTGCCACCTACTGAACTGGCATGAATAATAAAGCAGTTGTAGTAGTATTCATGGATTTGTGTGTGTGGATATTGTTTTTCTCAAGGTTGTCAACTGTGCACAAAACTTTAAACACAAATGATGTATTTAATATATCGGTGTCATATACTGAAATTTGGATTTCATAATGCTTTTAAGATTCCAATATTTAGCTGAAAAAGCTGAAAATGCCAGTGCTCTTCTAAAAACTACTCAGCTGTTTGTAAAACTGTCGTAGCATTTAAAAAACACTGAGCGTTCAGCACTTCAAGTACAACGCAAGCTCAATAAAAAAAAAAAATGATGCTCTTCAGACCTAGTTTTTCACAATTGGTTTTTTTTTGTGATTTATTTAAAATTTTTTGCGATTAAAAATGACATTTACAATTTACAATGACATGACAATTTGCGGACAATTCTGCGATTAAAATTCTAAATAAAAAAATTAGGTGGGAAGTAATTTTTCAAATGATACTCAAAAACATCACGTGCGCTGTGTACTCAACAATTCATGTAAAACAATTTATTGCAAACTAAAATAAATCTAATTTAATTATATGGTTTGGAATTGGATGTTTTATAAGATTAACATTTTTTTCGAGTATTTTGCGTTTAATTAAGAATTTTGCTGGATTGCAGAATATTGCAAGTTTTTGTTAATTTTGCGTTGGATTTAGCGATCACCGAATAGTGAAAAACTAGGGGGTCTGGCTCTTATTGAAAACAGCTGAAAAAATACACTTGTCTTGGGAAACAAAATGCTTTGGTGGACACATTCCCTAAATTATTTATCAGTGCCAATTTGTAATATTATCATTTTTATTTCATATGCCCTCATTACTTCTCACAAAAATAACATATTCTCTTATGATGTTTATTATTGTGAGGGTGAGAAAATGTCAATCTCATGAGATCCACTAATAGCAAACCTCAATCATTCAACAAAGCCCTGCTTTTGTTTTTCTTCTTCTGTTTCATGCTGACTTCAAAAAAAATATTTTTTACAATCTTCAAGTATTGATTGTAAGTATTTATAAATATATTAGTTTGATCTGTTGTTCAGACACTTGGCCTGTCAGCCGCTTCAACTGGAATGTTTAACAATGGAGCTGGAGATCTGGTCCTACATTTTGTTGCCCAGTGTAATACTCAGCTTGCCGAGACCCTCGCAGAACAACATAACCAAGTCCAGCTTGGGCAGGCAGAGTAAGTTTATAATTATTCATTTTTTATAAATGCTACACTTTACTGTTCAAAATTCTGTTATATATGATAGATATTTTTCATATTAATCATATATATGATTATTGCCACCTTTGAAGAAAATTTTGGAAAGTTGGGTTTTTAAAATGCATTTTTGTTGGTTTATATGGTTTATATGTGGATGTCAGACATGGATTCCTTTGTGTGTTCCACGTTCAGACAGGGATTTTTAATAGTGTGTGTGTGTGTGTGTGTGTGTGTATGTATGTATGTATGTATGTATGTATGTATGTATGTATGTATGTATGTATGTATGTATGTATGTATGTA
>CAIGQZ010033231.1:7345034-7357654 GCA_903798205.1 Danio tinwini
TATATATATATATTTTTAATTGTTAAAGTTTGTGTGAGCGGGAAGTTGCTGAGATTGTACAGTATGTTGATGTGCTTCCAACAGAAATAGAATGTTGAGTTAGGGGCAGGGCTTTCTTTTTGCGCATCATTCCCACATTGCAAACTAACGGTAAAAGGGACGTAGTTAAGAATATTGTGTATTAGATTGTATAGTTTCAAAATATATAGTAAAACATAATGACTTTGGATTTGGCAAATTTGACTTTGGCTTCATAAAATTAGGCTACATAAAACGATAACACTTTACAATAGTGTATTAGTTAATTAGATAATGCATTTACTAACATGAACCAACAATAAACAATGCATTTATTACAGCATTTGTTCATGTTAGAAAATACAATTGTTCATTGTTAGTTAACTTATGGTGCATTAATGTTAACAAGCATGAATTTTGATGTTTATAATGCTAAAATGTTGAACTATGATTAACAGTGTACAAGTATTTTTCATTATTAGTTTATTTTAGTAAATACATTAACCAATGAAACTGAATTGTTAAGTGTGACCCATAAACATACCTGACGGTCTGAATAAAAATAAAATTCACCTTTCGGCCTTTAGGTGAAGATTATAGAACCAACGTTAGTTAGTGCTTTAAACAAAACAGATAAGCTGGTATTTTATATTCATTATACATTGGCGTATCATCAAAAAAAAAAAAACATCTAAAGTTTTCTGAAAACAATGGGTTCACCTTATAGATACTTTTATAAAACCTCCCACCTTTCATTTAGGTCTGGGCAATTAGTATAAATGAAATCCCTAATTCAATTACGCACTCTCTTATGGAAACTCCAAATACATATGAAGAAGAAACCCAGGAAATCCCCTTAGTGTTGTATCATAAACAGAAGATTTAACTACTTTCATTGATTTAGCATGACTAATAATTGCACGATTACGGAATCATCTCGCAGAAGGGTTTATTTCAATCACTTGACTAAAGTTATGAGTAAAAACATGTTATCATTTGAGGTATTTTCATGTGCAGCATTTACTACACTGAGCTATAGTTCTACGCAAATAGCTGTCATTATCAGAATTATAATCTCAGTGTCAATAAATTGATTTTGATTTGTGAACGTTGCAAAGCTTGGCAGTGAACTATGACTCTGTATAGTAGATGCTGCACCATCTGAAAGCAATTGACCCTTCGCTAAGCCACACCCGAAAACCGCCAAACACCAATTGTGGCTTATCAATCGTAGCTTTGCGGGGGAAGTCTGTCAAGCTTTCGAGTGAGGGGAAACAAGCCAAAGCGTTGTGCATATGGATTGTGCAAATCTGATACTGGGTATCCTAAAAGTTTGGACGGGGTGGTGGAATTTTTTTTCCTTTTCCCTTTTCACAACCTAAGACCCAAGGGGAGAAATGCTAGCGTGGATCAAGCTGTGTGAGGGGCCGTAAAAGCAGCATAATCCAGTCATATTTCCATCAGTTTCAAGCTATGACTATTTGGATTACATATCAACAGAACAAAACAGAGATATGACCAGAAACTGAGCACGTGCGATTAATCTACTTCACCCGCAGCTGTTTTTCAGTCATTTATAACCCTCATGTACATGTCAGAGCTACAATTCACCTATGTTTTCGTCTGTCTTTTGGAGATTTTGTCATTGATAGCGGGTTAGTGTCTGCTCCTATTTGGTGTCGGATTAATATTTGCTGGCAGGGAAAATCTATTTGTTCACTTCTGCTATTTATACTTTGATTTGCGTTTCAATTTATTTATTTCTTCAACTTAACTGCAAATTAGAATAGAAACTGTATAAAAAGCACACAAACATGCTGACAGTTATAGGTAATGTACATTGTTATGGGTCAATAATGCTAATATTCGGCACAAAGCCATCAGTTTCCCCTCTCAGGCTGTTCTTTCTATGAATGAATTATGTAGAAGCACTGTCCATCTGGTTTCCTCGTCGGTTAGTAATGCTATATTTCATTGCACAGCAATTAGTCTCTCAGGCTTTTTGGCTAAAAAAAGAGAAATTGCGGTTTAACTTGTTATAATTACATTGTTTTTAGATTTCACCTCTCCTGCTGTGCTTGAACTAAGCTGTTGAATGGTCAGCATATGAGGCGGCTAGGCTTTAGCTTCAATTTATTTAAATTATTCTCTAATCTGTTGCATATTATGTCATGAATATACCCCTGTAATGCATACTGCAGTCCGTTTTTGTCTGGCTTACTCCGATATCTCACCTGTTCGCCAAAAATGACTAATTATATCCCTGGGAATGTCTGACACCGGCGCATACATACTGTAATAGACATGCCAGGCATGAAAGCTTGACAGGCATAGCAACAGTAACTAAGGAGGGTGGGGCTTAGCAAAGGGTCATTTGCTGGAGGTTTAGTAGAACTAGCTTTACTTATAAAATGCACATGAGAATCACCTTTGATTTAATAAGAAAAATGCAACACAAATGTAAGCATCACACACAGGTCATCTTTGCCCATGCACCGGTTTTTGTTGTTTTAGGTGAACTGGTACACGAGGCGTGCAGCACTGACAGGCATCTATAACACCACAGAGCTGGTGATGGTGCAGGACTCATCTCCTGACTTTGAGGAAACGTGGGCCTTTCTTGATAATCGCATTAAGGACGTAGTTAACATTGCTAACACGGCTAAACAGGTCATTGTGGCATTTCTTTGTGGATTTTTGTTGTTGTAATTTTGAAATAAAATTGTAATACATAAGTAATGATCTGTGTTTGGTGTAGGTGCAAGCAACAGGAGAAGCTGTGGTTCAAGGACTAATGGGAGCTGCAATTACGGTAACCAAGCTAAAAATGATACTTTTTTTCCACAATCAGATGTTATATAATAGGTTAAATAGCAAGTCACAAATTATGAATAGTTTGTATTTCAGTGGCGATTATAAGAAAAAAAAAGTTCATCTTTGTATTTATAACATTTTCAATTTAGGGTTTAAATTGAAAAAATTAAATTAGGGTTAAAGCAATTTTTGATTATTTTTAAAAAGATATATCATCTAATAATTACAATAAAATAATAATAAAACATTCAAATAAATAAGACTTAATTAAAACAAGTAAATACAAATTAGATTATAATGAACAATAAAATAAATATCTAAAATAGATGTTTTAGATTAGAAATAGAAACATATAAATACATATAGATTAAAAGTTTTTTTATATTATAATAGATTAATTATGGTTTTTATATATAGAATAATAGAAATAATTTTGAAAAAGTAGTAACAATAATTATAAAAAATTACACAAATAGAAATAAATATACCTAATTATTTAAAGCAATTAGCCAAAAATATTTAGACACACATTAGTAAAAAATAAATTGGATTAAAATAATCAAACCATTAACACAATAGTAAAAAAAATATTTAAATAGCGTGTCATGGTGACGCAGTGGGTAGCACGATCGCCTCACAGCAAGAAGGTCGCTGGTTCGAGCCTCGGCTGGCATTTCTGTGTGCATGTTCTCCCCGTGTTGGCGTGGGTTTTCTCCGGGTGCTCCGGTTTCCCCCTCAAGTCCCAAAACATGTGGTATAGGTTAATTGGGTAAGCTTAATTGTCCATAGTGTATGTGTGTGAATGTGTGTATGGGTGTTTCCCAGTGATGGGTTGGGGCTGGAAGGGCATCCGCTGCGTAAAACATATACTGGATATTTGATTTATTTTGCTAATTAAATTAAATCAGCATTTGTCTCTCATCTCTTTCAGCTGAAGAACCTAACCGGGATGAACCAGAGACGATGAGTTTCTTCTACCGATGTTTTGTCTTGTCTTTCACTCTCTGACCTCTCGGCCATGCAGCACAAATGCCCGATACTTCCCTAGCCTGCTCTAAACCAACTAAACGACATGAAATGATCACAGTGAACGTGTGTATGTCACGATACTCCCTCAGCACTTTTAAATGGGTCAGCTGTGCCATACACAAAATCCTCTGTCTGAATCGTGACCCAAGCCCAACCAGGAGTCAGTTTTCCTGTCAGCCACTGCATTCTCCTTCATGTTTTCTGCATTTGTAAAAAGAAACAAAAAAAGAAATGTAAATTGTATTTGAGAGTTCTATGTTCATAAAGTTTGTGTCTGACTCTTTGCCGAGCCCTTCAATAAAAGAAATAAAGGCTTACTTATTTACTGAACACTGAGGTGGTTTGTTTTTTGTCCCTCTATGATAACAATCCAAGTCTGTGATGGAAGAATTAAATGTGATATCAAGCAAAAGCTTCTTCTTTTTTTAAATGCCATTGAATCAATTGCTAAACGTTTATCTGCTTTATCTATGAATCTGCTTTAGGTGGCGCAATATCTGCAACTAAAACATGCCAGTAAAGTGTTTTTGGATCCTTTATTAATACAGTTAATACATCAAGGGTTTTAATGGTCCATATAACATACTGTATTGTGGGAATAAGAAATAAAACTGTTCAGTTTAACATGATGGGTCAAGCTCTGCAAACATTTGTTGTTTATATGGCCACAAATGTAAATCTATTTATTTCAAATGTTTTTTTACAGCAGACTACCTGCAACAAAAAGAATAAATATTTGTGTAAATAAATATCTTAATAACCTGTATGTAGTAAGATGATATTTAAATGCTTAATTTTATGACAAAAGCTCAATAATTTTAATTGTGGTCTAATAAAACAAGACAATGGAAATGGGTTACAATGCTGTTTGATTTACAAACACAACATATTTTAAATAAATGGTTTAGCAAGATCTTCTAAATACTAATATTTTATTAATAGTATTGTTTATTTTGATCATTTAGGGTCATTTGTGTATAAAATATGATGTATTAGGCTTCATGTTTCCTTTATGGGCCATTCTGTATGCACAGCTAGTGTTTTTCAGCCAACGGTAAACTTCCAGTGAAAGGTTTCTGTGACTATTTTAAATTTTATAAGGTTTCTTTTACAGCATCGACATCGTAATGTAATTAAAATGCAATCAGAAAAATAAACATAAGCATTCGTGTAGTCCAGGGGTCACCAAACTTGTTCCTGGAGGGCCGGTGTCCTGCAGATTTTAGCTCCAACCCTAAGCAAACACACCTGAACAAGCTAATCAAGGTCTTACTAGGTATACTTGAAACACCCAGGCAGGTGTGTTAAGGCAAGTTGGAGCTAAACCCTGCAGGGACACCGGCCCTTCAGGACTGAGATTGGTGACCCCTGGTTTAAGCTGCGGTCACACTAGAGTTTGAGCTTGCGGAATTCTGTCGTAGGGTGCTGCAAAAGGGGTGGGATCAAACAAGATGATTAGGCATTTAAAAAAGCAAGCGATTGCTCCATGTTTTAAATTTCTGTTCAGAGAGGTCATGTTTTGATCCTGGATTGGTCTCATGTAGTCAAGTCATGCGATTTTGCAGGTCAGAGTTCACCAAGCTTGAACTTTGCACACCAGCGAAATGCGAAACTTGACGCATGACCCTGTGTTTCCGGTCTGACGCATTCGCGTGCGAATGAATGGATGTCTATGGGGAGAAAAGTCCAGTGTGACCGCAGCTTTAGTCGTAAAGCATAAAACGAGATGATAGGCTGTGTAACTGCGCAGAAACTCCATTCAAAATACTGAGGTAAAATAAATATCATATTTCAAAGAAATGGCAGGGGAAAAATTTTAATTTAACCCAGTGCTTCTTGTCCGGTCTGAGACCCACTTTATATCAAATATCTAATAGGCAGTGAAGATCACTTATCTTTAAAGAAAACAGATAAATGTGATGATTTCGTAACGCCACATCATAAGTCCATGTGCATATGCCCCATTACAGAACCCAATGTTCTGAAATTATTTTTGTACACGATTTTTGTTTGTGATAATTTCCACAGAAAACAGAACAATAAATGGAGCCTATTTTGAGAAAAATCCATAGCAATACAGTTATAAACCGCAAAAATCGGAATTATGAAAACTGAATTTAGATCTAAATCTTCCACAGTAACTGATAATACTGATATATTTACAGGCGTATCCAAACTGTAGAAAATAATACATTCGATTTATATTATGTACGTTAAGTTGGCGATTTTAACGATGTATTTTATTCAAGTCCACTAACGACCGTTAAAATAAACAATTTTATTCTACTTTGACGAATACTGAAGACTTTTATTTTGTATAACAGGCAATATTAATATATACGGATGGTTCAAAAGATCCAAAATATGAGAAAACCTCAGTAGCATACATCCCAAAATTTTAAGTTAAAATATCAAAAAGAATTTCAGACCATAGAGGAAGTGCAACCTTTAAGATCAGTAATATGCACAGACTCTCTCTGTCAGTACTAAAGAGCTTAATTGGTGGAACATCTATGGCAAGACAGGACATGCTGATTGAGGTGATGCAAAATTTATTTAGAATAGGACAAGGTGGACTTTTTGTGAGCTTCTTAGGAGCTTCTTAGGAGTAGTAGGCAACGAAGAGGCAGATCAACTCACAAAGCAAGCATTAGCTACAGCATACTCAAATAGAAATTTAAATAACAATAAGTAAATCAGAGGTGAAAAGCATAATAGCAAAGGAAATAGGTAGGAAATGGCAAAAGGAGTGGGATAATGGATATAAAGGTAGGCATATGCATTGTATTTAAGGATGTGTGGGTGTTATTAGAAATAAGTTTGGTAATAGAAGGGATGATGTGGTGACAGCTAGGTTGCGTGTTGGTCATTGTTTGCTAAATCAGTACAGGTTCAGAATAGGAAAGCATGAGACCGGCTGCAGTGATAAATGTGGGAAAACAGAAACGATAGAACATGTAATTACAGAATGTGTTGCATATGAAAAACAGAGATAGCAATTAGTCCAAGTCTTAAACTTATACGGGATAAATAATCTGTCACTTCAGACCTTATTAGGAAATGATTCAAAATTAAGTTAAAATAATATTGCAATTAATTAATTACTTAAAAGAAACAAGATTGATTAATAGAATTTAAGAGTGGTTTAGCAAAGTAAAAGAATTGTAAATTTATTTAGGTATTATAAAAATGTTTTATTTAGATTTATTTATTCTCCTTTATGTTCTCACTTCCCTCTGGTAATCTCATCTCCTCCACTCTGATTATATATCTTTTGATCTCATGCTTTTTACATTATGGATCCACACTCCTATCCAGTAAGTGGCGGGATAGCACCATGTAAGTTGGTCTGCCAACCGCCATTAACCCTACAAGAAGAAGAAGTAACCGGCAATATTACTGCGGTGCTCCGGATGTTAACGGACTGGGGACAGCCAGTGGCCAATGAGCTGCTTTCGTTTGTTATTGTGCTGAAGCCGCGCTCGACGCTGGTTGTGAATGAGCGACACAACGCACGTACAGTTGATTTGTTATTATTTTTTTAGTCTTAATCCGGCTTGATTTCAGCATGCCGTACGCCAACCAGCCCACGGTGAAAATCACGGAGCTGTCCGACGAGAATGTGAAGTTCGTGATCGAGAACACGGATCTCGCGTGAGTAATGAGATTGATGGAGTCTAATCGATGATTTTAACCACAAGTCTCATATTTATAGCACTGTAATATGTTTATTGTGCTCTCTCTGAAATGTTATTTGTAAATACTGACTGTACAGCTGGTAAAAACATGCTGCATATACCATGGTACTGTCTTTTATGTTCAGGAAATACTGTACACTTCACTGTTATAAATTACAGTTTGTACTGTTTATTGTTATTCTAACTTGATAAATGTTTATATGTTATAAATGACAATGTTTTATCATTACTCTAGAAAATTGCTATTGTTAGTGCAGTTCAAATTGCTTTACAAAACAACTAAATACTAATTACATGTATTTTAAAAGCACATGGAAATTAACAGTTTACTGTTTGAATATGTCTAAATTAAACCATCAAGAATGGGGAAAACTATTTATTATTAAATGCAAATATACTGTAAAGTCAACACACGTATTTTTTTTTTGTAAATAAATAACACAAACCTAATAGAACATATGAAATATATCCAATTACAGATTAACATTTTAGACATTATTTTTTAAATGTTATTAATATTTTTTGTCATAATCTAGCTAGATAAACATGCACATATTTGAAATAAAAATCATATATTAAAATATTGAGCGTAAGTTTAAATTTGTCATTGGGTTTATATAAGGGACTAAAACATTTCTGTATTTATTTAGTTTTTACCAGTTTTATCTGTCCATCAATTTGTAATATCCACAATTATATTTTATATATTTCAGTCTAATATAAACATGTGATTTATTTGTTATGTTTAAAATTTAAAATGTAACATTAATTTGCAATGTTTTGGTAAATATCTATTTTATTTTTGATGTAAATTACAGAATCACCTAAAAAAACTGTTTAAGGTTTAGTTCAAATTGATGATCAACATTTTAATGAGAATAAGAAAAGCACCTGTTTTTTTTTTTTTCGTTTTTTTAGGGTTGCAAACTCTATTCGACGCGTGTTTATGTCAGAAGTTGCAACAATTGGTAAGAATCACAATCTAATCTTATGAATGTTTAAACGCTTATACGAAAAAAATGGTTAATTTAATAATACGTTTACTTAATTTAAAGGGCACCTATTTTACCTCTTTTTCAGGATTTAAGATAAGTCTTTTGTGTCTCCAGAATGTGTCTGTAAAGTTTAAACTCAAAACACCCATCAGATTATTTATTATACCTTTCAGAAGTTAGCAATTTTCAGCTCTGAGCATCTTGTAGCTGTTTTTGTGGCCTGTGCCTTTAAAGCTGGTTTCCCCACCCACCGTTCCCCTTGCTTGTCAGGGGAACGGTGGGTGGGGTCTCCAACTGCATCAGATAAATAGCACAGTGACAGGCATGAAGTAAGCAGATCTCACGTAACTTTTGTGAGAAATACTACAGTAAAAACTTTTCTAATGATTTTCTTTGATGTATTTGTTGTGGAGTTAATTCAAGCCTTTTGATGAGTCACACACAATGTTGTTACAAAGTCCACACACACATAGCACGCACATTTAACTTTGCACTGTTTTTGAACAGCAATTGTGACAGAATACACAATAATATCCACTGCTATATGGATATCCATTATGTTAATGTGCAAAAATAAACCTGATTTAACGTCCACAAACCGAGATTGAAGCGTCTTCTTTTATAATTGTATTGACTCGCAGATGTGGTGATAAAAACGTTTTAAACTTGTAAAACCCACATTTGATGATGATTGATGATCACAGCGAGCTGAACAGATCTTTTAATCGCAGTGGCTTTGAGCATGTCCTGTCTTGTTGATATGACTATACGCGTTACTATGGAGACATGTTAATACATGGCTGTCAATCAATTCGGTGGGTGGGGAAATTAAAAAAAGAGAGACTTATCGTCTTTATACACCCAAGTATGACTGTGGACACACTATACCTACACAGTTCTGTCCAAACAGTTTACAAAAGTTGATTTTCATTATAGGTGCCCTTTAATTCTGCGCTTGTCTGTTAAACCTGTAATCTGATGTAATGCGCTCATTTGCCAGCTATTGATTGGGTTCAGATCGATGCCAACTCCTCTGTGCTCCACGATGAGTTTGTTGCTCATAGAGTGGGTGCGTATGTTCGTCATCTCTCCAAAATCTTCAGCTTCATTCTTCCAATAACGGCAAGCATAATTATCATGCTAATCATCTTTTACAGGATTAATTCCGCTCACAAGTGATGATATCGTTGACAAGATGCAGTACTCGAGAGTAAGTGTCTAAACCAGGGTTTCTATTTTTAAAAAAATCTGCATGAACACGAATCATCTTATTAATTGGATGAGTGAAATGTAACGTTTGGCTTACTTTGATTACAATCAGGACTGCACGTGTGACGATTTCTGTCCCGAGTGTTCGGTTGAGTTGACGCTGGACGTGAGATGCACTGAAGACCAGACACGTCACGTGACCTCACGAGATCTTCTGTCTAATAACCCGCGAGTCATTCCTGTAAGGATATTTTCTAGAGTCATTTTTAAAAATGTATTCAAAATGCAGGAAAATAATGTTATAGCCAGTACAAAGCATGTGACTTCAGTAGCCTTTGTTTGTTTATGCTCTCGTTTCTGAAAGTCAGTCACTAGATCTGCCATTATGACATCAAGCATATTAATAATGACAGGAAGTGCTGAATGGTCAGGAAGCAGTGTGTAGTTTGAGATGTTTTTTGTCCACAGTTACAGACACACAAATAATGTATGTGTATCTCTGCCGGTCCTACTGCACCCAACCCGCTTTGAGCTGGGATCGAATTGGCGACCTTCCGCATGGGAGTCTGTTGCTCTAACGAAGAGGCTAAAGACCATGGCCTCTAGCATCTGTTGCTAGAGCACCTTTTAGAGTTCTGAGGAGTAAGGTTTACCTGCACAGCACTTCACTAGCTGGCCTCTGCTACACTCATCCCCTAAACCTCACTCCCATCCCGGACGAGCCCCCACATTTAACCCACCGGTCCTACTACACCCAACCCGGTCTGAGCTGAAATTGAACCGACGACTTTCCGCATGGGAGTCAGTTGCTCCCATGTGGAAGTCGCCAATTCGATCCCAGCTCCGAGCGGGTTGGGTGCAGTAGGACCGGCGGAGTTACACATACATTATTTGTTGGTCTGTAACTGTGGACAAGAAACATCTCAAACTACACACTGCTTCCTTCCTCCATTAAAAAAAAATAAAAAATAATAATATATATATAACACACACTTGAAGTCAGAATTATTAGCCCCCCTGTTTATTGGTTGTTTCTAGATCGTCGGATGGATACAGCCGGAAGTTAACGTGAATTATTTAGATTATTTATTAAATATCCCATTTATTGTATTTTATTAACATCTACTGTATTTAACATCTGTAGACTTAGGCCCCGTTTACACTAGTACGTTTTAGTTTTAAAACAGCGTTTTAGAATAAAAACAATCCGCGTCCACATTAGCGTTTCACCCAGCGTTTCTCAACAGCTCTCCGTCTACACTAAAACGGTGACCACACACACACACTCTCTGGCATGCGCTGCAGCGTGCGTTGAGCACATACCCATATGAAAGCTGTGCACGTCGGACTGTTCATCAAGGATCTCCCGCTGGATCTAATCTCACTATATTTGCTAAACGTGATATTTAATTCATCTTGTTGTCTATATCTAACTCCATATTCCCTGTCTTTGGTCTTTTGAATCTATTACTTGTTCTCAGGTAACGTGTTTTGGCAGAGTGCAGATAAGTTAGGTTAATATCCTAATTAATGTAACAGCGGACACCACATCTGACTGATTGCTTGCCTTTATTTTTTCTATTGTATAAACTTATTGTGCGTTATACTTTTATAATGGCCTTATTTATTAAAACTGATATTCAATGAAAGAGAGGGTATGTTTCGTATTGTCAATGAAAATGAAATGTTATAGGCTATGTTTTGTTATAAATATGCATGAAGATGACGCTGATTTTATGCAGCTACACGACGCCTCCACATTGCTAATTGCTAATATCAAAATAAAAATAGGCAGTTCCTTATGTCATGTTTTAATTTTGTTAAGAAAGTGAAACAGCATAGCCAGGGTGATGTGAATGACTTTTTAAAGTACCATGTACACACTCAGGAGTTTGTTTTCCATATCAAACTTGCGAAGTCTGAACTTACATGGAGAGAATGCAGGACTGTCACTGAACTGTGTGAAGGCTACTTAATATTGAGGAAAAGCCCCAATCAGAGAGGCCAATGTCTGCAGCTCCGCCTCTGTTTTTAGATGTCTCCGTTTTCCCCCATCTACACTGAGACGGAGCAGCAGCGTTTTAGAATGAAAATGGCCACTCCAGCGTTTCCAAACGCTCCATTTTCGGGGCTCGAAAACTCTGGCGTAGTGTGGACGGATGGCGTAACCATAGCAAAACTTAAGCATTTTAAAATGAAAACGCATTAGCGTAAACGGGGCTTTAACCCTGTTCATTTTTTTGCCCAATTTCTGTTTAACGGAGAGAAGATTTTATCAACACATTTCTAAACATAATAGTTTTAATAACTCATCTCTAATAACTGATATCTTTTATCTTTGCCATGATGACAGTTAATAATATTTGACTAGATATTTTTCAAGACACTTCTATACAGCTTATAGTGACATTTAAAGACTTAACTAGGTTCATTAGGTTAACTAGGCAGGTTAGGGTAATTAGGCAAGTTATTGTATAGTGATGGTTTGTTCTGTAGACTATTGGAAAAAATATAGCTTAAAGGGGCTAACAAATTTGGCTTTAAAATGTTCTTTTATTTATTTTTTTTATAAAATCTGCTTTTATTCTAACCAAAATAAAACAAATAAAAAAACTTTCTTTAGAAGAAAAAAATATATATTATCAGACATACTGTGAAAATTTTCTTGCTAAAAAAGGAAAAAAAATTCTGAGGGGGGCTAATTATTCTGACTTCAACTGTGTATGTATGTATGTATTGTATAGGTATGTGTGTGTATATATATATGTATGTATGTATGTATACATACATACATACATGCATGCATACATACATACATGCATACATGCATACATACATACATACATACACACATACA
>CAIGQZ010033231.1:7358054-7373049 GCA_903798205.1 Danio tinwini
ATATATATATATATATGAACACACACACATTTTGCTTTTTCTGATCATGTATCTTGTTCTTCAGGTTACGTCCAGAAGTCGAGACAATGATCCCAATGACTACGTAGAGCAGGATGGTGGGTCAAGTTTCGATCTATAGAGTTAGTTTTTTTTGTTGTATTTTTGTTCACTAATTGTATCTTTGGCACAGACATCCTGCTTGTGAAGCTGAGGAAGGGTCAAGAGCTGCGGCTCAGAGCTTATGCTAAAAAAGGTTTCGGCAAGGAACACGCCAAGTGGAATCCCACTGCAGGGGTGGCATTCGAGTATGACCCAGACAATGCACTGAGACACACCGTCTACCCTATTCCACAGGAATGGTATGGCCCTTACAGCTGGTTTTGTTCATGCTATCAATTAAATGAGTATTTAATTCAATTTACAAGTGTGTCAGGTAAATAAATGACCAATGTGCATTCATGTGTGTTTTTGTTCAATTGTCAGGCCTAAAAGTGAATATTCAGAAATTGAAGAGGATGGGGTTCAAGCTCAGTATGATCCAAATGGCAAACCAGAAAGGTAATAAAATTTGAACCTATGCGTTTGCTAAATTTCTATTTTTAGTGCAACAAAGGTTTAATACAAAAAAGAGCATGCCAGCACAGATCTACATGATGTATTGCATTTATTTTCATCCAGGTTCTATTACAACGTAGAGTCTTGCGGTTCACTTCGACCAGAGACCATCGTCATGTCTGCTTTTGCTGTACTCAAGAAGAAACTGAGTGATTTACAGACACAACTCAGCCATGAGATTCAAAGCGATGTGCTCACCATTAATTAAACTGCTTTTTTGGGGTATATATAGTTTTTCAGCTGTTGTTCGTTTGCATCAAATTGGTGTAGAATTCTATACATAATAAATACACAAACACATTGCGTTATGTTAATGACTTGCACAATGTGGGAAACAAATACTGTGTATGAACACTAGAGGGCAGACTTTGTGTTGAAAAATATGATTCCGTTCATTTATATATGATTGAAACATGAAAATACTGCGTAATATGATCATGACAGAGCATTTATAACATATAATTATAGCATGCTGATAATGGGAACATTTTATTTCAAGCAAAAAAAAAAATTACAAAACAAGCCCTGATAATGGATGTAAGAAATTCACAGAAACCCACCCGGAGACAAACTATGTAAACAAAACGCATGGAAATAAACAAGAGCGACATGAGTTAGACAACCTATTGTGCAATCATATTTATTCGTCCCGTAAAGTTTTGATTGCTTCAAATACATAAAGTATCGAGGGATTTCGAGGAAAAGTGCAGTCACAAATAATTTCTCTCTTTGATTTTAATCATGGATTCTAGTTTAGCACAAAATTACAGCAACATAGATCAAGTGAATGCATTCCCCACAAGAAGTGTGTGAGAGACATCTATGTAGAAGAAACAGAAATCCAGCTCAAATTAGACAGGCCCTTTCTGCGTCTTCATATTATAAAATTGAGTTTTCAAAGTAGGGTTCTTCATACACAAACGGTTCAGTGCTGCCACTGTCAGTTTCCAGAAATATAAAGTCAGTTTTCAGATACTGTAAAAATACGGTTACACATTAGCCATATGTCAGAGAGATTTCGCGGGGAAATGTGACGCGCAACAGGTCAGCGCATTGTGCTCGGTGATATTCAAATTAATATTTTCATAACATATGATTATCACTTTGAGATTGATATTGTATTTATTATTATGGACTGGTACCAATTCATTAGATAAGCACCTATTGAATAGATATGACTACTTCATTAATGAATCATTGGTGTTGCTAGCTATCTTCAGGTGCTAGCAAATCATCTTGAGTAACAAAACTAGTGTGATTTTTGGTTTGAAAAATCGTATGTAAACCAGTGTCTAATTAAGTACTAGTACAATTACTTGGTATTTACTAGTGGCCTGTGTAACAAATGATACCCAATATTTATATACTAGCGAGCTATAGCTTTTAACACAAACGTATAATAGTGTTTAATAGGTATCGTAGTGTTTTTTTAATCATAGAGCACTTGTAGTAAACAAGTAGCTAGTTGGCTACTTGATACAAAAGGTAGCAGCGAGAAAATAGACAGCCAACTAGTATGGTAGATAGCCAACTATTAACGTAAATTAAATGTTAAAATGGTTTGCCATAATCAAGATTAAGATTAGCCTACCTTAAATCCTCCTCATTTTATCATACTCATCATGTTTTCCCCGTCAGCGAGGTGTGACGACGTTTTCAGTTTGTTCATCTGAATTCGGAGGCAATTTCAATTCGAAACGCCCGCGAAATTTCTCAGAGCAGAGGTAAATATAACCGCATGGTAGCTAAGTTGGTAAAATATGTACTCGTTTAGTTTTCCCGTCAAGTATAGACACCACACAAATCTACATTTGAACTTCTTTCTTTAATAACATAGTCTAAAAGAAGCAGGTGACAGCCATTATCTCAATATTTTTCATATCTTCTAATTCACTGAGACCTATGTATATGTAAATTTCAGTTCATAATAGTATATACTGTACTGTGGAATACTGGCAAAGAAAGACCAAACAGTGTTCTTTAAATTTGTGTATTGCTTCTTACTGATACCACATAGATTTTTGGCACACCACATATCAGAGTTAAATGTCATAAAAATTTCATAAATATTTCTATAAATCTTTAAAATACTGTGCTGTTTCCTAAAATAAGATATATAGAGATGATAACTCTAACTCCTCTAAGGTCGAGAGATAAGCAAACATATATTTATTTATATATATAATTTATTTCTGAATCTCTTCACTGCATACTTTGAACGCTCATCAACTTCATTTCAGTCACAGCCATTCTCCACATCTATCGCCTTTCCCTCAGTTCCGTCGTTACCCACAGTGCTTTGAACTTAATACTGAAGGTGAAATGTGTAATGCTGGCTGTCCCTTCGTGTCTCTGTGATGTATTTAATCATGAATATGAATAATATCTCCAGTCCATACCTGTGGGATTTTTATGGCATTTACAGTCAAATGAGATTGATAGATCTCCAAAAAAAACAAATGTTTAACAATGAGAAAATCACAACTAAACTTTAGAGGACCTAGAGATGTTGTGGTGTGTCAAATTGCAACACGGATAGGCACACATTGCAGTTACATTTTAAAAATAATAACATAAGACAGCAAAATCATAACCTCCCCCAGCAAAGCAAAAGGATTGCAGGACTTGGAATAAAAAGTAAAAGCACTTTGATTTTTGACCAACAGGAAAATTTGAATTTACACCCTGTAATCCCACTTCAAATTTGTTGCAATGGTTAAAAAAACCCACCCAAATCAAATTTCTATAAAAAGGAAAACAAATAAATACTACTAAATAATATACACATATGAAGTCCTGTATTAGTTACAATTGACGACATTGATATGTATAGATTAAGGAGGTTTCCTGTAGTTTGGACATTTCTTTTTACCACCCAACAATCAAATGATTAAGCGAATTAGAATTACACTAAAAATAATAATAAGAAGAATAAGAATAATAAAGAATTAAATGAAGAATTAATCACATATTTAAAGCAAAAGACATAAATACTGGCCCTTTCGGAGTGATTGTGTCAGCATTCAACTCAAAGCTGTCAAATTCGACAAAACCGAATTTCTACTTGAATTCAGTTTGATTCCTTTGAAGCATTCACGTTTTCCTGTGAAGACCCTTTTTTCTAATTCAAAAACTGCTGGAAATGAATACTGAGTAGCAACAGCACAACCTAGTGTTGACTGAAGGTACAAATACAAGGTTGCTGGGAATGCAGTTGACCTCCTTAGCGAATGGAAGACACCTAATAGTAAACCACAATTCAGAAAGACCCAAGAGAATTGTTGATCATTCAAACAAACATCCAATGTTATCTTATTACAATGGTGGAGAGACCTGCTGCTTGCTACGGTTACGTTGTTCACACGTAAGGAGATTTTAACTCTGTTTTCAAGTGACCACAGCCCTTTTAGGACTGTCAGCGAATGAACTGAGGGACGTCTAAATGCTCGCATCTCAGAGATTCGTGTACCTCTTGGTTGAAGGTGTATGAGGAGGAAAAAAAAGCAAGATATTTATTTCATAGGCAGCTGATACATAGACAAAGGTTCCCTTTTTTCCTGAAGAAATATTCTCTGTAGAATTGTCTTAGCAAAGATAGAAAATGGATCCCCAGCTCTGCTGGTTTCAGTGCATTCAAAGGAGGCCAAAATCCTTAAAAGCCAAAGGATAGTCAGCTCATGTTTGTAGTTTCCATACAGTGTGTTGGCTTCAATGTCCTCTCTGGTGCTGGAGTTCTTGGAACAGAAATGCAGGGAACCGCTTGTGCTTGCGTGGATATTTGAACGCTTGAGTTTCTTCAGGATGTGAGAGTTCCTAAAATCCACTGAAAGCATGATAGGACAACAAAGTGTTCAAATTAGTGAACCGAAATAAGGGAAGAGGGAAAACGAAGCTTATGAACAAGATGCGCCAAATCCTGTGGAGGATGTCTCGCCCAGTCTCATCTGTCCAAAAGGACTTTTAGCGCCCGCTCAATGTTCATTCTGTGACCCACGCGAGTCACACCTAAGTCGATCAGATCCTCCTTTTGCAGGTTTGGCAGGTGGCTTCCCTCTATGTCATTGTCCATAAATGCATCCCTGTGCTCACCCAGGTTCAGGCTCTCGAGCCAGTCGGCCACATCCTGCTTGCTCCACAAGAGAACAGGTTTGGTGGCGAAGGGCTTGTTTGATGCAGCCTGGATGAGGGTGAGTGGGGAAGGGGAGCGGCTACGCCCTGTGCCCAGGCTGAGGGGCGGTGTGGGCAGGCCAAAGACGTCCGTCATGGTGGGGGAAGTGGCTGAGGTTGGGAGGGAAGAGGCACAGCTGAGGCCAGAGTCTGGTGGGGACATGATAGGGCTCGGGGTGTGGTGGTGGGGAGGCAGGCTCTCTGCCTGTCGGCACGGTGACGGGGCAGGCACATTGGGGCCAGGCTGGGCAGTGAAGGTAACGGTGGTGTTTTGCTGTGTACCTGAGATGAGGGATACACCATCCTGATTTCTGCAATGACAGAAGAATAAACATAAGGAATACATATTGAAAGAGGAAAAACATGAGGGAACATGTACAACTATATCCTTGCAAAAAAAAATAGAATGCTTTAAGTGGTTAGTACAGCTGAGCATTGTTATGTGGTTTATGTGATCTTTTCACCTTTTAAAAATATTGTTAGGAAGTTATTAGGATGTTCTGGGTATTAATAGTCCAAGTTATCTGCTTGTATGATTATATTTTCTCCCAGATGGAATTTTTGGTTGACATTTTTCACAAGTGGGACTAAAACAAAAACTTGCCAACCTCTGGAAAAGTATTTTTATGCAAGGGACAAGAGACTTTTTATGGGTGAACTGTAATAATTTGCTGCTGATTTTATTAAACCAACACGCATACAACATTTTATGTGTCCCAACAGAAAAACAAGAGAAAAAATGTTGAGGGCAAAATAAGTGTATTGAAACCCATGTGTACTGAAAGTATGAGTGTATTGTAGGTGGTTTGGTTTTAAGGAAGCAGTGAATGTGAGGTTCTTTAGAAATGCAATGTCCTTGCCCCGGGTTTCTCCTTATACCCAAGATGTGCTGGCCTTCATTTGTTGTCGACACATAAACTTTTACATTTGCAACTGATGTAACATAGCAAATAAAACCAAACAGACTCAAATAAACAGTACTCAAACAACTCTAGACTCTGAGACAAAACATCAATAAATACGCAACATCAATAAAGTGTTCAAGTTACATATTTAGCCCAGATCTTAAGAATAAAAATACACCAATTCAGTGATTCAAATACATAACATGTTAGCCTTCCATACAAAAAAAATCTTTCTATTTATTGTGGGGGAAAAAAACACATTTGCTCAGTGTGTGCTAAACATAGCGCTCTGCCTGGGCTAGAAGTGCATTTTGGGGTCAGTTCTTTGGTCTGTAAATAACTAAATCATTCAATAATAAATGAGACTTGGGATTTCATGTTGATGGCAAACCACTGTCTGTGCAATGTGGAATCCATCAGCATACGCAACCTTTGCACGTGCACATCAGTGTTCATCTTGCTCATGTTTGCAAAATAAATGACATAAGCTTTAAAACCAAATTAGCTTTCTCTGTAGGAATTATAAGTGAAAAAAACTGATATTTATTAAAACACTCATAAAATACTAAATACAAAACAAATTTTATTTTGTATTTCGTATTTTATTATATTTAGGAGTATATTAGATTTAAGAGCTCAAAGTATAAACATGACTTTAATGCATCGTGCCTTTCTCGTTGCATCATCAGTATTGAAATAAGTTACTTATACTCAGAGGATTCTAAATCAGTTAATTATGAGGTTTATTTCAGTATTGCTGCAGCCATAAAAACAGCCTATGTTGGCAGCAACCAGCAAGACAGCTCAGTGGGCTTTCTCAAAATAGTACTAGCTCCTTTTAATTGTAAATGTTTTTGTCCAAATTAAATATTCATTTAAAAGCCTTATTAAGTAATCTGTTAAAGATTACTTAAGAGAGTCTAGATATTTCTTGTGGGAGCTGTTTGGGTGCTGTGACAACTACGTAACAAATGGACCATGTTGTAACAACACACACCTCCCCCTTCTGTGGTACGGTCTGTGTTCATCATCACACTGACGTTGCTCATCTCGTCCTCAAGGCTGTTCTCATTATTGGGTTGCTAGGCAACTCTTTCGTTCTCCAGCAGAGCACACACACTAATCTGAGAGCCTAAATGTAAGCCTGTGATACAGGAAAGAGGGCATACCTTGTTCCGAAGTGAGTCCTGGATCCAGTCGGAGAGTCTAATGCTTCCCCTGGCTTTGGTGCTTTGTCCTTGTTCACATGCTGCAGAACTGAATTGGTTTCAGGGCCATGGGGTCCTTTCATCTCCGGAGGGTCACCCCACAGCTTTGAGGTTCGTTGTGTTGGGGTTTTCAAGGGTTCTGGTGGAATAGATCCAGGGGGTGGAGGTGGGACAGAGGAGGGCATTCTGAAAGAGCCTAAGTTCTCCTCAGGCAAAGAGTCCTTGTAAAGTGCATTGCTCTTGATGGCAGGTTTGGGTTTTGGTTTGGACAGGATTTGAGACCTGTCCACCAGAAAGGCTTGTCCATCTGCATAGACGGTGCACGTATCCAGGGTCTCACCTCCTTCTGAAGATAGGGTGGAGATGCTGGATACAGTAGAGATGGTGCTGGTGGTTTCCAGTTGGGGGTCACCACTGCTCCGGCTGTCTACCTCAATGCCCGAGTCAGTGATTTGTTCATAGGGCTCTAGTGGCCCTGGAGGGAAGCTAGGAGGTGTGCAATTTGTGAGAACTGTTGATCTTTTGATTTCAGCATTCCCACCACCTAATGCGGGATAGTAGGGAGCAAGAGTAGGCCCTTTTGTACCATTTGCTTTCTGTTTGAGTAGTTCAGCTATACTTCCTGCCTGGTCTTCAGGAATGTCAAAACTGTTGGCAAACTCTAGTGGGGGTGGTAAGGGTTCTGCAAACACAAACTCTTCATCGATGTCGACAGAGGCCAAGGGCGGTGGAGGAATGCCGAAGGGCAGCTTCACAGGCTCATCCACTGAGCTAACAGTTATGATGGTCTTGCCATGTGGAGCAGCTGATAGCGCCTTGGGGGCTGGGGGGTTAGTGGGAGCTGGCTGGTTGGGGTCGCGAAGCTCCCCAGGGGTGTTGTCGGGACTCACTCCCTCGTCCCTTTCGCCCTCTGACAAGCTGTTATCCTCAGATTTTGCCCCATCTGTGGTGTGCACCATCAGCAAACCAGCTGACTTCTGCTGAGAAGTGTCCACAATGTCGATCAGCATGTTTTTCTTCTCCTCAGGCCTCTTCTCAGGCTTGCCCAAATCGAGCTGATACTTGGATTCTGTCTCATATTTGGACTCAGTCATCTGCCTCCTCAAGCCCCCACGGGGACGGCCCATGGTAGCAGTACTTGAGAAGCCAACCTCCACATTTGGTCTAAGCTTGGTGTCAATGAAAAGTGGTTTATTGAGATCAAGTTTGGATGGGTCACTTTTTAATGGAAGAGGCTGTGATTGATCCCTCATGGCTCGGTCTCTGGCAGCTAATGCTAAAGCTAATGGTGAGTTGGGGTCAAGTGGCTTGCCTGTTACTGGGTGAACATAATTCCCACTTCCTGAGCTGTAGGTCTTATGAGCAGGCAGACTGATTGGGCTGTGTCCTGTACGAGTGTTCAACAGTTCCCTCACCATGGTGGGCTCAGGGCTGTTGAAGTCTGTCACATTGCCGCCACCTCTAGGAATGCTAAGTAATGATGAGGGAGGCGCCATAAGCCTACGCAGCCGCTCATCGCTGCTAAACATGCCCTCATCAATAGACTTGGAGTGTCGGAGCCGTGGGGTCGGTGTAGGTACCACATCTTCATCACCAGCATCTGTAGACCTAAAAGATGGAGAGTTGCGATGAGCATCAAGCCTTTTTTCCCTGTCTCTGACTGCACCAGCAATGGCAGTTGCAAATGGACTGCCTGGATTTAAGCCGTCTTCAGGACGCAACTGCCCTGGGTGATCTGGTGTGGTCGTCTCAATTTCCATGCTGCTTCCTTGACTGCTCTTGCCGCTACTGCTGGTGGAGGGCTCTTTGATTATTATTGTCGGAATAGGGATGGAACAGGTCTTCTCAGGACTGTCCTCTACATTGGACTGTTTGACAAGCATTCCCTTTCTTCTGGCAGGCTTGTTGGGCACAAACAGTCCAGCTTGACCCATCTTGCCAACATCTGAGTAGGGGTTCTCAGGGATTTGGGCACGGCGCATATGAAGACTCTGCTGGGCCGTGGGGTTGTGATTGTACCCCTCAGAATCATACTGCTCGGGACTGTCTCTGTAATACTTGCCCTGATCTCTCCACCCAGCACCTTCACCTCTGTCCGGGGCTGTGCTGTTTGCATTAGGACTCTGTGAAGTAAAAACTGCTCTGATGGTGCCGTATCCTCGACCAGCTGGGACAGGAGCATTATTATGAGGTGGAGATGGAGGGGAGATAGCTGGTGGGGGTGGAATATCCTCTGATGTGTCAGGCATCGAAAGGCTTCTTGTAAATTTCAACATTGGAGGAGTAAGGAACTGCTTCTCCTCTTCGGTTACTCCTGTAAAGAATTAAAAGAAGAAAAATCAAACCAAACACGCCAACAAGACTGGGGGTGTAATTACCATTCAGAAACAATAAATATGACATCACAAAGCAAATGTTACATCTTGAAAATAAATCAGATTAATGGAAAAGCCTCCCGCAACAGTAGGCTGACCACTGAATTTAGTAGGCCAATTATTTGTTTCATTTGACAAAGCTCTGAATGAGTTTTGTGTGCAATATATAAAAAATACTTGAGTGTGCAAAACAAAACAAAACAAAACATCCACACACCTATAGATGTTTGCCTCCGTATGGTTCCCCTTGGCAGACCAAGAAAAGGGCCTCTAGGACTCCCTGGCTGCGGTGACGAATCTACTGCTGTATCCTGACTATTGCAGAGAGACTGCAAAAGAAAGAACAAGGCTGACATGATAATAAAGACAAGCATAATGCAGCACTTTTTGTAGAGCATCTATTCAAACTAGGTTTCTCACATTTTGAAACTAATTTATAAAAAGATATTCAAACAAATATATAGAAATAATATAAAATAACATACAAGCCTGTGATACACAATTATATTTGTATTATAATGTATGTATACACAATTCCAATCTAAGCATCAAAATCCAATATCACATGCATAGCATAACATGTATAGCAGTTATGGCAGTTAGGCTACAATACAATTATCAGCATTCATAGGAGACCTAAGTTCTAGGGGACATTACACAAGGCTTACATTCATTTCAGGGCTGACAGGAAAACATTTGCTAGTTGGACGTGGCTTGATCGTCGCCACCCTCACTTCTGCATTTGAGTTTTCCCATATGGGTTTCTGAGGAGGTATGACTTCATCCACTTTATCTGTAAGACAACAGCATCTCAAATTAGAAAGCAGGAAGCAACATTTAAAATAAGCTCAGTATCAAATATTGCTAATTTCCTCTAAGAGGATCCCCAGTGCAAGGATCCAAACCGAGCAAAAGAGGCGACAGAAATAGGTACAACAACAATGGTCAAGGTCAAAGCCGTGCAAGCGCTTCCTGGCTACGTTGGAGAAATCTTAGCACTTCTTTCAACGGCCACTGCGCAACATGCTAGCGTTTTTTTGTATTTTTCATACAGCTCCCATGCATGGGATGATTACTTAGTGTGACTTGAAATACAATCCTCTTCTTCAGACCCTCATTATCTGAAAGCTGATCATCTACACAGAAATGGAGGAAAGGGAAATTCAGTATCTGATTTCCTAGCATAAAAGTAATCAAGACTAAAACTGGTAAGTTACACACACACACGAAACGCCCTTCCACCTGGTATTAGCATGTGTTTCATATCTGGAAATTCATTAACTACATTTAAAGAGACAGTTCACCCTCAAATAAAATTTCTGCCATCATTTACTCACCCTCCACTTGTTCCAAACCAGTTTGTTTCTTAAGAACAAAAGTCTTCTACTCTATTTTGTCCTACTATGGATGGCTTTCTTCATAATATCTTCATTTGTGTTAAACAGAAAAACTGAATGAAAGAAACCTATAAATGTTTTGAACCATTTTAAGCTGAGTAAATGATGACAACCCAGCAGGCACACAATGTCATCAGACCTTACTTAATATTGGGTTAGATTTAGGTTGTGACATCAGCTAACCAAAATTCAATGTCTAGTCAGCGTCTAAGGACAAAATAATTTTGATGTCCATTAATGATGTCAAATGACATTGATATTTGGTTGACTTTAGGTAATGTTGGAAAGTGACCAAAATTCAACTTCGAGCCAACATCTTAAACCAATTTCATATTGACGTCAAATACTGACATTTATTCATCAGGTATGACAACCAATAGACGTCATAGTGGTAATGTCCACACAACGTCAAGTTGCAACATCATTAGATGCTGATATTTGGTTGATTTCAGGTTGGACATTGGACATTGACATCGACCTGACATTGGGTTCTGACGTCATCTCAATTTTCTTTCCAAAAAAATGCAACGTTGGGTTACATCGTCAATCTGATGTTGACATCCTGTGCCTGCTGGAAAAAATGTAATTTGGGTAAATTATTCATTTTCTGTGTCATTTAGCATTACAGAATATCTGAAAAAGATTTCTGTCATTTTGAAAGATAAAGTTAAGTACTTTGTTGATAAACGGTAATAAACTAGCATGATTTAAAGCATTGAAATGTTAAAAACTGGGTGAGAAATAAAATTTGTGAGATTCAATCATCCCAGTGAAAAAAGATTCAATCATTAAATAGATAAACCAGCATGCACTAACCACAATATTTCTGTTGTCTAATAATAAAATGAGCATTACAATTTAAACCTTTATCAATGCTTGTAAGACTCTAAACAGAACAAGGTTAAAACATGCTTTCAGTTATCTGGGAGCTATTTATGTGCTGACCATCCAAATGTGATCTAGAAATGCATTTTAATGTCAGGAATAAAGGGGTCACCAGTTACACGCCTTTATTCTGCAAATTAAATACACTTCCAACATACTCCTGAGGCAAAACTGGTTTTAAAACAAGAATTAAAAACTACCCATTCAGGAGAATTTGTGTTCTGTAGTTAATATTCACACAACATATATATCAGAGCGTGCAGAAAGAGTATGAATTTATATAAATATATTCATTCATTTTCCTTTATCTTAGGCCCTTATTTTTCAGGGATCGCCACAGTGGAATGAACCGTCAACTATTCTGACATTGTTTTTTCTGACATTGTATGTTATATAGAAACACTACCTGACAAAAGTCTTGTTGCCTATCCATGTTGTAGGAACAACAAATAATAATTTGACTTCTAGTTGATCATTTAGTATCAAAAGTGGCTTATATGAAAGGCAAAGGCCTCTAGATTATGCTTATTTCACCAAAATAAAATATGAACATGCTTTAATTTTAAATTGTTTAATTAGGACAGTAAAGTTTGACTTTGCTTAGACAAAAGTATTGTCACTTAACATAAATAATAAACAGTATAGAATATAAAGTCATGGTGCAGTGGAAAAATAATTAATATTGTGTCTGACTCCCATGAGCTTGGAGAACTGCATCCACACATCTGTGCAATGACCATCATCATTCCAAGTCATCTGGAATGTCAAAGAAAATGTTCTTGCAGGACTCCCAGAGTTCATCAAGATCCTTTAGATTAATCTTCAATGTCTCCTCCTTCATCTTACCCCAGACATGCTCAATAATGTTCATGTCTGGTGACTGGGCTGGCCAATCCTGGTGCACCTTGACCTTTGCTTTCAGGAACTTTGATGTGGAAGCTGAAGTATGAGAAGAAGCGCTATCCTGCTGAAGAATTTTCCCCCTTTCCTGTGGTTTGTAATGTAATGGGCAGCACAAATGTCTTGATACCTCAGGCTGTTGATGTTGCCATCCACTCTGCAGATCTCTCGCATGCCACCATACTGAATGTAACCCCAAACCATGAATTTTCCTTTACCAAACTTGACAGATTTTTGTGAGAATATTGGGTCCTGCAGGTTCCAATAGGTCTTCTGCAGTATTTGTGATGATTGGGATGCAGTTCAACAGATGATTCATCAGAAAAATCTACCTTCTGACACTTTTCCAAACGATCAACCAGAGGTCAAGTTATTATTTGTTGCTCTTACAACTGGGATCGATGACAAGACTTTTGTCAGGTAGTGTGTGTGTGTGTGTGTGTGTGTGTGTGTGTGTGTGTTGCCAGCCACATTATGTAAACAAAACTAATGCTTACAACGATTCAGATTCAGTCCTTTCAGCAGTCTAAGACGTCATGTCATATCTGCGTAACAGTCATACGTCATTATAATTCTGATCGCTGCTAACTCTGGCGATAACTTTACACTGAAAATATGGCATTACATTTTGCAGGTGGACTGTTTCTGTATTATACATATGCAGCATTATTTCCATGGCAACATCTTGTTTGAGGGTGATTCAAAGCTGGAGTGGTCCCTCGTATGATAGTAAAAAAAGTACTTCTTTAAAAGAAGAAATTATCTTAAAAAGTCCAGCTTTCGAATTTGATCTCTCTGAGGAGTGAAATGGAGGCAGGATCTTTTATATTGGTAGGAACAAGGACTTGTATCTGAAGCTAGTTTTTAGGATGGGAAATTCATGGCTCTTGTTTTCTGAAACATATCCTTTTAGTAATCGAAGGTAGGCTTTTGAATAATAAATTCTTACATTGCACTTTTGAAGATCTAGGAGTCAATAAGTGAAGCTATAGGCTTATGGAGCCTTTTGCAATGTAAACACATTTGGTCTGTTTTCACAGTCTTCCAACTGGCAAATTTAATTATTGGAGAGAGAATACAAATTATTAACATTGAATCATATAAAAACCCCAAAAACGTTCAATTGTGTGAGAACAAATAATCACTAAACTAAGCTGAGGTGACAAATATTTAGGGAAGACTCACCCTTCTTTTTCCTCAAAGTGGCTTTAACATAAAAGAACAATTCAGCTTTAATCAAGCATTAAAATTCAGAGATAATTTCCAGAAAACATGACGAGGAGAACCAACGATTGGAATACACTGTATTCCTCCACATGGCATTGACCTGTGCATAATGTAATGCCATTTTAGATGGAAAGCAACAACAAATCCATGCAGTTAACTTTCCACCAACACTACACGAGACAAGTTGATTAGTATCCAATAAAGTGACAAAAAACAATTAATAGCTGATTACACAATGTACACAATAATTTAATACGCATTGCTTACCCTTTGTGCCATAGTTTAATTACTGAAATCGGCATGACCCTTCGAACCCTAGATTTAGCTGTGATTACCAAAGTAAATCCTTCACAATCTGACAAGGGTCTGCTCACGTAAAATGCACCATGCTTTAACAGTGAATGTGAAGCTAGTATTTTTGCTTTTATAAGTGAAGACTACACAAAAACTGACACACCCACAATGTCCATATAATCACAAAAATAAATGTCACAAAAATATACATACTGTACAACAGATTGACTTGCATGCCAGGGAAGCACAACATTACAAGTTAATAAATGATTGTGTAAATGATCAAATCATACCTTTATCCACTTTTAGGTCAGCATGCAGGAAAACAAAACAACATCAGAGTTCATTTCATAATGAACGGTAGCTGTAGAACAACAAAAAGTGGCACAGGTTAAAAACAAATTCTTCAGGGCCATTCAAATTTGTGAGTTAAAAAAAAAACTGCAAATAACAAAATGCAGTACTAAACATTGGCATTAACTATATATATAAAAAACAGATATCATGGTTTGAGAGCAAAAAGAATCAAATACAAGTTAATACTGTAGCTTTAATTACAATACTGCTAAAATGCAACCCATGCAAATGGTCCCTTATGTTGAGAATATGTATTAAAGGTGAAGTATGTTAGTGTTTTTATTGTTCATTGACTAATAAAAAATGCCACTCATCTCTAACCAAAGTGTAAATATTGAGTCTTATGAGCAGCATCAAACACAGAGGAATCAAAAACTCTGTGGAATTTAATGAAATGTTTGGAGATACCAAACTAGTTTTTTTCTTGACCATTTTGGTGCATCAAACCCCATATAAATATATTACATAAATATATCATATACATCGTTTTTTTTTTGTAAATTAAGTCTAAGAAAAATCTCAAGTTTGATTAAGGAAGAGTGGGAATGTAGCGATTCATTCAACTTTCAAAATACTGATGTTACAATATGATTTTTTTAACAAAATAAGATAATTTAGGAATGAACCTTGCGCAAATATTTTATTTCTATTCAAAATAAAAAAAA
>CAIGQZ010033231.1:7387659-7416113 GCA_903798205.1 Danio tinwini
ATATTATATTATAATGGTAGCCTTTTTTCTAACAAAAAAAAAGTGTTGTGGCATGGTAGTCAATATAAATATTAGCCACTGCCCTATCTTATGCAGCAAAATCCTTCTTTTAGAGCTGCATTATAAGTGTTGATGTTGTTGTTGTTAAATTGCAAAAATGTGTCAAGAATCCGAAATCATTCTCTTTTTCACGAGGCCAACCGAAAACCGAACTTGTAATTCAGCATTAAATATTTGACCTTTGAAATGTAAAACTCTAAACGATTGCCTAAACAAGATTACTACACTATAGGCTAGACCAGGGTCGGAGCAAGCTGAACTGGCGCTCTAGGCAAACGGCCATCACGTTGCCCTCATCCCGAAAGTAAAAAAAAGAAAGTGACCTGTTTGCGGATGAAAGTGAGGATCGGGAGGGAGGGGTTGGGTGTCAGTGTTATATATTATTATGCCTCTCTCGTAATACTCATTTGTCATTTTATTACTTATGTTCTTGACCGTCAAACCAGAATAGTCCGCTGACCAGCACTTTTGGTTTGGTTTTCAGAGCTGCTGAACTCCAGTAATAAACAGCGCTCATCAGTGCAACGTGCGGGGTTGGACATTTTCATTTTTTGTGCGGAGGGGGACTTTAAATTTAATTGACAAACTTACAATAGCTAAAGTGTTCTGTTAATCATCAACATTAAATTACATTCATATTCCGCCTTACACCTGTTACATGTTTTCAATGCATTTATTACTTTGCTGCTATCTACGTGGTCTGTGGCCAGGGGGAGGCTAAGCCTTCCCTAGCCTTACACACGAAATTTGACTGAAGCTAATTAAAATAATAGTGATGGACCTATATTTATAATGTGACAAATAGAAATATAAATTAGTTCAGATATCCAATAAATGTAATATAGAAATATCATAAAATCTGAGAAAGCTTCAGTCTTGTGACTACATGTAAAATGTAAAATTAGATTAGATTAGATTCAACTTTATTGTCATCACACATGTACAAGTACAAGGAAACGAAATGCAGTTTAGGTCTAACCAGGAGTGCAATAGCAGCAAGTGCAGGATACAGGTATAAGTTATAAAGTGCAGTTATAGAAAAATTATGGTGATATTTACAAATGGATGTACTATGAACATTATATACAGGTTGTGTTAGCTATGAACAGAGATTTACAATAGATGGATAAATGTACAGGTTGCTATTAATAATCAGAAGTGTGCAGATAGATAAACATAATTACAAATGTATATGTACAGTGGATGTGTACATAATTTACAAATGTACATGTGCAGTAGGTGTGTACAGTTCAAATAAATGAATCAGTGCAATGAATATGTGCAATTTTTAAATGTGCAAATGTTAAGTAGTGCAGTGATTATGATGAGTCTGAGTTATGAGGAGAGGAGAGTGGGGTGTATTAGGGGGGCAAAAAGTCAGTGGGGAGCAGAGTTCAAGAGGGAGACAGCTCTGGGGAAGAAGCTGTTCTTTAGTCTGCTGGTTTTTGTCCGGGGGAGCCTGAAGCGCCTGCCAGAAGGCAGGAGAGAAAACAGTCTGTGAGCAGGGTGAGAGGAATCTTTAAGAATACTGCGTGCTCGGCGCAGACAGTGTTTCCTCTGGATGTCCTCTATGGCTGGCAGTGTGGTCCCTGTGATGCGTTGGGCAGTTTTCACCACCCGCTGCAGTGCCTTACGCTCCGCAACAGAGCAGCTTCCATACCAGACTGTGACACAGTTCGTCAGGATGCTTTCTATTGTGCAGCGGTAGAAGTTCACCAAGACGGCTGATGACAGCTGGTTCTTCTTAAGTTGCCTTAAGAAAAATAGGCGCTGGTGAGCCTTCTTGACCAGGCTGGAGGTGTTGGTGGTCCAGGAAAGGTCCTTGGAGATGTGGGTCCCCAGGAACTTGAAGGATGATACAGGCTCGACGGCCATCTCATTGATGTAGATGGGATCATGTGAGCCTGTTCGTCCCTTCCTGAAGTCCACAATGAGCTCCTTGGTCTTGTCGGTGTTAAGGAGCAGATTATTGTTGGTGCACCACGTGGCCAGATGCTGTATCTCCTCCCTGTAGGCAGTCTCATCATTGTTGCTGATTAGACCAATCACTGTGGTGTCATCTGCAAATTTGATGATGGCGTTGGATCTGTTCACAGGCCTACAGTCGATGGTGAAAAGGGAGTAGAGGAAAGGGCTCAGCACACAGCCCTGTGGTACACCAGTGTTGAGTGTGACGGTGGTGGAGCAAATGTGGTCTGATCTAACATTTTGAGGTCTGTTAGTCAGAAAGTCCATAACCCAGTTACAGAGAGACGTGTCTATATCCAGGTCTCTAAGTTTGATCATTAACTTAGAGGGTATGACAGTGTTGAATGCTGAGCTGAAGTCAACAAACAGCATTCGTGCATAAGTGTTTTTATTGTCCAGGTGTGTGAGTACAGAGTGCAGTGCTATGGAGACTGCATCTTCTGTGCTCCTGTTGCCACGGTAGGCAAACTGATGTGGGTCCAGTGTGGATGGCAGAGAGTCTTTCAGATGTGCCAGGACCAACCGCTCGAAGCACTTCATGATGATGGGTGTGAGTGCTACCGGGCGGTAGTCATTCAGGCATGTTGGGCTGGAGTGTTTCGGCACTGGCACAATAGAGGTGGTTTTAAAGCATGTTGGCACAGCTGCTAGGTTAAGGGACAGGTTGAAAATGTCTGTGAATACCCCAGCGAGCTGTTCTGCACATGCTTTGAGGACACGCCCAGGAATACCGTCTGGTCCAGCAGCCTTACGCACATTGATCCGACTCAGTGCGGTGTAGACTTCTGAGGAGGTGAGTGTAATGGGTGAGTGGTCGGTTGAGGAAGTGATCCTGATGTAGGGTTCATTATTGTCTCTTTCAAAGCGGGCATAAAAGTCATTAAGCTCGTTCAGGAAGGAGACATTTGTGGCTGTGGGTGTGGAATGGCTGGGTTTGTAGTTGCTGATGGCCTGTATGCCCTGCCACATGCGCCGAGGATCAGAGTTGGAAAAGTGCTCCTCTAGCTTTAGCTTGTAGCAGTGCTTGGCCTTTTTGATGCCCCTCTTCAGATTAGCCCTGGAAGTGCTGTAGGCCTGTGCATCCCCTGATCTGAAGGCAGTGTTGCGTGCCTTCAGCAGGAGGCGCACCTCCTTGTTCATCCATGGCTTTTGATTTGGGTATGTGGTGATCTGTTTCTGGGTTGTAACACTGTCAATGGTGGTGTTGATGTATTCCAGAACAGAGGAAGTGTAGCTGTTAATGTCTGTGTGAGAGCCACATGTGGCCTGGGAAGCAAACATACTCCAGTCTGTGTGTTGAAACCTGTCCTGGAGTGTGGAGTCTACCCCCGCTGGCCACACTTTGATGGTCCTCACTGATGGCTTCACACGGTTGATGAGGGGTGAGTATCGGGGGGTGAGGAACAAAGAAAGGTGATCTGATTGACCCAGGTGGGGGAGGGGGGTAACAGCATAGGCTTCAGCCATGTTTGTGTATACCTGGTCCAAAGTCTTGTTTCCCCGTGTGTGACAGAAAATGTTTTGATGGAATTTGGGGAGCACTGTCTTTAAGTTTGAGTGATTAAAATCCCCCGCAACAATAAAAGCAGCCTCCGGGTGAGCAGTCTGTTGTTTGCTGATGGCTGCATGAAGTTCATTCATAGCAAGCTTTGCATCAGCATCGGGTGGAATGTAAACAGCGATTATAAAGGTGGAGGTGAACTCCCGTGGCAGATAAAACGGTCTGCATTTGACCATCAGAAATTCCAGGTTAACAGAGCAATGTCTCCCAACGATGACAGAGTTTGTGCACCACGCTTTGTTAATATAAATGCATAATCCTCCGCCTCGGGTCTTACCGGAGTCATCCGCCGCTCTGTCTGCTCGGAATGTCTGATGCTCAGTTAAAGATACAGCGTTGTCTGGTATCCCGCTGTTTAGCCATGTTTCTGTGAAAATCATGACATTACAGTTCCATAATCTTTTGCTGTGGTTGATGCGCAGTCTAATCTCATCCATTTTGTTCACCAGGGACCGTACATTGGCGAGGAAGATGCTGGGTAAAGAGAGCCTTAGTTAGCTTTAGCTTAGCTCTTAGCCCGCCGCGCTTCCCCCGCCTTTGTTTACGTTCGCGTCGCCGTCTTCGAGCACTTCTGCCCGGCCGGACGGAGCGCTCAGCCTCGGGTGTCCTGGCGATCTCTGGGATGAGTCGTAGATTGCTGATAAAACTGTCCGAAATGCACAAACCAATATCCAAGATCTCCTGTCGGGTGTACGATGTAAAGGCATTACTGTTCTGCACGAACAGACCCGAAATGAGCAGGAAAAATACTGCAAAATTGCAGAAACTGGAGAGACGCCGAGCCTCGCGATGTGTACGCGCCGCCATCTTGGTCTTTTTTTAAGTCAAATTAATTGTATAATGCAAGAATATTTACATTATAATTACACAATATTATGATACATCTTATAACCCACATGGAAGGCTAATATTATGAATCTTATAGTTAGAGTCAAACAGTTTTTTTCCTAATGTATAATACTTCAGATAACTGAATTATATGCATGGCTGCTTAATACTTTGTAAGCTGGCAATAAATAAAAACAAAATAAATAATTATAGGTCTACTGCTCGGATTGAAAAAAAAAGCTTTGGCATTATGTGTTCCCTAAATCGGCCTAAGCATGACGATGCTTATAATTAAAAAAAAAAGTGCATCCTTAATAAAACGTCATACAACTCAACAAGTTCTCATGGCTCTCATCTCTTAATCCCCAAGTCAAATCCACTATCATTACCAAACGCGAGTCAGTGCCAACATCACACTCTCTAATACGGACTAGAAGAGCTTGCAATCACAGCACCTCTGGCCTGATTTAGAGATTTACAGAAGGTTGTCAGAGGGCAATCATTCAGCCCAGATAAAACTCCGTCCCTTCAAATCAAATCTCTTCCTGTTACTTTCCGGAAAGGAGGCCCACTCTTTTGTCTTGAGTGGGGATAATTATAAAGAGTACAGGGTATCTGGAGTCTTCACACTCTTACACACACACACACACACACACACACGCACACACACACGCACACACACACGCACACACACACGCAAACACACACGCACGCACACACACACGCACACACACACGCACACGCTCAGTTAAGCCTCATCCAGACAGATTCCTGTCTGCATTGCTCTAAGATAGCAGAACAGCTATCGGCTCGGCTTGGCTTGTACTTAAAGAAAGGTTACATGATAAGACCTCTGTGGTCAAGTCCTCTATAGAGCAGATTAAACACAAGATAGCAGGAAAGACTGGCTGAGAGTTTTATAGAAATTCCTGTTAAAGATGAAGAGGCTGTTTAAACAGGACTTGGTATTGTAAAAAGAGATAAATAGAAATTTGCTGTCCATGCAAGAAATCCAAAAAGTGGGTAATTGTTTTTTACTTTATAGCAGAACGTTTATAATGAAAACCTGGGTATACAAGGCATAGTAGAAAAACAAAAGATCCGTATACATAAATGAGCATACTGTGAGCCTCAGACACCACTGTTTCCTCGTTCTCATGTAAATTCCACCAGTGTAAAACCAAACAAACGGTGACGGGACTCAATGGCCATACCCCCCACATTTGCATGTACACGTACTTTAGGTCGTTTATTCGAACCTGGCGAGTAGCCATGTTATCAAGCATGAAATCATAAAAAAGCTCTGAGATCATTAATATGCATGCCTCTTGTTATACGCATCAACGTTTTCTATAAAACAATGCAAAATTTACTCCCTTAGTTATTTTTAAGCGTATGTTTCACTTACTATGTATGTGGGACTTTTATTTTGAAAACATGAGCGCCAAATTGTTTACTATCAAGCAGCAACCTCCCGCTTTTCCTCGTGAAGCTAATACGGAAGTAACTGATACTGCAATTCATTAAAATTCTGCTAGTCTTGCTTCCATAATGGAGCACATTTCTATGTTAAAATAGCCACCTTTTTATAGCAGAAAAAATGTGTTTACAGTTGAGTACAAAACACGATTTTGGTGTATCACGGATACTACGTCCATATCAAGTCTATGTTTACAATGCATTACTGGGCAACGACAGCACGAGACATGTTTCAAATTCGCCTCAGGATGCAAAATGCAAGATTTGCAGATTATCCATTTATTCATCTCCACTCTGAAAAGGCATAAGGTATTTAAGTTATTTATCATGCTCATAGTGAAATTTGATGTGTATGTTTCAACAAACACGTGTAGACTGCTGAATCGTGTCAAATCACTCAGCTCAACTGTCATCTGTTCATGCAGAGGTTGATACTAATTCCTGGTTGTGTTTTCTTTGACTATAGCTTCAAAATACAATGCCATACATCTCTATCACTCTCTTTTGACAAGTTTAATTATAATTTAGCATTTATCCACAACAGATCTGGTGAGCAAAATAGGTTAATGATTGTGTTTATATTTGTTCGTGTTCAGCGTACATCATGCTGTGTGTGAGTGTGTGTGTGTGTGTGTGTGTGTGTCTGTAAGAGCAGCACATCAAAGCTGAGCTCATTAATATTCATGTCACAAGCCATATATGGTCAATCATGGACCTTCTGATTCTGTGGGCATTTTATGAAGTAATAAATGAGCTTATAAAACAGTTTCTGGAGATTTTTTGAACTTACTGAAGCCATAAACCTACTGTACTATGCAGATATCAGAGAAAATTGTACTTATTAAACCAATGCAGTATATGGCACCTTTAAAAATACTTTTAGCTCAAATTGTAGTCATTGGTGATTCATAAAATGTAAGTCGATAGCTGCGTTTCCATCCAAAGATGCGAATTTAAGATTGAATTAGACTGGAATATCGCATAAAACATTTGTGAATAAAATGTTCCCATTCAAAAAGTCTGAGACAACAATAAATTCACTTCCTGAGAAACTGGTGCCAAATATCAAAAAGAAAAACTGAAATTGTAGAATTCAGAAGAAGCCACCGGTTTTTTCTATTAAATAAAATGCACTAGGGTGGTTGGTGGCTCAGTGGTTAGCACTGTCTCCTCACAGCAGGTCCAACAGGTCGCTGGTTTAAACCCCGGCTGGGTCAGTTGGCATTTCTGTGTGGAGTTTGCATGTTCTCCCCGTGTTGGCGTGGGTTTCCTCTAGGTGCTTTGGTTTCCCCCACAGTCCAAGACACATGGTATAGGTTAATTGAATAAGCTAAATTAGCTGTAGTGTATGTGTGTGAATGAGTGTGTATGGATGTTTGCCAGTACTGTGTTGCAGCTGGAAGGGCATCCACTGTGTAAAACATATGCTGGATAAGTTGGCAGTTCATTCCGCTGTGGCGACCCCTGATAAATAAAGGGACTAAGTCGAAGGAAAATGAATAAATCAATGAATGAATGTGCTGGACCAAAAATACTATACTATGTGACTATAAACCTCAAAACCAGTCACAAGCATCAGTTTTTTTTTAAAGTTAAGAGATTTATACATCTTCTGAAAGCTAAATAAATAAGCTTTCAATTGAAGTATTGTTAACATAAGACAATATTTGGATGATATGCAACTAATCTGGAATATGAAGTTGTGCAAAATAAGCTCATAGCAATGCATATTTCTAATCAAATATCAAGTTTAGATATTTACTGTAGGACATTTGCAAAATGTCTTCATGTACTAGTATTTTGCCTTAGATTCAAATGACTTTTAACATAAAAAATAATCATTTTGGCCTATACAATGTATTTTTGGCTATTGCTGTGTATTGCTAAATACTTGTGTAGCATAAGACTTGATTGTGGTCAAGGGTCACGTGAAATATTATTCCAAATTTAAAATGTTTTGTATTTTAATATGCATAAATGTAAAATATTTATTCAGTATTAATATTTATACAGTAATTAAACTGATTATTCAGCAGTCATTACTCCTTTCTTCAGAGATCATGCTAACATGCTCATCTGGCAACATTTAATAATATTATTATCAATGTTGAAAATAGGCATGGAACGATAACCGTTTTTAAGATATACCGTGGTTTGGAAAAGTCAAGGTTTTAAAACTGCCAAAATTTTCTGTAATGCTGTTCCTAAGGTATGTGTTCAATATTTTTATTTACGTTTTTTATTTTTTTTAGAACAGCAGTATCTCTAGCAGAAAAAAATATCCAAAGATGCCGTTTTAAATTGTGAAAAAATTATGTTTTTAAAACTAATAAAGACAGCAGAAATCAATTAATCTTTTAAATTATTGTATTGAATTATTGACATGTTTACTGTTCTAAAAAATAACTATTATAAATCTTGCAAAAAATTAAATATATTGTTTTCAAAAGGGAAAAAACGTATAGAAAGAATATATTTTAGCGCAGTGAGCACAAAACCGTGATACCGTGAGACCGTGATATTTTTATCCAAGGTTATCATAGCGTCATAATCTACTGGCCTATGCCTAGTTGAAAATAAGGATTCTGCTTGATATGATTGTGGAAACTAAAATAAATCTTTGCAGGATTTTATAAGAACCAATAACCCAATATATTTCAATTTAGTTCATTAATTTAATGAATTCTGCTGATTAAGATTATTCATTTCATTTTCAAAATGGCCTCATGTATACATTTTAAACCTCTACGGATTTACCATAAAATACAACCACAATGCCTTTAGAAATCAGACAAAAATCCACCTAAAAAATCATTTGACATCCTAGAAACTCCTAAATCAGCCTTTTAGAGCCTGCACCACTGGAAGAAACAGCATATTGCAGGTACATCCATGCCTAAACAACCATGAGCGCTCATTTCTAAAAATGTGATGAACTCATCCACCGCTGAAATCCACACACAGGTACAGGAATCCATCACAGAGGTATATTTTTGCATCAATACAAAAACATGACAAGAAATGTTTACATGCGGCCTGATGCTGCACTCCAACGAGAGAGAGAGAGAAAAAACCCTTGCTTTCATCACTGCGCCTAGACACAATGCTGGTGGCGTTGCTAGGCGACGGTTGCTCTGTGTTACAACATGAGACCTGGACCATCACATACACGCATGATGAGGAAGGTCAGAAACATCACTGCATTCGGCTCTTCCGGAAATATTCAAAATAGCACAAGACCTGTTCCGTTTGAAAATAAAAACGCTCGATAACGCTATAGTTGGTTTGCGGTGCGTGAGGAGCAGGTTTTGGTGACAGGTTGTACGGTTATCAGGCCATGAGGACGCTTGCAGGCATCTCCTACAGTCCACAGACGTCCTCCCTGCTGCTTCTCTCTGTGCATTCTGGAGAGACAGAGAGAGCGATGCAGTCGAGGAGAGATGGCCAACAAACAAACACAGCGCATTTAATGTTAGCTACATAACCGCAATTACAAAATTTTCAGGATATAGACAGTTTGAGTTTTGCTGCTTGTTTTTAACTACAAAAATCATTAAAAAGCATTTTGTGAAACATTTGACGTATGTGTGATATCAATAGAAATAATAATCAGAAAAACAATGCACAATAAATGTATTTCTAAAAAATTCAGTTAAAAATGTTTAAAATACTTTTTTCTATTAAAACAGTAATTTACTGTAGAAAGCAATGCATTCTGGGAAATAATTAGTATTTTATGGAACTGCTGTTAATTTATAAATTGAAATAAATAAAGACACTGTATTCCACGTTACAGTAATAAACTGTCAAATAATTTCAAGTAAATTACAGTAGATTGCTGGCATCTGTGCTGTCAGTACTTTACCGTAAATTGAACTGAATAGAAAATTATACTGTATTCTAATTTACAGCAATAAACTGTAAAATAATTTCATAGTATACATACTATTAAAGTACAGTAGATTGCTGGTGTTTGTGCTGTCAGTACTTTACCGTAAATTGGAATGAATAAAGAATTATACTGTATGACAATTTACAGCAACAAACCGTAAAATAATTTCACAGTATACATTAAATTACAATTAAATAACAGTAGATTACTGGCGTCTGTTCAGCCAGTACTTTACTGTAAATTGAAATTAATAGAGAATTATACTGTATGTCAATTTAAAGAAATAAACTGTAAAATAATTTCATAGTATACATACTGTTAAATTACAGTAGATTACTGGTGTCTCTGCTGCCAGTACTTTACCAAAAATTTGAACTGAATAGAAAATTTTACTGTATTCCAATTTACAAAAATAAACTGTAAAATAATTTCACAGTACACATTAAATTACTGTTAAATAACAGTAGACTGCTAGTGTCTGTGCTGCCGGTACTTTACCATAAATTTAAATGTACAGAGAATTATACTGTATGTCAATTCAAAGCAATAAACTGTAAAATAATTTCACAGTACACATTAAATTACAGTATACGTTACATTTCAGTAGATTGCTGGTATCTGTGCTGCCAGTAGTTTTTTTCGTACTCTTTTAGCATGATGGTGCCAAAAACTTTGAGTGCTGATGTTGGTTTCAATCACAAAAATAAGCTAGCGTGTATTTTGTGTAAAATTGAAGGTTATGTAAATGCAACGCATGTGTAAGTTGTATCAATACACATCGTCAGGAAAACATTCATTCATTTATTCATTTTCTTTTAGGCTTAGTCCCTTAATTAATTCGGGCTTGCCACAGCGGAATGAACTGCCAACTTATCCAGCATATGTTTTACACAGCGGATGCCCTTCCAGCTGCAACCCATCACTGGAAAACAACCATATACACTCATTCACACACATACACTATGGAAAATTTAGTTTAGCCAATTCACCTATGGCGCATGTCTTTGGACTTGTGGAGGAAACCCACATGAACGCAGGGAGAACATGCTAACTCCACACAGAAATGTTGCCCGTCAGGAAAACAATGCACCATAAATGTATTTCTATGCAATAAGGTCCCATTAGTTTACATATATTTTCATATTTGTGACATCTTTTTACTCTTTTAGCATGACGTGTGAAACACCTAGAGTGATGCTTATTTTAACCACAAAAATAAAGCTGCATGTATTCTGTGTTATATTTTGTTACATTAATGTGATTTATTATCAATAGACATTCTCAGAAATCATAATCAAGAAAACAATGTATTAAGTGACCATCATTTTTAGCCACATTGCTTGCATATTTTTGACTATAATTGTAACCTATTTTTATTATTTCAGCAGTGCAAGATACATAGAGTGTTCTTGCATCTCTTAACCACTGGAATGATTTAATGCGGCATGTATTTTGCGTAACATCTGATGTTATGTAAATGTGATGCATGTGTAAGTGATATCAATAGACAGCCTCCAAAATGATAATTAGGAAAACATTACATCAAGAGGCCATTGCATTTAATGCTAGCTACAATACATCAATTGCATATTATCATGATATCTGGGATGTATTTTTGCAATTTCAGTATGACGATGTAAAATACGCGGAGAAATGCATCTTGTTTATACCACTAAATTTTTTTTAAAGTGGCATGCATTTGGTGTCAGATTAGATGTAAATTAGATGCATGTGTAAGAGGTATCAATAGACCTCCTCAGAAATGATAATCAGGAAAACAATGCATGATGAACGTGTTGCTATGCAATAAGGTCCTATTAGTTAATGCGAAAAATTTACAATAAGTAAGACATTCGTATTAGAATTTATTGATTTTACATTTGTCAAAATATTTTGCTATTTTAAAACATGTTAGTTTATATTAGCTAAGGTGCATTAAATAATATTAAGCCCCGGTCAGATCACATGATTTCAGTATGATTTTCTTGACGTAGGGTGTCGTGGGGATTTGTAAACAACAAATGAGCGTCATGACACAAGATTCAATCATTTCTTCTTATGTAATGTGGCATAGTTTACGACAACCGATACCATGCCTGCGATGCCTCACGACACCATCGCAGAAAGTCTAGCATGTTAAATTCTTTTCTTGTTCTTTACAACGAGTTCTGTCACGTGGGTGACACTGTGCAATAGAAGCACATCATTTCTCAGCAGGTGGTGCCATTAATAGGCCGGTCATGTAATAAAAAAAAGAGTGCATATTTACTTATGGGTGGGTCACGTGTAGATATGATCAATCATTGGTTATGCAAACTATAACAATTTTTCTAAAATATTAAAGGTGCTTTAAGCAAATTTATCTGACAGACTGGCACAAATATGCAGACATCTTCATTCTCACAACAAGTTTCTGAGTTCTCTTAGTCTTCCAACAGAGTTTGTACTTCCGAGGTAATCTGGGAACATGTTCAGTGCTGCGAATACATTGTAAAAGCATTTCCTGCTTATTCAGATTTGTCATTAATAGTGAAAACAGTTTAATATAGGCTTCTCTGAAACTGTGAATATTTCACTTTAATTTTATTTAGACTAGATTATTATCTTATTTAACAAACCAACACAATCTCCTGGCAATTCGTGTTCTGGCGCTAAAGCATAAAGCGAACTTGTTTTGAAGCACTTCACCTCAAAGGTTATTCGTTATTTTTGTTTATCTAGTAGTTAACTGACCAACAAAAAATACATTAGAAATAAGACACAAATTATTGCAAATGAAATTCGTTTCAAAAAGATGTTTTTTCCAAGACAAATATAAAAATTTTATTTTTGTTTGTGCCCATCCACTACTCAACTGTGATGATTTGTTCTGCTCCGTGGAAAATAAAGATTTAGTTCTCTAAGTCTCACTCACAAGTGTTTAATAAGCAACTCTGGCAGGAAAATATACATTTAGATTTCAAAGAAAATATCTTAATATTAATCATAAGTTTGAGCCTATCAATGTCATAACGAATGCCTTTAAATAATGTAGCCTAGCTGTCAGCAAGCATCAGTGTTTACTGAGATTGAAATAAAAAATTGAGATAAGAAATACTGTTAGCAACACTTGTGACTGCTTTGGGTAATAACACTCGTCGTAGACATCACGGGATTCAATTCAGGTTACCTTTATTTGTATAGAGCTTATACAATGTACATCATGTGTCAAAGCAGCTTCTCATTCAAGATTATAGTAAATTGAAACAGTGTCAGTTCGATTTTCAGAGTTTCAGATCAGTTCGGTTCAGTTTAGCTCAGTTCAGCGTGGGTTAATAATCACTACTGAGAGTCCAAACACTGAAGAGCAATTCCATCGATGCGCAGCTCTACAGATCCTGAACCATGCAAGCCAGTGGCGACAGCGGCGAGGAAAAAACTTCACCAATTGGCGAAAGTGAAGAATTTTAAAAACCTCGAAAGAAACCAGGCTCAGTTGAGCACGACCATTTCTCCTATGGCCAAACATCTTGTGCAGAGCTGGGATGACTGATCGTGAAGGAACGTGTAGTCTGGCACATTTGTTACAAGTCAAGATTTTATTAAGAAAAAAAAATCACATAATCTGACATAGTGACTATTGTAACTGACAATAAAAATTGTGTGATCTGACCGAGGCTTTAGCTAAAAACTATAAAAACCTAATTTGTTGCCCTAATTCTGTAGATAGATATGCAGCAGAGCGCAGAATTAATGTTTTTTGTAATATTTAAATATTCTAAACACCTTCTTATTGTATTTTTTACAGAATTGCAGCACTATTATTTTATCAATAAACCTCTCAAATAAAAAAAAACATCCTGTTTTAGCTGCTATAATTATTAAAAACTTTCCCTCAAACATGCCATTACACGCCACATGACCCATGATTACATTTTTCCAGCAGCTGAATAACAGCTTTCTTACAGAAGTTAGTGAGCCCTGCAAATGCATCACGGGTCAGTAAACATTGATTATTTATGGAATTGATAACTCCTGCCCTGGGATACATCATTACCTCTTTGATAAAGGAAAGAGAAAAGGTACAAAGCGCAAATGCGATCAGATGAGAGTAGAAAAAGGAGAGAAATACTCATGCCCACACACCAAGGGCAAGTGGGTGTAGATGTATTTTCAGTACATCCATCATTCTATTTTGTAGCTTCCTGGTTGATCGCTAACACCCTTCATAAAAGCTACACAGCTCTTATAGAGTTTCTTATAGGCGATGAGATAAATTCATAGACTCTCGGAGGCTCCGGGAAATGTAGGAGAGCGGATTTGCTATTCGACCTCGGGTGCAGGTCACAGAAGGTAAAACAAATATGTTTTCCAAAAAACGGATTCGATTTTTCTGCAAGCTTTTGTCATCGGTGTAAAAAGCTAAACGAGGTCAAGTTTGGTCTGCAAGGCTTGACTGTCCCTGGGCTTTGACACATGCGTAAAGCAAAAGTGTGAGAGAGCAAAACGGCTGCGTCTCAACCTGATGTGAGCAGTGAAGCTTGCTTGGCTCCTGAGGGACTGGCGGTCAATATCATCGACTGGACGATTAAAACGTGTTTATTGTTTCCGCGGTTTTCGTGGCGGGGGGGAAAAAGAGGATGAATGGATTTAAATGTACAAACGCTCACTCTTGCTGGTAAAATGTTTTTCTAACCTTTGGATTTTAATTGCATGCTGAAATATTGCATTTGAAAGCAAAGCCAGTAACTTCTATGGATAGTAAGATCAACACTTGATTTGGCATCACTTCATGTGCAATAATAATATTAATTCAATATTAAAGGTGCAGTAGGTGATTGTCTTCAGAAACATTTTTTCTCTTCACATTTCAATAGTAATTATTAAAGTAAATGATCTAAATGTATTTATATGTATTTTTATATTCTGGGTAAGCCATAAAACGAAAAATTGTTCATCCAATTAAATATTGTTGGGCCGATAATTCCCATAGTTCTGATAAGTAGCCCAAACTGTCTGTCAACAAATATAGATTTGTACATCTGCGCATCCGTTAAACGCAGATCCGCCATTTGTGCATGCATGTGTGCCGCATTCATGAAACACAAGAGAGATGAGAGTGGTAAAAACAAATGCTGAATCAAATCATAATCTTTTTTAAATCCTGAATCAATATTGGAGTTACTTTTGCACGCTGGAGGAAGCATGTCACCATGGCTAAAGTATTTCTTTTAGCCAGGTACTGTTATGTTTTAAAACTATTTTAGTCATGCAAGCTTCTGTAGTTTTTGTTGTTTTGCGAATGGACTATATGCACAGAAGTGTTGTTCAGCCCCTGAAATCTTCCTGCGAAAGATTGATGTGACTCTTTAATTTCATAAGGAACTTTTTAAATTTAATTTAACTACAAAACATAAGTAAATAGAGCTATTCCGCCTAGCCTGTTTTACTGAGGTGAAGCTGGTTTTATATTCACATCACATTGGTTCATTTTTGAACAATCACAACCTGTGACGTGCTCCCTATATTGTTTACCATGCTACTTTGAATATTCGGTCTGAAATAGCATGTAATTATGGCTTAGTAATAAGGGCATACTTAGCCAAGCACTAAGTATACAGTAGTCGCTTTAGAACAAGGTGCATGAGAAAGTGAGACCAGGCAGCGATCCTTCCATGCATAAAATATTGCACAAGTTTTGCTTGCTACACAACTGAAAACGTGCTAGATAAAATACAGTTTTTCATTTGGAATTGTAGTATTATAAAGTACTGTAAAGTTTTCTAACTGGCAAATGACATGGCTTTGGACGGCAGAGGAGAGACTGTGTTTCAAAGATATTATGCTAACTGGTTACCATTTTGGCAGATCACCTACTGCATCTTTACTGCAAGTTTTGTCTCTTAGAAATACATATTTGATACTAGATTGAGTTGAAAGTAGCAGGAGAGTTAAAAATGTATTTTTATTAACAAAAACTGTGCCATTTTTTTTCAAAATTATAGCAGCCTCATCTCATAGTTGTGGATCAGGACAACCACAAGTTTGACAACCTCACTACCAAAGTACAGAGTAGCCTAACTTTATGCTTACAATAGCTATGTTTCCATCCAAAAATGTGAATTAAATTTATGCACAAACCTGGAATAGCGAATAAAAGACTGAATTTGCTGCGGTAGGAGAAGCTGCATGGATATTTTCTTTATTTAATGAATGACTTGAGCCTCAGAAGACAATGCCAACACGCAATGAACATGTGGTGGCGTTTGAAGGCGTGAGACATGGAGCACACAGGCGTTTAAAAATTCTGGAGGTAATTAATAATATCACAACACTAAAACTAAAATGGTTTGACCAAAACAACATTTTAGATGTTTTACAATCTGCTCAGCCTGCTGGTTTGTCCATTCACACACATTTTTATCATCACATGATCTCTTATAACAAACTATTTTTTTAAGCCCATACTGGAATTTGTTTGGTAAAAGTGTTTCCATCGTAGTTTATGAGCATCTTTTCTTATCGAATAAAAAGATTATCCTACTCAGTTATGCACATACGTCTTTTTATGCACATTTTCAGAATTAATGCACATCTTGGCATTTCCATCAACTGTTTTTTTAATGCGCATTTTGGATATGCGCACAAAATGCACATACAAATATGTGGATGGAAACATAGCTAATGACGTGTTATGAAAAAATTTATTATAAATAGAAATGTAGCAGATTAAGAAGAATTATAAGTTATAACAAGTTTTATATTACAAGGAAATGTGACTCTTTTATGTGTTGTACAAATTAATGTAAAGGAGAAGGTGTTGCACCAAACCACACACCTAACCCCAAACGTCATTTAGCCGTAAGCAAATTGTACGAATTAAATTGTACTAATTCATACGAATTAGCCACTAAATCAAAAAGTTATGAATTGGTGTGAGATAGCGTTGGATTTAACAAAAAATTATATGACAGATAATCAAAAATAAAGTAACTGATAATAAACAGCTTGATGTGCATTAAAGGATTTAAAGTGCCCAACACAGAGGCAAACAACTGCACAACGTGAAGACCAAACTTTTCTCAGTTAGAACGCATTATATCTCCCTGCTTTGAATCAGTCACATAAAGACAGAGATAGAGAGCATGCGTACAACATATATCATGTGCGTGTGCATATAAATGACACAGGCATATCTAATAGCTCATAGTAATATTTGTTAGCTACCTCTTCGCAAATATATTTGAGCATATTTGTGAGTTGGCTGATCAACATTGACTCCCTGTTAGAGCAAGGTTGTTCTCAACATTAAGCATGAATGAAGGCTCCAGCAATTGTCAGAGCTGTTATGGTTACTACTAATGTTTGTTAATTTGAACTGTGATCAAAACTACCTGTGCATTAAACGATTCTATTGCACACTTTCCAGCCAATCAGAATCAGGAATTTCCACAGAGCATGAAATAAGAGTAATTATATCCTATTACCCCCTTTAATATATTTAATGCATTAATAACACATTCAAATTCAATATAAATATCCCATCTTTCTGGGAGTGTGTTCTGTTAGTGTTACTACAAAGAAGCATGGTAATAATTTGTGAAAGGGTTAGAAATTTCACTCATAATAATTTCCATGAGTAATAAATTGAATTAAATCATTTTAAAAAAGTCACGATAGTAAATTCAATTATCAATTATTTTAACAAATCATTTGGCCAACTTAAAATCCATTCTACAAACCTTCTTATTGAATTCATAAGGTGTCACAGCACAATTCCATCAATCAACAAATTTCTATTTTAGAAATGCTGTCTATTTCCACAATATCACAGTAGAACAGCAAATACTACTATGACAATAATCAAATCAGGTACAAATTATGAGCTTTTAAATGCTACCAATATGAGTTTTAATACCATTTTACATCACATTTATTGCCATACTAAAAGCAGCAGCAGATAGTTTACCTCAGATCTTGAAAATAAAATGACAAAACTGTTCAAACCAACATTAATCACTCAGTAGCGTATTGATAATGTTAAAAAGGTTTAAATATGCATTAATTAGATTAAAAACCTTGTGTGTGTGCAGTGGCTGGTATTTAAATGATTGGCTAGTACTTAAAAGTTTCTGTTGCGTTGCATTGCACAGCCAAGTTGCTTGTCACTGGAATAGAGTTGCATCGTGTGTTGTTAGGACACTATGTAATTCAAGTTGTGAAATTTTGGGGGGTTTTGCTTTTTATAATAGATATAGTTAGTAATTAGATACAGTTGGCTATTTTCATAAAAATCTAATAATATTACGCAATCAGTTAAATTTCAGATGCAATAATGTCCTATTTTTTGTTATTTTTTCCTCTGGAGAAAATCTTTTTGGTTTTATTTCAGCTAGAATAAAAGCAGTTTTAAAAATTTTGAATAAACCCCTTAAGAATTGTTTTTTTAATTGTCTACAGAACAAACCATCATTATACAATGACTTGCCTAATTAACCTAATTAAGCCTTTAAATGTCACTTTAAGCTGAATACTAGTGTCTTGAAAAATATTACATACTGTCATATATAAAGAAAAAAGATACAAAGATAAAATAAATCAGTTATTAGAAATTGGGGTGTAACGGATCAACTCTATGGATCACAACCAACAGTTCGGAACGCATGTGACCCACGGATTAATAACTTTTTTGAACTTGTAGGTTAATCCAACATTTATAACAATTGCAGAGAGATCGCCTGCCGCGTCATTCAAATCACGTGTATGAAAGCATTTAGGTTTCCCTGTAAAATATAATGATCATTTGCATATGTTTATTAATCCTTCGAAGAGCTGCATTCAAATCTGTGTTTGATCAAGAGAGATTCAGTTTTTATATTTTTTTCAGTTAGTTACAAACAATTAAATAACACAGAAGTACTGGGATAACAGTTTATAGTTTAGATATAAACACTGATAAATATTAAAATCACCGTTTAATGGAACTTGACGCTGGAGAATGTTGTAGCAATTACATTGTGTAACCAACAGGTGGCGCAAACAACCCTAAAAATTATGTCACTGAACAGGTTTTCAAAAAGGATCCACCTATAATGAAACATGAGTTTTATGTGTGAATTGTTGAATCATTAATTGAAAATAAATATGATATTTTGTACAAGATGTAAGATTTTCATATTTAGCATTATCAGCAACAGTAGCAAAGATCATTTTTCGTATTGAATATTTTCCCTTTTTTTCCAGCTAGTTCTTTCTTGATTTTTTATTTAATTAAAACTACAGGTTCTAAGTTATGTTTGTTAAAACCAATGGTTTTTGTAGATATATTTGTGTATAAATGGAAAGCAAATGACATTGATCACTTCTTGTTTTCCTGATCCGAAAAATGGTCCGATCCGTGACTCAAAAACCATAGTGTGATCTGAACCGTGAGATTTGTGATCCTTTACACCACTAATTAAAACTATTATGTTTAGAAATGTGTTGAAAAAGTCTTTTTTTTTGTTAAACAGAAATTTTTGAAAAATTGGGCAATAAAATATACAGAGGGGCTAATAATTCAGGAGGGCTAATAATTCGGACTTCAACTGGACCTAAACCAGCAAAGACACAGTATCAGCACAAAAACACACCCAGCTAATTATAATTCAATTATCAATATTATTATTTTTTCAATATAGTTTTTGTCAGTCTCACACAGGCCTGCTTAATAAATTAAAATATGTTGGCACTGTGAAAAAAGAATTCCACTTAATATGGCAAAAAAAAAACATTTATAGCAAATTTAAAACAACTATCAAAATAGTTTGAAAATAATTTGAACGTTGAGAATGTGAAATTAAAAAACATTTTGTAATTGAATACAGAAACTGTCATTATTATAAAAAAACACACGTTTCCCTAACATTATCAAAACACAGCTCCCACTGCTGTGGATACCATTCTGGCTTAGGTAAATTTAGACTCTTGGATTACTGTAAGCAGCTAATAATTCATGAAATCAAGAGAGCCAATCATTTTCTTGCCTTCTCGGCCCTTCCATGCGGCACTGAGATCTTGGATCTGCTCTCTGGGCTTTAACGCAAAGTGAGTGTTCTCCTGAATTTTGCATGCAAATGAATTTATTTTGCTGATGCAGAAAGAGCCGACGTTCCCAGTGCTTTTCATGTCTCATGGTCAGTCCCTGCTGAAGTGTCAGTTCAGCCAGAATTGAAGGGGGATGACCGGTGTTTTGCAAAAAATCCTCTATCATCTTGAATTTATTATTAGTATGGACTGGATGGCGACTAGTCATACAATAATGACAAACACACACACAAATACAGTTGAATTCAGAATTATTAGACAGCCTGTTGATTTTTACTAGTTACATATTTTTTCTCCAAGTTCTGTTTAACGGAGAGAAGTATTTTTTTCAACACATTTCTACAGTGTATGCAGGAATAAGAGAGTGAAATTCAATATTTTTTAAGACTTTTTAAGACTCTTTCCATACATTTTAAATACTGATTGTAAGAAACGATATATACAGTATATTTGAAGTCAGAAATATTAGCCCTCTTGAATAATTAGCACCCCTGTTTATTTTTTTTCCCCCAATTTCTGTTTAACGGAGATAATATTTTTTTAACAAATTACAAAAAATAATACTTTTAATAGCTTATTTCTAATAGCTGATTTATTTTATCTTTGCCATGATGACAGTAAATAATATTTTACTAGATATTTTTCAAGACACTTCTATACAGCTTAAAGTGACATTTAAAGGCTTAACTAGGTTCATTAGGTTAACTAGGCAAGTTATGGTAATTAGGTAAGTTATTGTATAACAAATCGAAAAGAAATGCTTAAAGGGGCTAATAATTTTGACCTTAAAATAGCTTTAAAAAATGTTTAAACTGCTTTTATTCTAGTAGAAATAAAACAAATAAGACTTTTTCCAAAAGAAAAAATATTATTAGACATGCTGTGAAAATGTACTTGCTCTGTTAAACATCATTTGGGAAATATTTAAAAAAGAAAAGAAAATTCAAAGAGGGGCTAATAATTCTGACTTCAACTGTATATATATAGCCATGCAATATTTTGCAAATAACAGCACTTGTACCGCCTTTTCACCCTTCCCCCTTGTGTATTACTCTGCCCACATACAGCGACAAGCAGAGGACACTCTACAGTTTGATAAATATTGCTGCTGTTGGGCAACATAATGTACTTTTGAGGCTTTTTTAGTCGAGAATGTAGTTGTTTAGATTGCAACTGCAGTTTACCACAGAAACTGATAGTGTTTGCTTTGCTTTGGCTTTTTCTGAGTTAATTATTGTGAAATCCCAATTGCAACAGAGAAATACTGGGAAATCTCTGTAGATTTATGGCATTTCATGCCGTTCAGCCTTATTAATTTAAAATTCGAGCAACAATCACCTGTTTTATCATCATTTTAGACATTAAGCAAGACAAACATTCAAATACTAGCTCTAAAGTGACGTTGGTGAAGAAGCAACAGTTTCTAATGTTCTGACAGTCAGCTGCTGATGTGAATGAGTGGCGGAAGAAAGTAGGTCCTTGTACAAAAGGATTTTTGAGACTCCGTGTTTGATTTTCTCTTTTATATACACGATGTGTCGTCGAACTGTTGTAAAAATGCAATATTACACACGTAGCAGTGTGATATGGTTGTATATTGGCACTGGTGAGGGGCACTAAGGCACTTGACTAACGAACGCATCCCACGAGTGTCGATATACAGCCATATCGCACTGCTACTTGTGTGATATTGCTCATATACAGAATACTAGTAATATACTAGTATTCAGCTTAAAGTGACATTTAAAGGCTTAACTAGGTTAATTAGGTTAACTAGGCAGTTTAGGTTAATTAGGCAAGTTATTGTATAATGATGGTTTGTTCTGTAGACTATCGAAAAAAACATTGCTTGTGGGGGCTAATAATATTTACCTTAAAATGTTTTTTTTTTTATTAAAACTGCTTTTATTCCAGCCAAAATAAAGGAAATAAGACTTTCTCCAGAAGAAAAAACTTATCGGAAATATTGTAAAAATGTCCTTGCTCCATTAAATATCATTTGAGAAATATTTTAAAAAGAATACATTTTTCACAGGACTAATAGTGTTGGCCTCAACTGTATTTATATCATAACTTTTATATTATATATTTATATTATATCATATCATATTTATAACTGTATTATATCAACGATGCATCAAAAGTATGTAGAAACTAATTTATAACAGGGCCTTAATTACTATAGACATTAAGGGGGTCAAGTTTCCCCTCAAATAATTGAAAATAGCCAAATTGTTTGGCCCCTAATATCTAAAATTCCTGCCCTCCGTTACACAACACTTGTCAGTGTCAAAATAATTGCAAAGGCCAATAAGATTAAAGTCGGCTGGGTTTTGCATTTCACAAAAACAGTGCACAAATTCCAATGCATAAGATTATAAGTATCAGATTAATGTTGAAACAGTGGTATTTAAGTAGCAAAAATGTACTTTGCAACAACCGTTTAATGATAGCAATGTTAAAAAATATTATATCCAGTGATTACTTCACTTTACTATAGTTTTTCCAGTTTTTGCTTAATAACACATGTGAGTCTCAATGCAATGAGACAAGTAACAGTTGGCATTTTCAACATATTAGGCCTAAAATAAAAGTATATGCATGCAAGTTTTATTATACTCTTTGCAAAAATCTTAAAATGAGTACTTTTGATTTAGTATTTGAATTAGTTCTTTTGTTTTTTTTTTTCTTTTGTAATTTTAGTTTTTTACACCTTATTAAACGAAATGTTAAAGACATGGTTACTGCCCTTCATTTAGGGCATTGGGGATAACATAAATGTATAATTTAACAATTAATATAAAGTTCATCTATGTAAACTGTATTATGGTTTCTACAAAATAAGCACAGCTGTTTTTGATAATAATGACAAATAAGAAATTGTGTGATTTCTGAGGCCTGAATTTTAAAAATGAATAAAAAACAAAAAAAGGCTCCAAACATGTTTTATATATACAGCTATGAAAAAATTAAGAGACAACTTAAAAATCTCTGGATTTACTATTTATAGTTATGTATGTTGCAGTAAAACAGCCTGATTTTTGTTTTATTCTCAACGTAATGATGTTTCTTACAAATAAATTCTTAAAATAAAAATATTGTTGCTAAGAGCTTTTTGTTGTTGCATAAAATAACAAAAAATGTGCCATACCAGCAAACAATTTTGTGTTTAATAGACGTCTAGACATCTAAACGTAGACAGCTTGGCTAAAACAAGGCTTAAACCTACATTTGTAGATCTACCTCTTTAAAAAACATATTCACTACCATCAACAACACATATCAAGTAAAGGACTGAATATTTGAAGATATTTAACCTATTTATTACTTGACTATCTGTCTGCCGAATGACTGCACACAGCATCAAGGCATCCTATTGAGCTATTTTAGATCACAATGACATGCTCTGAAAATGAAACCGATTTGGGTCTTGCTTATAACCACCTACTTCTAAGATCACTAGGTTTTAAAACCATATAGTGTTGCAGTTAATACAATTCATAAAGATACATCCAACAAAATAAAACTATCCCACTCTTCTAACCAAGCCTGTTCCAAGGTGGTTAAAATGTGCATTTTAGTTTGATGTTTGACAATTCAAACTGAAACCTAAAAACAGGGTAGGACATACAGTAGCTCCTCCCCCTTTAAAAAAAACAGTCAATAGCATTTTGTTTTTATCACAGCTCTGCCAGTGAGAGTGGTTGAGCTCAAGCCCATAGCAATAGCATCTGGAAAGGGGCAGGACATGTAGGATACTAGAGAGCATTTGATTGGTCAGAAGATTAAGATTGAGCTGACATCAAAAATATTGATCCATTATAGGCGAAAGTGACAAATTGCAAGCTTTGAATGTTAATATTTTCTTCTTAATGCAAATTTTGTCAGTTTTGGAGCACACTTGAATAAAATATTCTGAAGTAGGTCTGCACAATGTATAGTTTCAATACTGATATTGCAATGTGCGCATCCGCAATAGTCACATCACAAGATATGCAATGTTGAGTCGGAATTAGAGTTGACCAGGAGCCACAAAACACATGCGATTTGTAGAGTCACTGCTAAGTTTAACCATAATAAAGTGAAAGTTTATCATTTGCATGTGTTTTTAGGAGTTCTAAACATTTTGGCCGCAAGAAATGATGATGTTTGCAGGTGCAGTATTGTAATTCTGTATGGTATCTGAGTCTGTCTGTGAGTCTAAAAACAAAGTTTGTGAACCAGATTAAAATCTGTTTAAAGATAGTAGGAAAACCACTTAAGAAATTATATGACCTTTTGTATTACAAGAGCCTCACAAGGCTGGCAAGAAACATCATTTCGAACCCTAGTCATTTGTTGAATCATGAATTTACACCATTAAAGTCTAGCCGTCGATTTAGAGTCCCAAGCTTTATCAAAAGTGAAATTAAAACAATATCATGTTTCATATCACTCTGTATTGATAATTATTGAATATGTTTTAACAATCTATTTAGGAATATTAGGATTTTTTTTACCACTTTATTTTAATTTACCAGCATTACTAAGGCAAATAATTTTAATAGTCAAAAACAAAACTATTTAAACTAAATATCAGATCTCTTTATAATAAAATCAAAGTAAGTGTTAAAGAGACTTGTAAACTTGATAAATTAAATTTTACAAAGTGTGTACAATGGTAAAGTGTAAACGTTGAACAATCAAAGCAAAGTTTAAGGTAGATCAACATCTGTAAGATGAATAATGATACAGTAAACCTCAAACTCTGTAAACAAAACAAATTATGATAATCAAACCTGAGCTTTCAAGTAAAGGAACCAACCATCATTATTTAAATACAAACTGCAACATTACAAATTGTGAAGTTGAATGACTATATCACCCCCTATGCTAAAAAATCTTTCAGATGGGGTGCTAGTAGCTAGGATGCACAAGAAAAGAAACCAAAAAGCCACTCTGTTGACATCCTTACCTACTTTTTTTATTTACAGTCTCTTAACTGCTGCTATACGGCACTTTTTTTCGCAAGTGTTGTTATTCTGACCTGAAGTGACAGGTGCAAGTGCCTAGTTTCCTTGACCATGAGCTTAGCGCTCGCACTAATATCACGTCTCTTGTAACTAGGCGACGACAAAGGGATAAACCATTGCTGCAGCTCCGATGCCAGTTTATGGAGAAAAGTAAAAAGCACTGCAGTGTTTGTGTGCGCTTTGTTTGTCTAAGGTAATCTGCCGTTATTACTGAAATGTGTATATTCCATACAAAGTGTGAAGCAGATTGGTTAGTTCTACTTACATGAAGCATAGTTTGGTAGTGGCATTCGGAAAAGTTTAGATGTTTTCAGCTAGGTGCGGCTGGAAAATGCACGCACAACACGTGTGTATGTGTGTGCCGCTTGCACAACATGTCGCTCCAATGTGCGCGTCGTGCAAGTCGCACGGCTCCATGACAAACTGTCACACTAAGCTTATTGGCATTGCTTTCAAGGCGCATGCTTAGCAGCCATATTTTAATAAAACTATACCCTTCATAACGAAACTTCATACCGAATCTTTTTTGATATTGACAATGGTGTTCGGTCAATAAATATTGATACCGATTTTATCACCCAGCCCTAATTTGTACATCAGGCTGTCTTGGAGCTGAATACGGTCTGTGTAAAATTATTAGTATTATTTTTTTGTACATTAGTCTTTGTCTCTTTTTAAGGAGTTTTTAATCATGCTGTTATGCAAGAAAAATTTCAGATGCAACTCTGCAACTCTGATACAAGTTTTGTATTGTATTGTATTGTATTGTATTGTAACAGAAATGAACTGTATTTAATTATTTACACAATTTACGCAAAAAAAAAAGTTCATATAATTTTTGTCTTGTTTCTAGTCCAAATCTACATTTCAAAGCAAAAATATGATTATTTTATGTATGACATTAGTAGATAATGTTGGTTGTTTCATGGAAAAACTCAATTGTCACTTAATTGTCATTTGCTCTGAAAGTAAAAACAAAACAATATTTTTTCTTGATCTAATATTTTTAGAAATTTGGATTAGAAATGAGACAAAGCAAGTCTCAAGTAAGAAACACTTTTTTTTTGCATTGTGATGATTCAATTTATGTACCTGGATACTGATAGACTCCTAAGAAAACTGTCAAACAGACCACCTTGTGAAACTGTATTCATATTGCAATATTTATTGAAAAAAAATGTAATATCTCAATATCATGCAGCCCTATTCTTAAGGCTAACATACTGCTGTTGCTAGCATCTAAAATAAACTTTATTATGATTTGACGGGGACTTAAAGAACAGAAATGGTCAATGTGAGCTCTTATCTCGATACTTCATAGCTGTCCTTGCTGCTTTTTAGGACTTGACAAGTTACAGATCTAGAGTACCTCAGAGGCATTAAAAATTTACGACGTCCAATAAATGCAAGATCACTCTCAGACAACTATCAGATCCAAAGCCCAACTTCTACAAAGAGTTATGATGGGTGATTACCGGCCTGACATTTTCAACTTCTAACCGAATTCAGAGTGTCAAGGTTACACCCTCATTCAATAAAAGTGAGAATTAAAAAAAAGATAAGCAAGATTGCCTGCGCAAAGGTTAGCCCTTTCAATGCAACCCAGACCAAAGAACTCTGGAGACGTGGAGGTGGGGGGAAAGTGACTTTTCTGCACAGGACAGACCTCTGTGCGTTCACAGCTTTCTCCATCTCCTGAATCTCTAAGCTCCTCTGTCTCATTAAAGATGTAACCATGACCTTTCCTCGTATTCACAAGCTCAGACTGTGCACAAACATTCGTGTGAATGATTCAGCAGCAAGCTCAAGATGAAGTGCCCTGCATTGGTTCGGACATCACTCGTTCCAGCTGATCAGGGACCTTTCCATCCCTTTAGCAAGCAGAGAAAAACATAAGCTTAAGGAAACCCAATCGTTTTCTTACCTCGATGAGGAAGTCTCCTGTTCTTAGACCAGCTTTCCATGCCACCCCTCCCTCATCCACAGACTCCAGATACTGTAACGCAGGGAAGGCTGGAGTGGGAGTGAACTCCTCAATGGGGGTATCCGCTAACGTCCAGGCCGATCCAGGTAAGACAGAAGCAAAGGAAGGAGATTGTGAGAATCAAAAGACATTATGCTAGTTTTAGGAGCCCAGATTAAAGCTAAATCTTGGACTACAGTCCATTTCAAATAAAACTTATATGAAAATTAATGTTAATATTAAGAATATTATTAAACATTTGGTTTGGGTTAGATTATTTCTTTTGTATTTATAAACATATTTTTTCAATTACATATTTATATTATTTGTAAGATAAAACATCTAAAATAAGTTATATATATACAGTTTTTCTCAGTCGCTATGGTGCGTTTCTCACAACACTATTTAAATTTGCACAACAGTTAATGCATTTCTCAAAACAATTAGTCATTTGTGCACATCATAGTAGCAGTTTCTCATTCCTTCCAGCAAATTGCAAATGCTTTTGGACAAGCATCAATTGCTTTCATACAACTCTCTGCTGTTTGTAACATTATCATTTACTTATGTCATGTCAGTCAAAATTAACTAAACTTGTGGATGCTGAATAGTCATTCCATATAAAACTAATAGTCCTCATTTCATTACTTGAGTCATTACATACACAAATGTTGAACTAGTTGTCAAAATCTGTCAAGCTAATTTTATTTAAAAAAAATAAATCTTTTTTTCCTAAAAATGTCTTCTAAATTGAATAATTTTATAAATGTTTTACAGACCTGTGTATGATATAGGTTCAGTTCTAATATGTACTGCAATATTGTTTACAGTTGTGCACAGCTCTACCAAAAGGAAGTTTATGTTAGTTGTAAATAGGGGTGTATTTACTCTTTTGCACAATGCTGTAAACAAATTTGAATTGTAAAGAGCATCTGCAGTAAAAATGTGAAACATACATATTCAGTGTCTTGTACTCAAATACCTCACTAAATGCAGTGATGTCTAACTTTACTGTAGTTTTCAAATGGCTGTGCAAATAGTATATAGTGCTGTCTTGAGCATTTTCAGGACGTGTCACTAAAATCTGACTTTTTTGCATTGGAAAAGATAAGAGTAAAGAGTAAAGTGTCATAATGAAAACATGACAAAGCCATCTGACTATTTTGTTCATAAACTATGTTGGCAGGACTTTTTTATTTTGATGACACTGACACTTTCATTGACATGAATACTTGCTTTTGAGGAATGAGCTATCCATTTTGGGCAGGTGACACAGTTTTGCAGGTTATCCACTAGGTTTTGCAGTTTGTACTAATTGTTTTGAGAAATGCATTAACTGTTGTGCAAATGTAAATAGTGTTGTGAGAAATGCACCAAAGCCACTGAGAAAAACTGTAATATAATAGATAAATAAATAAATAATTAATTAGGTAGGTAGGTAGGTAGGTAGGTAGGTAGGTAGGTAGGTAGGTAGGTAGGTAGGTAGGTAGGTAGGTAGGTAGGTAGGTAGGTAGGTAGGTAGGTAGGTAGGTAGGTAGGTAGGTAGATAGATAGATAGGTAGGTAGATAGATAGGTAGATAGATAGATAGATAGATAGATAGATAGATAGATAGATAGATAGATAG
>CAIGQZ010033231.1:7416123-7444839 GCA_903798205.1 Danio tinwini
TAGATAGATAGATAGATAGATAGATAGATAGATAGATAGATAGATAGGTAGATATATAGATAGATAGACAGATTCATTTATCATAATATAACATTATTATTCAAGCAATATATTATTCATCATCTTCTAATCCATAATTAAACTTGAAATTACTCAAAGACATGCTAAAAATAACATGCTTTTACACGTATGATGTGAATAAATGTAATTTCTATGAAAACGAGTGCATGCTAGCACAATGAATAATGAGTGCAGTTAAACAAGAGCATCTGGTCGGATGATACATGATGCAAGCTGCAATGCATCCATCCAACCAAATCAAAAATGAATGCAGGAGTTGGGACGTTTATATAACCAGAGCAAATGCATGCATGGATGTCACTGCTGACAGTGTGGGGAGAAGCACTGGTCTGGAGATAGACAGAACGAGGGCCATCGCGAGAGCTGATGCAGAAAACAGTCAAACAGTGCACCACACGCAATTTCAAGATGCACTCGATGAGCTGAAACTGAAAGCAATGCAGCTGCGACACTTTTAGAAGCAGTTCAAGGGATTATTCACCACCCAAAAAGGAAAATTCTGTCATCTTTTAGTCAGTTATTCCAAGCCTGGGTGTCTTTTTTCTGTTGAACACAAAGATATTTCGAAGAATGTCATAAAGCTATTGTCTATTTTTTCTTACTATGAATGTCAGGTTCCAACATTCTTTAAAATATCTTCTTTTGCTTTTAGCAGAAAGAACAAACTCCTCTTGAGAGTGAGTAATGGTGATTACATTTTATTTATTTTGTTTTTTGTTTTTTTGTTTTTGGGGGGGGTGAACTATTCCTTAAATGCATTGCAAATCATTCTTAGACTCACAGGGCCATTTATATAAAGGATTTGCAAGTGAATTAAACACTTCAAGCACAGCAGGAAACAGCTGGACTGTCAGAAAGCCCTCGAGACAAAGTGCCAGCAAAACCCTAATGCAGTCAAACACAAGCCAAGCACATGGAGCAGGGAGTGGGTGGGGGTCTCTGTTTACACTTCACAGATTTGACAAGCCCACTTAAATTCATCGCAGTCAAGTGATGGACACGCTGACACCAAGAGACGCGTTAATCCACAACTTCTTGACATGGATGCAATTCATGCAGCTCAAGCCACGCAGACACATTACATCAAGTGCGCGCGCGATGACGCGCTTTGAAATCAACAGAAATGACGTTAAGTGAGGGACATAAAAAGGGGGATTGGGATAATTGCGTGAAATGAAGAACCAACAGCGTTTGATTCTCGAGGGTGTGAAGCATGAGGTGAGGAACAGTTATGATGACATGTCCGTCTTTTCCCTACCTTTCGCCCCTCTCAACACGAACCCGAATCCCTCGTTATCCTTCTTCTGCAGCACGACCGTCTTTTCGTTGATAACGCAGTCGCTGTGGAGAAAATTCCGCGCATAACGACCATTATTACAGCCTATCATCCTCATCATCGCCACCGCCGCGCGCGCGGAGTGATGCTTCATCCTGACAGGCGTCGGCTGAGCGGAATTAATCATTTTTGCGACGAAGAGCGCGATGTGACGAGAGTTGTAACCGCTGAAAAAAGCTCACCGCCGGCTTTATCTGTCGAAGAAGGAGCTGTGACACCGGTTAAGAAAGGCAGGGCCCGGTCGCCGGCGAGAGAGCGTGTCGTAAGCGCGAGACATAACAGCCAGATGAAGGATGAAAATCACCAGAGGAAAACATGAGCGGTAATCTTGGAGGAATGGGGATGGAGGAGAGAGAGAGAGAGAGCGGGAGAGGGAGAGAGAGAGAGAGAGAGAGAGAGAGAGAGAGAGAGAGAGAGAGAGATTGAGAAAGAGAGAAACGGTTTACAGTGCTACAGAGGGAAGAGGGAGCGCGCGAAAGAGAAACGAAGAAAAGTATACATGTGTGCGCGCGCGCACTGGCCTTGGCTAAGCACGCGACTAAAAACTATTTTATGGATTCGTTAAAGGTTGGAATCGTACAGAATTTAAGGATGCTGGTGTATCTTAGCCTTTTTATGTAGTTTAACGTTTAAAATGATAAATTAAATGGAGTTCCTCTACTCACCCTCAAGTGGTTGCAACCTTTATGAGTTTCTTTATTCTGTTGAACACAAAAGAAGATATTTTGAAGAAACTATGGCAGTCAACGTTTCCAGCCTTCTTCAAAATATATTTTTTGTTCAGGTTTGAAGGTGAGTAAATTATGACATAATATTCAGTTTTAGGTGAACTATCAGTTTACTATCACTTAACTTGTAGCACTTCTTATGGAATAAACATGAAAATAAGTATCTAAACGTAAACCTTAAGAAAATGAACTATGGTTTTATAATAGCAAAAGTATAGTAAACACGTTTTTGGAGTAGGCTATTGTGTGCTATTTACTAAAACCACAGTTTTAATACAGATAGGGTTTAACTGTGGTTAGTGTAGAAAGTTATTTTGTTCATTCATTAATTTTCTTTTCGGCTAAGTCCCTTTATTAATCTGGGGTCGCCACAGCGGAATCAATCACCAACTTATCCAGTATATGTTTTACTCAGCGGATGCCCTTCCAGCTGCAACTCATCACTGAGAAATATCCATACACACTCATTCACATACATACACTACGGACAATTTAGCGTACCCAATTCACCTATAGCGCATGTCTTTGGACTGTGGGGGAAACCGAAGCACCCAGAGGAAACCCACGCGAATATGGGGAGAACATGCAAACTCAGAAATGCCAACTGACCCACCCAAGGCTTGAACCAGCGACCTTCTTGCTGTGAGGCAATTGTGCTACCCACTGCGCCACTGTGACACCCAAGTTACTTTATTAATCATTAATTTGTGGTTACTGTGGTTTAACAACAAAATCTTTTATTTCTTTGTAATCATACTATGGTTACTATTCATTTTTAAAAGCGATGCCAACATGAGTGATACAAACAAGATAATTCCATATTTCTGAGGATATGCTACTTCTAAGCTTATGTTTACATGATGATGATGCATAAAAAATACTAATAATAATTAAAAAAAGTTTTGAATACAGAAATTTTTGTAAAAACAATCCCAACTCACAGTGACCCATCCCAGCAGGCACATAACATCATAAGACTTTAATGTTAGGTTAGATTTAGGTCATGACATCAGGTGATTAAAATTTAATAGTATAGTAAATACCACTTGGCTCGTATATTGTTTTTAGCATACTATATAGTATGGAAGTATGCGATTTTGGACGCAGCTATTGTCCATTTCTAGTTAAATTAACGAAAGCACATGCTAACACCATGCTACAAGCAGGGGCTAAATTTCACACAATCTTGATAACACTGATCCAGCATTTTCTTCATAAAATTTGATGAAATGTAGTTTTGACTTAAATGTGTAAATAAAAAGTATTTGTAAAGTTAATCTTGTATAAGTGACATGACTATGCTAAAATTAGAATATTGAAATGAGAAAGCCTCGCCCCTCAGAACCCAACAGGCACAAAACATCACAAGTTGTTAATATTAGGTTAGATTTATGTCATGATGTCAGGTGTCTAAAATTCCATTAACCAGCATCTAAGCACAACCTTATTTTGACATCCAAAAATGACGTCAAATTACGTTGATATTTGGTTGATTTTAGGTTGTGTTAGAAAGTGACCAAAATCCAACGTCTGATAGATGTTATAGCGGTAATGTCCAAACAACGTCAAGGTGTAACATGAGTAGATGTTGATATTTGGTTGATTTTAGGTTGTGTTAGAAAGTGACCAAAATCCAACATCTGATAGATGTTATAGTGGTAACGTTCACACAACGTCAAGGTGTAACATGAGTAGACGTTGATATTTTGTTGATTTTAGGTTAATTTTAGGTTGGACATTGGACATTGACGTCAGCCTGACGTTTAGTCTTGACGTCAACCCGATTTTCATTTCCAAACAAAATCCAACGTCCCCACGGCTTAGGGATATGTTGGGGTACAACGTCAATATGATGTCATGTTGACAACCTGTGCCAGCAGGGATGGAAACAACTATAAACACTCATGAAAAATGTACTCATGAAAATTAAACATGGTTTTATTATAATAAAACCATTGCTATTGTAAGATGGCTAAACCTCTCCAGAATGTCAGATCCTGAGAGCTGATATGGAATTTCATGAGATATTGCAATAAAACAACAAACTTTCTGGTCTGAGAAGAAGATAAGAAAACCAGCTGTTCAACTGTTCTATTCAAATCACTGTTGACAATCCAAACGTATAGGTACACCTCACCAGAGGGGAATGCGAGAAAGTTCACCCTTCTCATTTTATCTCAAGCCCCCCTTCTTGACCTTTAAGCTACCTTTCTCCATCAGTGCAGTTGACATAAAATGTCCAAGGTTTTAATATGATGTATCTTGTAGCACTATATTCATATTTGGTATCATTTTAAATGTCTCTGTGTGATTGGTAAAGTGGTCTTAATTTCAATATAATATTTCATTTGTATATGTTGATTTGGTTTTTAACTTTGATAAAAGCTCTCATTGAAATCTTGTAGCCAAGACCCCGTTGCAGCAACTCTGAGACATATGCTGCAATGTATTTCTCTGGTCAGGTATGCATCTCTAACTCTTGGATTTATCCTCGAGTAATGGATGTTATATTGTTACAGTATCATCTCTGAATTGGCTTTATGATTTATTTATTATATAATTGGCATGATACAATTTTACCTGACGAATTAAAATGTTAAGTTTTGACTCATTCTGAATTCTCCTGAAATCTTTTTATATCCAGTAGATTACGTGGAGTCTTACGCTATCTTTATGAGCGGCATAGTTACTTGATTATTAGACACATAGACTATATGAAGCAGTTTGGCACGATAGCATGAAGATCTTTTAATTATTTAATCACTGAAGCTAGCAAGATGCATTGGGCTTGACTAAGTGAGCTGTTCTTTTAGGAAGCGTGAGCAGTTGGCAACCAGCCTATTTGAATATTAGTTAATCCTGCACCCTCTGACTAATTTCAGAGTGTCGACATACTGTCCGTGAGAAGACACACAAACCTGGGGCGTGAAACTCTGAGCGGCGTTTGGTCCCTAATGAACGTATAAATTGAAGAGTATGGGAACAGATAGATCAAAACTCTAAATTAAGTCATAAATGATTATTGTGATCCGTTCCTACAATTAGAAATACAGTCTAAATATTATGATCACTTAAAATTGGAGTCAGATTAAATTCTGAGCTAAAAATGAGTATAAATAAATTCTAATAAATAACAGAATTCTTTTCAGAACCACTGGAAAGGCTTACTTTTTTACTTTCTTACTATTAATGTCAATGGAGACCAACGCTCTTCAAATATTCTAAAAAGAAAAAAAAATACAATTCTTGTTCAACAGAAAAAAGAAACAATGGTAAATAAATGATAGCAAATAATTTTTATTTTTAGGTAAAATGTTTCCTTTAACCACTGGTTTACTTATTTAGATGCTACATAAATGTGCCTGAATTATTATCTTGGTCAATTTGGAATTAATAATATTTTTTTAAAATGATAGTATTTGTCTGTTATTAGAAGGACTATTTGTACTATTTGTATACTGTGGTAGTGGCTGTCCTGAATGACACAATATCTGTGAAAATTCAAGTGTTACCTCCTGCCTGGCACCATCAATATCCATCCCTAAAACACACCCCATGAGCAAGCAGATCAATTACGAAAAGTGTTCAACCATAGAAGACACTGGAGACATGTAGAGTTATGCTGTATGAATATGATAGCGATGAAAAGCAAATGTTCTCTCACTTTCCCTTGAAGGACAAGCAAACTTACCATCTTTTAGATGGAGTATTAAAGCCAGTCCTGGAAATCACACTGAATTGCACAGCTTTCAAAGAGCTGGAGTCTCATTTCCACCTGATAGGTCGAGTTCATTCATATGAGGAAATGGGATTGTGGCCTGAGTTGCTACATTTTACTGCACTAGACCCTGCAATAATCACTAAAGGTCATGCACGAATCTAGTTTGCTTAAGGCAGGACACTGCAGGCAAAAACACTTTTGTCATGCTTTTTTTTTTTTTGCTTTTCATAGAATGTAACATTCAAAGAAAACATTCAAAACACACTTTAAGTTTATTTTTTGCAGTTTTATCAGTTTTTTCCTGTATGTTTCAATTACATTATGAATGAACATTGGAATATTGGAATTTTCCAATATTCAATTACAATATAAATTTTTAAAGGTGCAATAAAATCTGGAAAGCTGAATAATTAGAGTTCATTACATGGAAATGACATACTGTGAGCCTCAAACACCATTGTTTTCTCAGTCTCACGTGAAAAACTGGCCGAAACAAAACACAGACTTATTAATATGCACGCCCCAGGCTGCGTTTGATTGGTCACAACATTTCCAAGCGCTATTACAACAATGTTTTTTTCCTTATTTTTAAGTTTAACTATATTTCTATTAAACATACTATGTATCTGGGACTCTTATTTTGGAAACTGGAGAAGCAGGATGAAAAAATGAGCCATGCATCTTATCTATTTACAGCTCGTCAGAATATATAAACAAATTGAAATCTTATTCAGAGTTCCTCCAATGAGGATTTAGTTGTTTAAATGTATCTTTTGTTAGTTTAACATGTGTATTTGCTGAGTATGTTTATAATGAGGCAACAAACACATGTAAACTGCTGAATATAAATGTTTATTGAGTCTTTATGCATTGTGTCATATTACTCAGCTCTTACTGTGTTTTTTCTTGAATGAATGAATACCTATACATTTTATAAAACTTGATTTAAGCAAAGGTTAACATGAACATCTTTTCACTTCAGTTAAAATGATTGTCATTTAAGAAGGCATCTATGCAGTTTGTTCAAATATTGAAAAAGAAATGTATGCACATTAGTGCGTATTTAATGAAACTATGTCTCATTGGAATGTTTAAGCATAACATAAAAATTCTTAATCTATTCGTAATCTATCAGTTGGGGAAACATCATGACAGCTATTAGTTTTTGTGGTTTGCTTTATTTTATAAAAAAAAAACTTAAAAGATCTGACTCCCATATCCTCAGCTTTAACCTGTGATCACCAGACATACGTCACACTCTAAAACTATAAGAGAAATGTTGAAGAGCTCAAGCTCAAAAGCTAGATTGCTGACTCCTGAGGAATGATGCATGGTTGTCATGGCAACATAATCTGCTTTAAAGGGGACACTGTGGCGTTGTCACAGAGCAACAAGGTCATTAATATCCCGGCCTGTTGGATTGGGCTCAATAGCTTGGAAATATTATTTGCTCATAATGCATTTATACCTGTGTGCTGATCTCATTCCATTTTTTATTTTTTTTGCTGTCTCCTACACAACATTCCATACACAGACCAATATTTACATGCCAATGTGAGTTAGGGGTGTAATGATACACTAAAATCATGATATTAAATTCACAATAAAATTTCATTGCGATGTTTGAACCCAAAATAAAAAGGATTTGTTTAGTTTCATTATCATTACAATACTTCTAAGGCATAATATAGAGCAACAACTGACAAATGTGCTGTTGATTAAAAAGCTAAATATATAATGTTGACTCAAACAGGGCAATGATAATACCAGAATACAAATATTCATGATTCTGAAGCTGAATTATTATTTATGTTAGGCACATATGCTTCCACTTTGTCACTGGCAACATATAAATAGGCCATTTCTAGTGGTAAAATGAGATATTTGGCATTATCAGATGTCCCCTTTGCACTAATAAATGATATATTCAGTGTTTTATACAAAAGATCCATGCATTACTGTCACTGAAACTCCATAAACCTTAATTTTTCTTGCACTCATGCTGTGAATTCAGGCATTTGTTGGATCTCTTTACAGATAATCCGCGAGCACAACTCCCACCTCTCAAGCTAAACTTACTTACTGAGAACAAACCTTCTTAAAGGCTTTGATTAATCGCAGTGCTAAAACTAAATGAGATGTAGTGATAAAAATCACATTTTTTTTTACCTACAGCCAACATGAATATACATATACCTGACAAAAGTCTTGTCGCCTATCCAAGTTTTAAGAATAACTAATAATAACTTGACTTCTAGTTGATTATTTGGTATCAGAAGTGGCCTATATGAAAGGCAAATGCCTCTAGATTATGCTTATTTTACCTAAATAAAATACGATCATGCCTTGATTTTTAATTATTTAATTAGGACAGTAAAGTCTGACTTTGCTTAGACAAAGTCTTGTCACTTAACAGAAATAATGTACAGTACAGAATATAAAGTCATGCTGCAGTGGAAAAAAAATCATATTGTGTATGGCTCTCATGAGCTTGGAGAACTGCATACATGTCTGCAATGACTCAAATAACTTATCAATAAAGTCATCTGGAATGGCGAAGACAGCATTCTTGCAGGACTCCCAGAGTTCATCAAGATTCTTTAGATTCATTATCAATGCCTCCTCCTTCATCTTACCCCAGACATGCTCAATAATGTTCATGTCTGGTGACTGGGCTGGCCAATCCTGGAGCACCTTAACCTTCTTTGCTTTCAGGAACTTTGATGTGGAGGCTGAATTAGGAGAAGCGCTATCCTGCTGAAAAATGTGCCCTTTCCTGTGGGCCCCCCATGCTGAATATAACCCCAAACCATGATTTTTCCTTCACCAAACTTGATTGATTTCTGTGAGAATCTTGGGTCCATGGGGATTTCAATAGGTCTTCTGCAGTATATGTGATGATTGGGATGTAGTTCAACAGATGATTCATCAGAAATATCTACCTTCTGCCACATCAAGTTAATAATGGTTGCTCTTACAACTGGGATTGACGACAAGACTTTTGTCAGGTAGTATACATCAGTTCTATTAGCAAAGCATGTCAAAATGACTACTCACAAACCAATGGTTAGATCACTCAAAAATTTACATTTTGTCACCATTTACTAATCTTTGTATTGTTCTTAGACAATTTTGTGTTTGTCTGTTTGGTTTGCTTTTGGTTTTTACTTGTTTATTCTTTCCAATCTCACATCTCATGTTCATGTCTCAAGAGCAGATGGAAGAGGCAAATGAAAGGAAATGCTCAAAGTACCAGGAGCTAGTACAGAAATGCCAGGAAAAGGGCTGGAAGACCCAGAGTGTTCACGCTGTAAAGTCTTCAACCAAATAGGCCTAGCAGTAGCAACTAAGAAGAGGGCAATTAAGTCAGTTTGTGAAGCTGCAGAGAAAGCCGGCTATGGATAAAAAAAGGCTGATCCATGGGTGATGGCTACTGGGACGCAAGCTGGGGTCTGATCAACCTCAGCTGGGTCACCTGGGCGAAGGTGTCTGATGTTGAAAGACCCAAAACACCCGGTGACCCTCGAATACATCACTTACAATGCGTCCCAGTGCATCTAGATGATGTATCAATCTCATGTCTCATGTTCCACCCCATTATGAGGTATACAAAAGTTTAGTAGTAAAATCTGCATTTGGAACAACATTTAATTCTTTGTTTGACAGACCTTCTGTCTAAGCTTTTTTTTTCAGATATTGCTGAAAAACTGAAATTTATATTCTGTTAGTATCCATACAGATGTTTTTTTTATAATTTCATGAAGTAAAAAGTCTTTAAAAATGAGTTTACTTAATGATTTACAGTTGATTTACTTGTTTTATGTTAAATGTTTTACATTATGGCCATTGGCTATTTTTAAGAGGGGGAGTGGCTATAAAAAAGCTCTGCATTTCAAGGCACTTCAGTAGACCTTTAAGACAAACATTGATACTAACACACAATTTCAGGGGCACTTTATATTATTCATCATTATATCTAGAGCATAAATCAGTGTTTCTGATAAAGACTGACATAGCAGCATGTATTGTTCATGCATATCTGTGACAAGTTAAGCAACGTACGGCTGTCACTCAAGCTCCTGCAGCAGGAAGTAGCTTGCACTGTATTGCCATGGATTCTCTGTCTCCATGGCAACCGTCTCTGAGTGAGGGGTGTGTCAGTTGGTAGGAGTATGGCAGCAGGATGCAGGGGGATCTGTTCTTTTTTCAGGTTTTTTAAGCATGCTGTGCTAAAGTTCATAGTACAGTGGATATATGACAGTGGCATATTTTCTAGCATATTTTCAACTGACGAACGCTGCAATAAAGGGCTACTTAAGACTATAATAATGCGGTTTTCATTTTATTCATTCATTTTCTTTTCGGCTTTGTCTCTCTATTAATCTGGGGTCACCACAGTGGAATGAGCCACCAACTTATCTAGCATATGTTTTACGCAGTGAATGCCCTTCCAGCTGCAACCCATCACTGTAAAACCATTTTTTCAGTTCTTTAAAAAAAACGTTCAGGGGTAAAGAGATAGTTTACCAAAAATGAAAAATCTGTCATCATATACTCATTCATCACTTGCTCCAAACCTGTGTGAGTTTTTTTTTTTCATTGAACACAAAAGGAAGATATACACTACCGGTCAAAAGTTTGGGGTCAGTTTTTTAATGTTTTGCTTTTAAAGAAAATTAATCTGTTCATCAAAGTGGCATTTATTAAATGTAATTATTTTATTATGTTTATTACAATTTTAAATAACTGCTTTCTTATTGTATGTAGTTTCAAATGAAATTATTACTCCAGTCATTATTACTTTTATTACTACTGCCATTAATAATAATATAATATAGTACAATATAATATAGTACAATATAATATAATATAATATAATATAATATAATATAATATAATATAATATAATATGTTATATAACATATATATTGCGTCTCGATGGTGCAGTGGGTAGCACAATTGACACAGCAAGAAGATTGCTGGTTTGAGCCCTGGCTGGCTCAGTTGACATTTCTGTGTGGAGTTTGCATGTTCTCCCTGTGTTTGCGTGGGTTTCCTCCGGGTGCTCCGGTTTCCCCTGCAGACCAAACACATGTGCTATTCGTCAATTGAATAAACTAAATTGGCCGTGGTGTATGTGTGTGAATATGAGTGTATGGGTGTTTCCTGGTGTTGGGTTGCAGCTGGACGGGCATCCGCTGCGTAAAACATATACTGGATAAGTTGGCGGTTCATTCCGCTGTGGTGACCCCAGATTAATAAAGGGACTAAGCTGAAAATGAATGAATGAAGGAATACTACTACTACTACTACTACTACCAATACTACTATTACTACTACTACTAATAATAATAATAATATTTAATATTAGAGTAATTTCTGAAGGATCATGTGACTCTGAGGACTGGAGTAATGAAGCTGAAAATTCATCTTTAAAATCACTGGAATAAATTATTAAATTAATTAAAAACTATTTTTGAACAGTAATTTTGTAGTGCAATAACATTCCACAATTTTACCATTTGTACTTTATTTTTGATTGTATAACTGCAGCTCTGGTGAGCAGGTTAAGCTTATTTTAAAACATTTAAAAATCATTCTGACTCTAAACTTTTGACTGGTAGCATATATATATATATATATATATATATATAAATATATTTATCAATATATATATATATATATTTAACGCTGGTTGCAGGGACCCAATGACTTACACAGTATTTTTTCCCTACTATTTAAGTCGATGGGTACCAGAAAGCCGCTTTCTTCAAAGTATCTTCTTTTGTGTTCAACAAAATTGGATAAAATCATCTGCTAAATGGTTAAAGGTTTTATGAAATTAAAATAACGTAGTTTTTTTTTACTATCAATATGTTAGTCTTAAGGATACATAAATGCTTGATATGACAGACATAGTGAAAGACTTTCTACCTTTTTCCTTTTAAACTTTTATAACAACACAAAATAAGATAATAATAAAAAGTATAAAAAATAATAAAATAGGGCGACACAGTGGCTCAATGGTTAGCACTGTCACCTCACAGCAAGAAGGTCCCTGTTTGGAGTCCTGGCTGGGTCAGTTGGCATTTCTGTGTGGAGTCTGCATGTTCTCCCCGTGTTGGGATTCCTCCACAGTCCAAAGACATGCGCTATAGGTGAATTCAATAAACTAAATTGGCCGTAGTGTATGTGTGTGAATAAATGTGTATGGGTGTTTCCCAGTACTGGGTTGCAGCTGAAAGGGCATCCGCTGTGTAAAACATTTGCTGGATAAGTTTGTGGTTCATTCCGCTGTGGCAAACCCAGATTAATAAAGGGACTAAGCTAAAAAGAAAATGAATAAATGAATAATAACAATAATAATAGTAAATAAACAATTAGTAAATAAAAACAAAAATAATAATAAAATATGTAAAAAAATAATTAGGGGAAAAAAAGAGAAGATTAGAGGAGGTGATGTCAATAATTTAAATGGATTCAATCAGTTGACAAACTTAGAAGCAAGTGAGTCTTAAGGATATCTATAGGTTAGTGTGCTTCAAAATTAGCATTTAGAAAATTAGGGATGCACAATATATCGGCGGCCATATTGTTATCGGCCGATAAATGCTATTATTAATGTTATCGTTATAAATAGCAAAATCAGGTTCAATATCAAAATCAGGCCGATATCTTTAAGCCGATAGATTACGTAATTGTACAGAACTGCCTGCCTGGCACATGCGTGGGTCGAACTAGTTCAGACTTGTCCAGCTGCACTACAACAGAGCTTTCCTCACATTGTTTATTGTTCAAAGTCTGTCATTTCTTTGTGTAGTATTGCTGTGCGTTAAAATCTCAGTAAGTTACCATATTCCCTATCATTGTAGATATGCTTGATAGAGTGTCATTGTGTATTTTGGTTTAAATCACCTCAGGAAAAATATTACATGTGTAAACATAACAGCAGCGATGCACACCTGCTAAACTACATGTTGGGTTGATTGTAATCTAATATGATTATTTGTTATTATTAATGCGTTGCTTGCCATGTGTTGTTGATGTAAGATTGCATTCAGTTTGATTTTGTAATGTCACTGTATAAAAATATATAACACTTTGAAATATTAATATATATCAGTTATCAATATCGGGCAAAAAATCCATATCGGTGCATCCCTATAGAAGATTTAAACATTCACAGTAACAGTGCAGTTTGTCACTTCCGCATAACTAGATAAACATTTTTGACATGACCTCATACTTCACTTTCTCATTTAATCTTCAGACCAATCAAATACTCTCTAGTATCTGTCATGTCCCACCCCATTCAAGATGTTTTTTATGTATTGCTTTTCATTTGATGCACGTGAGCGCAACCACTAACACTGGCAGAGCTGTGGTAAAAACGCTATTGGCCATTTTTTTTAAAAGAGGAGGAGCTACCCTACCCTGTCCTGCCCTGTCTTCATATTTCAGTAGAGATTTGTCAAGCATCTTATAAAAATTCACTTCATGGGACCTTTAAATGTATATCACATTATATTAATTTATTAACTTAAAATTAACAGTTTTACAGCGCAATTTATAACTGGCTGATTTATTTTTTAAATGCCACCAAAGTGTCTGCATCACGCTTGAGTGTTGCTTACATAACCGGCCATTTAAAGAGTTTTCACACTCTTCAAACCTTTTCTCCCCTGTGAAAAACAATGTGTTTGTGTGTTGCTTTGTGCTAAATGACAGTGAAGCTGCAAAGTTTTGGGAATTGGTGGTTGGTGTGAATGGAATGCGCAGGTAAACGGATGAATCACGCTGCACTTTGATACGATGACAAATCATAATTATTAATTATCCAGAACGAAGCATCACATGAATAATTGATTAATAATGTTTTCCATTAATCCAGGAAATGATCTCTCTTAACAAGTACATTTTTAGGATTCTGTAAACAAACTGACCAGTGTTTTATAATTCAGTAAATCTATAAGTCGTGATATTAGATCTAATAAAAAGTAGGTCATCATTAGGGCCCAGATGGAATGTGTCATTTTTTTCATTATTATTTTTTTTTGTTTAGTTTATTTGTTTACAGGGTCAATGCACATTAATAAACATTACTGTAAAATGTGCCAGAATTAGCCAAGAATGGCTATTTTTCATCTGTAGACACCTTACAGAGTGTTAAAAAGTCACACCTAAAAAAGAAACACAGCATAATAACAAAGTACAATATCATATATAAAATACAATTAAAAAAGCAAAAAAAAAAAAAAAAAACAGATTGATGGCAGCAGAAAAATACAAAAAAGCCAAAGACAAACACAAATTAGTGTCAAGAATACAGTACTAATGCTGACAATGCTGATTTGCCAATAACCAATTTTTAACATGAAACTGAAAAGAACGAAAAGTAAGTGATCTTCTTATTGTTGGTGGGATGGTGTTCCATTCCCTAGCGGCTTAAACTGAAAATATCGACTGGCTGAATTTACTTATTTTGAGAGGAATAATACAATCCCCTCTTTCACCACCTCTAGTAGTTCGGTGAGCAGTCGATCTAACTTTCACAAACTGATTTAGTGCTGAAGTCGGGTTATGTAGGGTCTTAAACATTAAACAAATATGTACATATTTAATTAAATGTTCCCAACTAAGCAGGTTATGTTTCTTTAATATTAAACAATGGTGAAATTGAACTGATTTCTTATCAGGGGTTTTAAGGATTGTTTGTATAATGATTCAAGTGGCTTCAACGTAGTAATGCTAGCTTGGGACCAAGTGGTTAAACAATAAGTGATATGGAGATAATCATGGAGTGATAATAGATTAGGGCAGCCTCGCAGGACATCTGATCACGTGTAAACCAAAAATTTGCTAAACTGAATCTGACCCGGTTACAAACCTTTTTAACCTGTAACTTAAACGATAGTTTTGAATCTATCAAAACACCAAGGTACTTGTACTCAGATACAACTTGTAATCTTTCCCCTGATACAAATACATCTGGTATTTCACTTAACCTATTATTCTTAGAAAAGAACTTACACACTGTTTTAGAGATGTTCAACTGTAAACAGCACTGTTCTAACCAGGCTGAAAGATGTACCAGCGATTCTGTAAGTTTGTTTGCGACTTGCAACACACTACTACTATGAATAAATATAACAATGTCATCCGCATACATTTGTATATTATTATTATTAGGGCAAATGGATGGAAGATCATTGATATATAAAGTAAAAAGTAAAGGGCCCAAAATAGATCCTTGTGGGACACCAGTGGACATACCTAATGGGGCAGATTTGTAATTCTGTATATAAACACACTGTGTGTGACCAGACAGTTATGATTCTATCTATTTTAAAGTTTGTGGGGAGAAATTAAAATCTGCTAATTTGGACATAAGAATTCTGTGATTTACATTATCAAAGGCCTTTCTCAAGTCAAGAAACACAGCCCCAACAACCTCCCGTTATCTAATAAAGACTTGACTTTTTCAGTGAAGTAGCAATTTGCCATCTCACTTGAGTAATTTGCTCTGAAGCCAAACTGCAATGGATCTAAAGCAAAGAAACTATTATTTAAGTAATTTGTAATTTGTGTGGCTATCAGTTTTTCTGCAATCTTTGATACTATAGGTAATATACTAATAGGTCTGTAATTACGAGTGTGGATCGCCACTTTTAAATATAGGCACAATGACAGATGATTTCCAAGCACTAGGAAACATCCCCTGAGAAATGGACAGATTGATAATTTTAGTGATCGGCTTTACTAAAGACTCACTAAGCTGTTTCAAAATTTGTTCAGTAACAAATTGTATTTGTAACAAATTAGTTACAAAAGATTTATTGTAAATATGAGCAACTGTTCTGTTTTACCTTGTTTTTACATTCAATTTAATTCATTTTATCTTCATTTCTGTAGTGTTTTTACAGTGTAGATTCCCAGGTAGCAAAGAATTTTGGCACAGATTTGGCATAAATCTGGCACAGCAGGCATTCATCCGGAACTGGCATACACCATGTGGGCCAGACATGACCCTGGCAGAGGTGGCACCATCTTTAAGGCAGCACACAATACTTGGGCCAGATGTAAAATGTAGTATTTGGCATGTAAGTTTGGCCTTTCTTGACCCACGTTCAAAATACATTTTTATTATTTTCAAAAAAAGAAAAAAAAATTTCTATGCGTAAAACAAAAAAAAGCATGCGTAAAGCGCAATGTTTCATCGGTTTATCAATTTCATTGCAGTCATGCCCAGTTCAGGCTCAGTTCTGGGTTATTACCTTGACTGAGACTTGGCCCAGATATGGTCACTGTTTGGCCCTTGTTTGAGAGCCAGACTTGGTCCAGTTATGTACCATAATTCACTGCGGCATGTGGGCCAAGCAAACGCTGATTTTGTGGGCCAGAGCTGGGCCAGAACAAATATGCTATGTGGGTTGTGTCAAAGCTGCTTAACATAAAAGTTCTAGTAAATTGAAACTGCTTTTGTCCAGTTTTTAGGGTTGAAGATTAGTTTAGTTCAGTGTAGTTTAAATTTCGCAAACACTGAAGAGCAAATCCATTGATGACAAGTCCCAAATCAAGCACGCCAGTGGCGACAGTGTGGAGGAACAAACTTCACCAATTGATGAAAGTGAAGGAAAACTGAGCTCTAGTGCAATTCTGTACCAGGTGAACTACCCAGCAAACTACTAGCTATGTTATGTTTTGTACTGCCTCTAGTTTAATTTCACCTAAAACTACAGTAAAATGTATGTATAAATACTCTTTTTTTTTTAGAAATGTAGTCACATATTTTTCACACATTTTTGTATTGTGCGACATATTTAAACAGGGAAAATATTTTCTAATTATTTAATAAACAAATATCTGACATTTTTTTAAGTCAATTGAGGATTCCACATTGGCCTGATGACTTCATTAGATTTTGTTGAGGAAACATATATATATATATATATATATATAATTGTATATACAGCACAGAAAACTAAACAAAATCTCCCTCCAATGCAGGCTCATTCTGAAAGCGTACCCCTATACACATTTCTGGAGAGCACCAAATATGTCCCGGGAGGTATGATTTTTTCAACGCAATCTCACTGCAATTTGTAACTTTTTGATTTAGTGGCTAATTCGTATGAATTCAGACGATCTAATTCGTACAAATTAGTACGATTTGCTCATCACCCAATGATGGTTGGGGTTAGGGGTGGGGTTAGGTGCCATGTCTTCTTTTTAAAATCGTACATTTTTGTACGACTGAACTCGTACAAATTTGTACGAATTAGCCACTAAACTGACAAAACGTAAAATACTTACGCTTCCTCATGAGATCAGGCTGGATTTTTACAGTTTTTGTTTTGGTGAACCCATCAGAGGCCACTGTGCACGCTTTTTGAGATCTCAAATTTCTCTCTCGAGTGCCATTTGCTCCTGCTTTTCTCGCAAAAATCCAACAAAAGGCAACTGTCGACTGACTGACTGACCAACCAACAGATCCCCCACCCACCCCTTTCCCTAAACCCAACCGACAGTGTTTTAAAAAGTACAGTGTAGAAATGTGGTTTGTAGGAGGGGAAGAAGAAGACAGGGTCGGCGGTAAAGGGTCAGTAAATGTTTTATTTTTCAGTTTCTCACACAACGTGTGTATGTGTGGATGTGTGTGTTCTCTCCTCTCTCTCTCCCGGCTGCTCCTTCTCTCCTAAAGAAGGGTGTCTCTCCAGCCCAATCACTAGAATAAACAGGTGTTATTTATTATTTCTGATTGGCCTGCTGATTAGCCGCCGGGCTCCTAACATGCTCTCCACCCTCATTGGGTATTCGATCGTGCTTACCTCTCCACATACAGATTGCCCAGCGCCCACCCACTTCCCTAAACCCAACCGACAGTGTTTTAAAAAGCAATGCAGAAAAAAAAAGCCACCAGATTTTTACCTTGTTTTCAGATTTTACCACATTATAACCCTATTATTTACTTGTTTACTTAATTTTTTGGCTTTTGTTTTTGTCCTACCTGCTTTCTTGAACTGTTCTATCGAGCTATCGAGCTACCAGACAAACTGGTAACAGTGCCAAAGCCGTCCATACAGAGTTAAGCAGTCAGCTGCTACTATGAAAATGAAAGGCGTCATACCGCCCCATAGCGTTTGTTTTAAAGACAAAATGCAGCCATACGTACTTCTGGCTACATAATTCACTATCTCCAGAAATGTATATAAGGCTACGTTTTCAGAATGAGCCTATGTTGCAAACATCACATACTAAAATTAGAAAAAAAGTTTGATCATACCTTGATGCATCAAAACTGTCATAAGATCCCACAGTGTAATGTCGAAAGAGCTTCCTTCTCTCTGAACGGTCCGCTCTGGCATCTGCAAAGACATGTTTACAGATATTTAATTCAGATCATCACCCTGATTGTGTAAAATTGCAGTGTTACAAGGCCTACATAATATGTGCTTATTACAAAGTGCTATAATATTCCTTTTTTTACTGATTATTCGCACACATAAGCAAAAGTTTCAACTGAAACTCTGGTGTGTTAAAGTACAAACTCACAAACTTTGACAGCTTCAGCATCATTATCATCACTTTCACGCTGAATATAAAATGCGCAAAAGGAATAAAAATAAGCACCAGAATATATGAGAGGTACAGCAGATGTGATGAAGTGAGAATGTTGTAAAGCTTTGGTTACATAATTCCATAAAAAAAACAAATGCTGTCTAGTCACAAAATGGTCTTACTGTGTGCCATATGTCACACGGTCCCAGGTGCCATTTTTTAAACATATTTAATCATTTAGCCAACATGATTCTGACTGTGCTTTGGAAAATAAAGAAGTAAATAACAAAACATGCTTACAGTTTCACCAACCGGTACCTTGGCATGCAGATTTGTCACTGAAAATCAATACCAGCGTGACGCGTGCACAAAATTAATCACGTTCTTGACCACACGCCAGTAAATCTTCAAAACAGTACATGTAAAACTATACCACCTTCCTCGTGTAATTGCGACCAATAAAAATCCCTTTGGAAGACAGGGACCGTTTGGCCCATAATGGAGCCAAACTAGACTAGTCCTCTGAGAGAGCCGAGCAAGGCCAAATATTGACTGTGTTTTATGGAGGGAGCCAGGAGAAGAGCCAACAAAGAAAATATAGAGACTTTTTTATGTCACAAAGATTCATCGCCTATGTGGCTCTACTCTTCTTCTCTGAGGGAAGTGTTCAGTTGAGGATCCTCCTTTAGACCATTTCAATGTGGTCATGTCATTGGCCCATGAACATTTCCTGCTTGTTATCAAACTACTTCATAACTGTAAGAGATAATTCAATCATAACTTAATGTTAAAACAGCTATCAAACCATTATTTATCAATATGTGGCTCTTTTTGGATTCTCTGAAGCTATAGAAAATAAAAAAACGTAAAACAGGAAATACGTTTGGACCATTGATTTTGTTTACATCCCTCAAAATGATCTATAGCATTATGTTTCGACAGCATTTAGGCCCTGTTTATAACAACATCTGATTTCAGTTATCAGATAATTTAATGTTTTTACCTGGTATTAACATGAATTTAGATTGTACTGTCACAATTTTACTGTCACATGACTTGTGTTTGCATTTTAAGCAAATATTTCTACATTATTTCACCAAACAGCTATTTTGTGTTTTGTTCAATCCAATCACAAGTACAAGACAGTAAAGTGTAAACAGAACATTGCCGTGGGAACAAATTTATTAGGGGGTCGTGGGGACGTCGGATTTTGAAAAAAATCGGGTTGATGTCAGAACCCAACGTCAGGCGGAGATTAATGTCCAATGTCCAACCTAAAATCAACCTAAAAATCAATTAAATATTAACGTCTACTCATGTTACACCTTGACATTGTGTGGATTTTACCACTATGACATCTATCAGACGTTGAATTTTGGTCACTTTTCAACACAACCTAAAATCAACTAAATATCAACGTAATTTGACGTCATTATTGGAAAATATCGTTGTCCTTAGACGCTGGCTAGACATTGAATTTTGGTCACCTGACGTCATGACCTAAATCTAACTTAATATTAACGTCTTATGATGTTTTGTGCCTGTTGGGTTCTGAGTGGCGAGGATTTCTCATTTCAATATTCTAAATTTAGCATAGTCATGTCACTTATATCAGTTTAACTTTACAAATACTTTCTATTTATACATTTAAGTCAAAACTACATTTGACAATATATCAAATGAAATAGTTTTTGAACAATGTTATAAAGAAAGTGCTAGTGTCATCAAGATTGTGTAAAATTTGGCCCTTGCTTGTAGCATGGTGTTGTGCTTTCGTCAATCTACCAGAAATGGACTATAGTTACGTTTAAAATTGCTTAGTTCTATACTATATAGTATGCTAAAAACAGTATGCAAGCCGAGTTCATAGAATTCGAAATACAGTATACGAGAAGTACCTTTTACTTCTGGCAAGATTCTGAAATGCGCATCCGAAGCATGCTATGCTATCCCATGATGCACAGCGAAAGAATTCAAGAATGGGAGTGAAGCGACGCAACTGATGGGGATAGGTCATGTGATGATAATAAAATGGTGGATGTAGTACGTCCGAGTTCCATTCATACTACTCACATTCATACTGTATAAAACATACTTTTCTGAAGGTCGATTAGTACATTTAAATTCAAATGCAGTACCTACTGAGTAGTAGGCTATTTCGGATGCAGCCAATGTTAAATATAGTGGTAAATGGGGTCTAAAAGCTTGTCCATTTTTGACTATTACCAGAGAAATTCGAAAATGCATTACACCAGATTACTTTCATAATGTAAATGCTCATGTGGTCGAATGGGTTTAAGTAGGAAACATGCGTTCTAGGCTATTTGTATCAAAACCTGCTATTAAGATGTGTTACCTTTAAAATCACAAGTAGAGGATGATAAATATGGGTGTAAACATGATCAAACATGTTTCAACATTTCTCAGAAATAGACAAAAATGGAATTGTTTGGATTGCTTAGATAGTTTCAATGCTGATATAGTTGAATGCATTTAAACAGAAAATCCGCTCTCTGCCATTCCATGTTTGCATAAAACTTAATCTTATTTATACTTTTGCATTGAGTGATCACTGTACCCTTAAGCACATACCTTCCACATAGCCGTGCCACAATAACACTTGTGAAATGCTAGATGGCAGTGTGTTTTCTGTGTTCCACTGTGTTGAGTTTTTTTGCTGGCACGAGTTTTTTTGCTGCCACGAAGTTAAGGTCTTTTCACACTGAAATCCGAAATTATGCGTTTTTTTGTATTCATATGCAAAAATTTTGTCACATAAACAAACCTTGCACAAAAAATGTGCAAGGTTTGAGGACTGAGTCCGATGCACATTAATCAATCCATTACCAAAAATGCAAAACATTTCGGAGTCAGTTCAATCAGTAATACTTTGCTCTCCTCTCCTCTCCAAAGTAGAAAAAGAAAGAGGAATAGGCTACATATTGTGCTCATCCAATACTGCATAGAGGAAGGAGAGTTCAGCTCATTATCAAAGAGCTGTGCTGGATTATCCCGAAATGCAAAGTTTATTTCAGGAAATCAGTGGAATTTTGATACATTGCTTGTGTTACTTCACACATTCACGTACTCAAACAAATTCTGAACAGAGGCTTGCAGTACCACAGAGATTATAATAGATGGCGGCCGAGTTGATGTGTCGAAGCAACAGACTGAAAGCGAACCATGCTATCATAATGTCTATGGGCAGTACGTTAAATGTATGGACACACACACCAAGCAGCAGTCAATGTTTCCAGCATATAGTGGTTCTCATCTGTCTGTCACATTCTGTCTATATTTTATGCACTGTATTTGTCATAAAGTTATCTGTAGCTTAAATGAGGGCATTCTGCATTTAGCTTTTCGTTTGTACGGTAGCTCTGAACTGTCAAAACACCTCTCAAGGTAATTAGGATTGCGAAAAGCAGAAAAAAAAAAATCAAACCAGGTTCGAATTTTTTTCATGAGAGACGAAAGTTTCGGAGGCATTGAGTCAATACGATTCACACGTGAGGTCGAATTAATTTTTTTAACGTGCAAAAATTTCGTATTCAGTGTGCAATAACCTTTACTGTGAAGTAGCATAAACTCACACTCAATTAAAAAATAAAGAGGTGGAAACTAACAAATGTACAATAAATTTAATCATAACGTAAATATGGAAAAAAAGGATTGATCCGAAGTTGCTCTCCCCCCACAGGACTCGACATTTGTTAAGCAAATGTGCCACAGGCCTTCATCTGCTCCCACAGCTCTCGGCCCTGCCCACACTCAAGCCAACCAATTACAGATCTTGCGCTCTGAGTCATCGCAATGTGTAGTTACATGTATTGAGAGGTGTGCCGTGCACATCAAGGTACAATGAAGGGTATGCGACAGCAAAGCCAGACCTACCGTGCACACCATTTAAACCCAACACAATCTCATGGCAATTCGTAACTTTTTTTTTAATGGCTAATTCGTATAAATTCGTACTAAAATCTCATTGTACAATTTAGTATTATTTGCTCATCCCCCAATGATGGTTGGGTTTAGGGGTGGGGTTGGGTGCCACACCTCCTTTTTAAAATCATACATTTTCGTACAACTGAACTTGTACAAATTCATACAGTATGTATTAGCCACTAAACTGACAAAACGTAAAATAGTTACGTTTTCTGTGAGATCACGCATAAACCTGCTTTTAAGACTCATTATTGACAATTTGTGACAACTTTAATTAAACATGGTTTAAAACGATTGGCCTCTTATTTTCGAAGTGTAAATGCTTCTATAGTCAACATGTACTCTAACTCGAATTGCTTTTACATAAAACCTACAGTAGACCCTGTTTACACTTGTTTTTAAGATGTGATATTTACGATACAATCACCAGTGGATTATGCAAAACACAGGTGTAAACAGAGTCTAATAGGTTTTAGCTGTCCACACTTGACCACTTACAGAGGTAATCGAAAATGGATTTGATTGGGTTCCTTTTGTAGCGTAAACGCTGATGTGGTTTAATGTGTTTGAACAGACAACACACTGACTGAGAATGGGATATGTTGTCAGAAAGCACACCTAAGCAAGGTACTTACACTTCACTGCATTGTACACTACCTGACAAAGGTCTTGTCACCTATCCAAGTTTTAATGAATCTTTGGATTCATCTTCAGTGCCACCTCCTTTATCTTACCCCAGACATGCTCAATAATGTTCATGTCTGGTGACTAGGCTGGCCAATCCTGGAGTACCATCTTTGCTTTCAGGAACTTGCCCTCTCCTGTGTTTTGTAATGTAATGGGCAGCACAAATGTCTTGATACCTCAGGCTGTTGATGTCGCCACCCACTCTGCAGATCTCTCGCACACCCCCATACTGAATGTGACCCCAAACCATGATTTTTCCTAAAGCAAACCTGACTGATTTCTGTGAGAATCTTGGGTCCATACTGGTTCCAATAGGTCTTCTGCAGTATTTGTGATGATTGGGATGCACTTCAACACATAATTCATTGAAAAAAATCTTCATTGAAAAAAATAAAAGTTGTTATTTGTTGCTCTTACAATTGGGATCGACGTCAACACTTTTGTCAGGTAGTGTATACTACATATGATTACAATCAAACTAGCAGCCTTTACTTTCTCTTGCTTTCCTGCTCATAAGCTAGTAATATGTTTGCTTCATTCAATAGTAGTCATGCATCACACTGAGTGCTCCTGTAAAAGTCTCGTGGAGTGGGACAAAATATTTGTATTCATGAGAAGCATTTGAACAAAGGTATAAATAGCAATGGCCATGTGTGAGTATTGATTCCAGGTGGAAACAAGGCCTAAACCAACCGAGAAAAGTGCACTAATAAAGACCGACATTAAAAGTAGCACAACTGCTGATAATAAACAATCACGCACACATATTTATCCATTAATGAGTTAGTTCTGCAGGCTGCAGCTTCTGAAAACTGCACCATTTGTATTGTCCTCTGCGGTTCTGTTGATACACGATGATATCAGTAGTCAGGAGGCTGCGTGGGATTCAACACTTTCCCCTTCCAACCTACTCACTGGTTAGCTGTTAAAGTTACAGACGCTCAATTCTTTGTTGAGCTGCAACAGTTTGATGTTCAAACACAAGGAGGTTTAGATTCAAGCACAATTCTGCAGAGACATCCGCTCTGTCCTGTGACTGCTAATGTAAGATGTCCTCCCCATCTGTCAGTGCTTTCCAATATGTAAAAAGGCGGATTAATTAATATTTTGGGGTAATTAAGACAGTGTACATATCACCGGGTTAAAATGATTGTTACTTCAGAAGAAAAAAAAGCTAAATAAGCAAGCATTCGTGCACTCTACAACTTTTAGACAAACACAAATAGATGAGGATCCCATCAAACTGAATCATTTGAGTGTGCAAATGAATCATCACACTCTAAGCCTTGACATTACCATTTATAGATGTGTTCTGTCAGGTTGAGCATTATCCAGCAATACCTGCTTTTGCATGCACAAAACCGAGCAGACGCATTTAATATCAAGAGATATGGACGTTGTAATTAATTGGACGAATAAAATAGCCACTGTGTTAAGTGCAATCTCTTTCTCCTTCTCGCATCTTAATTGAACACCCTGTCAGTTTTATGTAGCAGCTGCGTCGTCTTTCCAATAAAAAGCATTCGGAGCCACACATACTTGAGACAAGCGTTGTTCCTCTGTGGACAGTGCGAGGAGGAAAAAAAAAAAGTCTATTTGACATGAGGGTGAGAAGTGATGACAGTTGCTACAACACCGGATTTCAAATCACCAGGGGTAAAGTAGCTGTGATAAAATTCAAGAGAGTAAATGGGACGAAAAAAACTTTGAACGCACCGTCAGAGTGCACTGCAGGAAAAAAAAAGCAATACGTATAATATCCTGCCAGTCACAGAAGTTTGAGTAGAACTTAAACGCACTCATAGTTTGAGGAAACAGCTCTTTTACTTGATTTGGAGAGTCATTTTGTTACAATCTGCTAGCAACATAAGCTGTTCAAGGCCTGAATTGGATGTATATCAAAAAAAAAAAGCTATTTTAGGACTTTAAGCATGTATGCAAAAACTCAAATCTCACAAAAGCATGAAAACTCACAATTGCAGTTTCCAATTTCCACACAATTCTCCACATTTCCAAAGCAAAACATGCCAATATTATTATTATATGCACAAAATTGGAAATTCTCCAAATCCTCAAATCAACATACCTCCGAAATGAACCTTCTTCCTGGCTCTAATAGTCTCGTCCATTGGTCTCTTTTAGCTCAACCCCTGAGTCAATCCTGAGAAACACTCAATTCTCCTCGCCTGAGGGGGAATTGCCACTTTTTTCAATCCCTCGGGCCCTGTCGCCTAACTTCCCATCTCCAAAAAGTCTTGCGTCTCCTCGAGCGCTCAGGTGAGAGCTGACCGTCAGCACCACACACATGGAGAAGAGGACTGTGGCATTGAAAAAGATGGTATGTAAGCTCTGTTCTCAGTCCGTGAGAGCGAGAGAGAGTGTGTGAGAGAGGAAAAAAAAGATGCCACAAAAAGAGGAAAAAAAATCTTACCAAGGCCCACTCCTTAGCAACAGGGTTTGTACAGTGTAGAGCATGTTTCCATGGAAATATATCAATCAGGAATGTGCATGAGTGTTGCTCGGAAAGGTTCAAGAGACTTCACTGGCATACTTGTGCTGTTGCTAACCAGCCGATGCTGGATTTAACTGTATCCTATTTTGAACACTGCACTACATCGTCAACTTGCTATCCAGTAGCCTGTGCAAGGACAGCCTTAAGCACAGACATTAAATGCACTAGCCTTATATGCTTGCATGTCTAGGAGGGGGGCTGATTACAATAAAGAGAAATAATTTTGTAAAGACTACCTAAAATAGCAAATAGCTAAATATTAAGATACATTAGCCATGCCAATAAATACAAACTGTAGGAGACAAACATAAACTTGCATAAACACATACTGTATAATGTACAAATGCACAGAAACTGTGCTCTCGGCAGCTTTATCAACAAAATAGTTTGCAACAGAAATGATACATAATTTCTCAGTAGACTTTTCTTGAAGCAGTTAAACTTATGCTTTTGCAGTCAGTATTTGATGGAATTAAATTTGATCATTTTAATAGGTGTTTTATTATAATTTAATTACAAAAAAAGCTTTTTGAGACCTCTAAATAGGCACAAAAGTTCACTAAGAGGCTGATCACACCGAATGTGCTTTTCAGTTCTGAAATCTAGAGTTGCACCGCAATGCCTTTTTGTTGAGTTTAGAAAAGAGCAGTGCACTGCGCTTTTTATGTTGCTAGGCAACCACTGTATAAATGGTCTTGGCGCTAAAGCGTGTCACATCGGGCCCTTTTTCCACAAAAAGTTTACTATTTTCAACTGCAGGCACTTGTCAAAGCACTCTGTCAAAAATGCGTGGAGCAGCAGGGGGTTAGACCACGAGGCACCCGGGGCACATAAAAAGTATGCAAAATGCTCACTTCCAATAGAAATAATTTGAAAATAGCACCTCTCACTGCAAAAAAAATGTGATCAGAGTGATTGCCATTTATCATTTAAAAATTTTAAATCCCTAAATAAAAAAATTAATGACTAATTGTTTCTGCATAATTGTCCACATCGCAAAATAAAAATAAAAATCTGTACTTTTATTTGAAATTTGCTTAGAAATATTCTCAGACATTTATAGAATAAAAAATAGCATTTTACTCCAACCTAGAACTAATAAATTCATTGAACCACAAACATATATCACTTAGTCTCTTTATGCTCGCAAAATGTATTTTTATATAAAGGCATACTTTACAATTAGCTTTAAATGTATTGTTTCCTCTAGCTACAATCAGCAATTTTGAATATAGGGTGACGCGATGGCGCAGTAGGTAGTGCTGTTGCTTCACAGCCAGAAGGTTGCTGGTTCGAGCCTCGTCTGGGTCAGTTGGCGTTTCTGTGGGGAGTTTGCATGTTCTCCCCGTGTTCGCCTGGGTTTCTTCCGGGTGCTCCGGTTTCCCCCACAAGTCCAAAGATATGTGGAACAGGTGAATTGGGTAGGCTAAAATTGTCCATGGTGTATATGTGTGAATGGGAGTGTGTGAGCATTTCCCAGTGATGGGTTGCAGCTGGAAGGGCATCCGCTGCATAAAACATATGCTGGATAAGTTGGCGGTTCATTCCACTGTGGCGACCCCAGATTAATAAAGGGACTAATACTAGATAGATAGATAGATAGATAGATAGATAGATAGATAGATAGATAGATTGTTGAAGGCAAAATTATTTGTCTGGCCTCCTGTGAAATATGAATTATTTTTAAATATTTGTCAAGTGCTGTTTATCAAAGAGAAAAAATTTTTCAACCCATTTTAAAGCATAATTAATTTTTTATAATAATAAATAATTTATATTAATAATTTCCTTTTTCTGTGCCCTAATGACAGATGTACATAATACTTTACTAGTAATTTTGCAAGATACTAGTATTGACCATAAATTGCACATAAAAGGCTTGACTATGTTAATTAGGTTTACAAGTCAAGATAGATCATTGGACATCAGTGGTTTGGTCTATGGCCAGTGGAAAATAAAATGGGCTTTTTAACAGGGGCTAATGATATTCATGTTAAACTTTTTTTTTAAACTGCTATCACTTCATTCAAACTAAAAGAAGAGAAGAAAGAAAAGAAGAAAAAAATATAATACTGTGAAAACTGTCTTGCTCTGTTAAACGTAACTTGGGAAATATAAAAAAATAATAATAATTCACAGGAGGGCTAATAGTTTTATATATATTGCTTCAAATAAAAGGTTGTACTGTTGTTAGTGTGCCTACAGCTGGTTGATTTGGTTCATGACATAAAATCCATTTTGGAGTAATGAATGTGAAAAATACTTCCTGAACCAGCACTACAGCACACTCAATAAGCAAATAGATGAATATGCGATGTCATTTTGCTCACTGTTAGATATTTTACATAAAAATAAGGTCAACATTCTTCAAAAGATGATTAAAATAATGCTGAGGGCATCGCCATGGGAACCGAATGACTAGTTCATAATTCAAAGAAAGATATGGTCTGTCCTTGTAACTGTTCACAAGCGCTTCACTCGTACAGTACATGTATTGTAGTAGCCATGGATTTCAAGGCTGCCAGCGGCTCCATCACAACAGAGCATTTCTCACCTCTTCACAGCACCGTCCTGCTCCTTTTCTCAACACTGCCAAACATGGATGAGCTTAAAAAAACGCCTCAAGTGACACTACCAAACATAGCCAGAATTTTCACTCCCGATTACTGCAAAAATGTGTGAGAATTGAATAAATAGTGTTGTAACAATGCAGTTATTGACCATAATAACATTTTTAAAAAGCACAATTTTGCCTGCAAATATTGTATTGGGGTCAATGTATAGGTGCATAGATATTTTCATCCTGTTCTATTAATTTATTATAATAAATATTACATTTGCAATTCACACATGATAGCTTGAATGCATCTCATCTATGATTCAAAAATTAAAGAAATGCAATAATTTTGCAGAAAATGGTGGAGAAAGTGCAATTTTACATTTTTACATGGCATTTACATTTGATAATGGTTTACTTTCCTCAGCATTTTCTGCTGATTTATTGCATTTCGTTAATATTTAAAATGTACAACAACAAAAAAACTATTAAAAACACTATCAAAGAATTTTTTTTTTTATATATTTTTTAAAAATTATATACATACATATATATGTGTGTGTGTGTGTGTGTGTGTGTGTGTGTGTGTGT
>CAIGQZ010033231.1:7460280-7477534 GCA_903798205.1 Danio tinwini
GTGTGTGTGTGTGTGTGTGTGTGTGTGTGTGTGAGTGTGTGTGTGTGTGTGTGTGTGTGTGTGTGTGTGTGTGTGTGTGTTATTTCTGGAAGTCAACCATTTATTGGTGTTTTATTTATTTTTGATTGTGTTCTTTTCTTGATTTTATTCATACTGCTGGGCTGTTAAACGCTTGATTCTGATTGGCTGATGAACAAAGTAAGCTGTGTCGTTGTTTTCATATAAATGCACAGCTAAAAGTACTTCCAAGCAGGTACCACATTACAGTTCCATATCACTACGCTGATTTCAGTTATTTCACAGCATACAAACGTCAAAATTCAAATCAAACAAAACAAAAGACTCCACCAGAGCGATTTCAGGTCAATTTTTTTTATTATTCACCATCAAATTAGACGTTTTATATTATATTTTAGTAGTTCTACTTTACCATAATTTTACTTAATATTTTCCATATCTTCTTACTGTTAAAATAGTTTCATCATCTAAACAAACACCAAATAGGTTGTTTGTGAATGCAGCTTTATTACAACCTGTAAATAAGTTTTACAAAAATTACAAATAATGACAAAGTTGTGTTGCATGTGTCTTCATGAAATTGCATGTGATCAGAACCAAAACGGGTTTGTTTAAACGCAGTGTGAAGATTTTATAGATATCTGTTGTATATATATACACTGTAAAAAAATCCGTAATTTTACGTTTTATTTCCAGCAGCTGGGGTGCCAGAAATAAACCGTAAAATAGCAGCCGTTAAATTACAGAAATTTACTGTAAAATAACGGACATTACTGAAATTTCCTTAAATTTAATTTTTTTTTGTTAATTTCTATAATTTAACCTCTGTTATTTTACAGTAAATTTCTGTAATTTAACAGCAGCTATTTTACGGTTTATTTCTGGCACCCCAGCTGCTGGAAATAAACCATAAAATTATGTTTTTTTTTACAGTGTATATATGTGTGTGTGTGTGTGTGTGTGTGTGTGTATGTGTGTGTGTGTGTGTGTATGTGTGTATATATATACAGTTGAAGTCAGAAATAATAGCCCCCCTTTGAATTTTTTTCTCTTTTTTAAATATTTTCCAAATGATGTTTAACAAAGCAAGGAAATTTTGACAGCATGTCTGATAATATTTTTTCTTCGAGAAATAATCTTATTTGTTTTGTTTTGGCTAGAATAAAAGCAGTTTTAATAATAAAAAAAAAAAAAAAAAAATTCGATTGTCTACAGAACAAATCATCTTTATACAATAACTTGCCTAATTACCCTAACCTGCCTAGTTAACCTAATTTACCTAGTTAAGCCTTTAAATGTCAATTTAAGCTGTATAGAAGTGTCTTGCAAAGTATCTTATAAAATATTATTTACTGTCATCATGGCAAAGATAAAATAAATCTGTTATTAGAGATAAGTTATTAAAACTATTTTGATTAGAAATGTGTTGAAAAAATCTGCTTTTTGTTAAACTAAAAAACAGGGGAAAAAAATAAACAGGGGGGCTAATAATTCAGGGGGCTAATAATTCTGACTTCAACTGTGTATATATATATATATATATATATATATATATATATATATATATATACATTTATTTGTACAACAGTTCTGTATGGACTTCAAATTTGATTGGCTAATAGACGTGCGATATTCTGCAATATCAGAACTCTTACAGCCTCTTAACTCTTCTGTATTACTGCGTACACACAAGTGGCAAGCAGAGGACTATAGTTTGACATATATTACAGCTGTTGAACAACGTAATGTACTTTTTGTGTTGGCTGTTGTATAACCCTGAGTTACTTTTTGGTTGGCCATCTATTTGTTTCTTATGAGCCTCCTGTTTTCGTTACTGCAGACTAGTTCAGTAAAAAGAAAGAAAGATGAAATTCCCCCACGTGTTTAGCGTTTTTCCTTATAGCAGACACTACAGTAGTCTGGTAGTGTTTGTGTTGCTTTGGCTTTTCCGGGCTTAATTTATGTGATACCCCAATTGCAACAGAGAAATACTGAAAAATGTCTTTAAACTGATGGCTTTTCATGCCGTTCAGCCTTATAATCTTAAAATGTGAGCAAAATCACCTGTTTTGTCATCACTTTAGACATTATGCTAGAGAATTATTCAAATACTAGCTCTAAAGTGATGTTTGTGAAGTAGCAACGGTTTCTGCTGTTCTGACGTCAGCTGCAGATGTCAGCTAACAATGCCATCGTAAAAGACGTCTAGCACAACAAACGGATCTATATAGGCTGCAGCGTGAGAAACGAGAGGAGAACAGGGTCAAATACCAGAGGAGTTAATTCTTCCTTTTTAAAATGACATCTAATTAGAGGAGTTTTTTGCAGTGGAAGTGAGTAATTGGCCTGGCCCACTTACTGTACTGAGCTTGCTAGAACCCCCGTTGAGTGACAAGATTCGCACACCCACCGACACACGCACACACACACACGCACACACACACGCACACACACACACACACACACACGCACACACACACACACACACACACGTGCATGCTGAACTTTCACTACATGACGAGCACCCACGCATGCATTCACTCACTGAGAAATATATATAAATATATGCATGGCCACACATGCACATGCTCTCTATCTTTCCCTGCCTCTCTCAGTGGCCTATTTGTTTGCCAGGAATTCATATTTCTCTCTCTTCAGAGTCAATTGCTAATAGAAGCGAGTTGCTATACTGTAGAATCACATTTGTAATCATAGAATTGCATTTCGTATTAATTCCACCTCTGAATGCGTCAGTTGTCAACATAAAATACTAATATCCATATTTATGTATTGTGTGAGTAATAATATGCATAAGGAATAATTAATGATGGCCATAATTAATGATTGGAAAATAATGCACACCTGATGTGGTGGTTATTTTTGAATAATTAAATGGAATCAATTATACTACAATTACCACAAATATTTCAATTTCTATATATTTTGTACTGTTGCGTATACTGTTTGTGGTAGAATCTTACACAACTCATCAAAAGCCTTTTATTCTGTTTTAATTTGATTGTTTTGACTGTTGTAGGCTGTGAAATAACCGTAATCCTTCACCATCATGATATGGATGTGACCGAGATCTGTCTGAAACTACACTTTAAAAATGCAGGCTTCCACACATTTGATTCATGTTGTCCCAACACAAATCGATTAAGTTAACGCAACAAATGTAAGTGGATTAAATATAAAACAATTAAGTTGTTCCATAAAAATGTCAAGAATTGTGTTGTTTCACCTCATTTTAAATAATTAGTTTAAAAAAGCAGCAAAAAATGTTTTTGTGTGTACTTCAGCCATGTGTTTATCTGACAATAATCACAACCCTTAGGATGTTCATCAACCAATAAAAATCAAGCATTCAACCGTAATTTGTTTTAGAATCATTTACATCTCCAAATCAATATATTGTTTCAAACTATTCACTATTCATTTTCCTTCAGCTTTGTCCCTTTATTCATCCAGGGTCGCCACATGCCCTTCCAGCTGCAACCCAGTACTGGGTAACATCCATACACACTCATTCCCGCACATACATTCATTCATTCATTTATTTTCTTTTCAGGTTAGTCCTTTTATAAATCAGAGGTCGCCACAGCGGAATGAACAGCCAACTTATCCAGCATATGTTTTTCACAGCAGATGCCCTTCCAGCTGCAACCCAGCCCTGGGAAACACCCATACATTGCTGCATTCTCTCTCTCACACACACACACACACACACACACACACACACACACACACACACACACACACACATACACTACGCCCAATGTAGTTTATTTAATTCACCTATACACCCCATGTATTTGGACTATGGGGAAAACTGGAGCACTCGGAGGAAACCCATGCAAAACATGCATGGGAGAACATGCAAACTCCACAGAGAAATGCCAACTGACCCAGCCGGGACTCGAACCAGTGACCTACTTGCTGTGAGACAACATGTTTCAAACTAATAACTGCTTATTTACACATTATGCATTTTTTTCATTCCAATGCTCTACTTTTTCCACTGCTTTTTAATGTAAACACACGTTTGGCAGTTGTCAGTGACCATTGCGCTCACGTCTTGCAAGCGTTGTGCACACACTGAAAAAAAATTATTCATTGGATTTACTAAATTATTTAAGGTAAGTGGTTGCAAACTATTTATGGGCTGAATTTAATTAAGCAAAGTAAGTTGAACATCACTAAATTTATTTGTTTGTTTAAATTCAGCCCATATCAGTTGTTTTCAACCACTTACCTTAACATTTTTTGTAAATTCAATGAATCTATTTTTTTCAGTGCATGAGCGGTGTGTATTTTAGGGTACTTTCATACCTGTAGATTGAGTCTTTTGTTCCGAAACAGGGATTAAAATTAATACAATGTTGCTCTTTGTTCTTGGTGTGGTTCGATTTTACACGGCAATGTTTTTAAATGAACCAAAACAAGTCACGTGCGAGTAAACTTACATCACATCAATTAAAGTTACAGGGTTTAGTCCCGCTCAGCTGTCATGCGACCTCATTTTAATTTATGACAATGAGACATAAGCAAAAAGGTGTGCTTTAATTTTGAATGGTGACACCCACAGACATCGTCACCAAATATAAATCAGAGAGGTAAGAATTTCTCATCCATAGCCGTTGGCTAGAGTTATGCATTATAGGCTTTACATTATAGATAGAAATGACAGATCAACCAAAACTACAGTTCGGTCAATTTTCCTAAAGAATAAACAGCTCTTGGTTATAGTTCAGCATGCTTTCATTTCGCATTTGACATTAAACGCACATTTATCGGTAGGAATGACATCCCGCCCTACTCATCATTCTCTCTTCATATAGCCATATATATTGCTATTACATATCTATAGTACACTGTGATATAGCCTGGTTGTTAGTTTGTTGGATCGTTTTGCTATCTCACTACAATCGATCGGTTCCAGAGTTCATTTCAATCGACCAGAGACCACTTCATTCAGGCGATCTCGGACCGATTGTTTTGGCGCGGATCCAAGTGCGATTGCTGGATTCACATATGCCAAGCGAACCACGCTAACTGGGGAAACGTGCCAGGTTCCGAAACAAAAGTCTAGGCGTAAAAGCACTCTTAGACGCTGTATCACGTTAAAAGAACTGAGTTAAAGAGTTGATTTCAACGATGTCAGTTCTAAAGCAGTGGACCAATCAGAAGAACACGGAGGCGGGGCAAGCATTGTGAGCTTCTGTTTTACAGGCACTCAGTGAGATATCCAGATGCCTTTATGCTGCACTTTATTGAAAAAACATTCCTGAGCACTGCATCTCTCATTTTTAGACATGTTAAATGGTAAAAATGACAATAAAGGTCAAAGAAGATCCCATCATTTATTTGATAGATTAAAAAAAGAAAAAAAAGAAAAATGCCCATGAATTACATACTAAGATAAAATATATACTCACACTTTTTCCTTCCACGTATTCCCTGTTCATCAGGAGTCGCCACATTGGAATGAACCGCCAGAATCTACATGAATGGATAATTTCCCCATTGTACACCATATGTCATATCTCGACTCATGTATTTTGTTTACTCTCTTGACTTTTCTGCTGCCTGGAAGCAAGTAATAATAGGTAATATATATAAATATATGCGTGGCCACACACGCACATGATCTCAATCTTTCCCTCTCTCTCTCTCTTTCTCTCAGTGGCCTATTTGTTTGCCAAGAATACATTTTCCCACCTTTGTGTTTTGCATGGCTGCACACAAAGTCACAAAGCTAAATAAATAAATAAAAAACAGTTCGGGAGTCTGTCCAATCCCATCCTGGATCAGGTGCAGGTCGCATGGCAAACGCTACCAGGCACATGGCTGCTCAGGGTATTTTTACAGACAGATGCCCAAATATTTCTTTTCAAGGCCATAGGCGTTGCTCAGGGGGTTTTATGGATAGTGCTGTACTTGGATGCACCAGAAAAAAAAAAAACAGATAGACTTTTGTCACAAGTCCAAGACAAGGTTACAGTCAAGTGTGTGTGTATCCTTGCTGACAGATGGCAGTGGTCATTTAAAATTTTTACACTTTGCCACTATCCTAATTCATATAGAAATGGGCTTTAAATGGATAGTAAACCATTAAACTATATAAAAATAATTCCTAGCAAGTGCTTTGAAGCCAATTGATAACCTTTGGAATAACATGAAAGTGAGTAAATGATAAAAAAATAAAAGTTTACTATAAACAGACCCTTTATTTGTATGAAAATGCACTTTATTTTTTTATATATTTATTATTTATAAGAATTCTAAATCTTTTCACAAGTATATGAACGTCGCACTAATGTAAAAAACACTATAGGAGGATTCAAACATCCTTTTAGATTTAGTACAATGTGTTTTAAAATTTAATCGTTTATTCATTATTCAATAAGTCACCAAGGGAAGGACTGTTCATTTTAAAACACACACAGACGCGCGCACACACACAGATAGAGAGACACAGAGAGTGAAAGAACAATGAATTCCCCAATTATTGTATAATTATGGGATTTGTTTTACCTCCTGCTAAACTACACCTCCAGTATATGACGTATAAACTCTAACATTAAGCCCATTTTTACACATCAAGCCTATAATCCCATTTTTTCCCCCTTGAATTTCCAACAGAGGCAGAAATTGCAAATAAGCATATAGTATTTTAAAATATGCCCCATTGTTTATATGCTTAACATGTCCCAAATCATATTTGCACTTGTTTTCTGTGCACTGAACAACCTGTTCTTTGATATAATTGCTTATTTCAATCAAGTTGACCACTGAGGCACACCTGTCCTCAACTTTTTTGTCATCCTAAACACAAATTCAGCAGTGTGTTACTGACTTCAGCAGAACAACATGATGAATATCACTGTGAGGGACAATTTGGCCTTTTGTGTCTATGGTGGCTACAGCCCTGATCTAAAGAAGCTCGTTTCAAGAGTTCACACTTAGCTGATAATAGGTTATAAAGCGTGTTTGGCATGCTGTCCCAGAAGTGAGACCTGAGCTCATAAGATCCTCGAGCCCAGGGCTCTCTCCCATAGAGAGGGGAGTTTTAAGAGATATCTTAAGAGATATCTTACTAGGAGCACGTCTATGGTGCAGATCTGGATTAGTCAATAAACTTAAGTTGCATGTTTTTGGATGGTGGTAGGAAACCGGGGGACCTGGGGGAAACCCATGTGAGCATGGGGAGAACATGTTAACTCTACACAGAAACGTCGGCTGGCTTGGTAAGGACTAGAACCAGTGACGTTCTTGCTGTGAGGCAACACTGGGCCACTTTGCCACCCATCTAGAAAAGGAGGAGGAGTAGGGGTGGAAGGGGGGGTTCTTCAAAACGAAGATGGCTGTGATATGGAACTTAGGGTATATATAGTGATTTAGGAATCCTCTGATTGGTGAATCATGAATTGGTTAATGCATGACCAGCTGTGTTCCACCATAAGCACGTGATCCTCTCAAAATTAATTAATTAATAAATAAACTTCTGTATTGTAGAAGACCATTTATGCCTTTTTTTACTAGATTTAAAATAAGTCTCTGATGTCCCTAGAGTGTGTATGTGAATTTTTTAACTCAAAACATGACACAAATAAGGTTTTAAAACTCTTTGAAACAGCCCTTTTTAGGCTTTAATCTTTAGTCAAGCATGAGTAATTTACATGTTAAGTCAATGCAAAGACGCGAATAGACATCTTGCGACATGATACGTGTGAATGAGGCAGTGTGAATGATGCAATTCATGCATATGCAGCGCAAATTCATTGTTTTGATTGATTGACGCACATATCGCACGTTTTGCGCAAATCGCTTAAGTTGGAAAATCTGAACTTCAATGGACATTTGCACTGCGTTAAACAATTATGAGCTTTGTTTTGTAGAGGCGTGATTATGAGATTATGACGTAGCGCCTGTTGTTGGTGTCCCGGGAGAAAATGCTCCTGCCGATACCGGACAACAGTTCATCAAACTGGGCTTGGCTCAGTCGGAAGCACCACTGAAAGCTTCCATCATCCAGGTATAGTTTCTGTAGGAGCTGATGAACTCATAGAGCTGGGTGCACCTCAAAATGGATCTAGTGGACTCAGGCATGGTGCCGAATGGATCTATGCTGTTTTTCAGCCTTTATAAAGCACATAAACACAGGGAGAGATTGACACTAATGGGTAGGGCTTTCCCCCTCTTATAACACCTACAAAAGGAAAATGTCAATCAAAGTATTTCTGCAGACTGTTTTAATAAAGTGTGATTAAAAAACATAAACTTGATAAATTTTTAGCATTAAACTTGGTTATATTCACATACTGTTGCCACACTACTACGTTTAAATGCCTTATAAAAGTGATTTTTGCAAAATAGGTCACCTCTAAAGTTGGCCCACTACTTTTTAGCAGCAGAATTATTTTCCCATTCATTTTTCTAATAAGATATGAACCAAACCAACCAGCTATGAGGAGAATCACAACATATGAATTGAAAAATTTGTCTGAAGCACAGAATTATGCAAATTGTTTGTACCTATAGAATTCAAGTTTAATAAAAATTATTCATAAACAGGCCTGCCTTTGATGAATGGAGATTTTAACTTTCGGAACCTGGTTGTTGCAACATTTTATCCTAAAATTCATACATAATTTCTTGCAGATCTGAATTGTGAAAATCAAAATTGTGAGATATTAACTGGAATATAAACTCATAATAATTTAAAGAAAACATAATTTGAAAATATATATCTGCACTTACTTTTAATATTTCATTATTATGCGAGAGAGCAAACAAAAATCTAATTGGGAGATAGAAAGTCATAAATTTAAGGGAGAAAAATAAAACAAATTGAGTGGGAAAATGTTACACAAATTATTTTTAAAAATGTAAATTTTTACATTTTTGAGGGGGGAAAAATGAATTTTAAGATAGAAATTTAAAATTTTGCAGAAAAGATAAAGAAAAAAAGAAAATTGATTAAAAAGTAAAAAAAAACTTTTTTAATATGGTAAAAAATATTTTTTAAACTGGTAAAAAGCTTCCACACACTTCTAACATCCTAAAAACTCAAGAAAGTCTCTATAGGAAACCCGATTTCTGCAAAAAAATTAAATAAAATTGCAAATAGTTACTTTTTTGTTTCTTTGTATTTAATTCCATGGCAGAAACAAGCTTCCACACATATCTACCATCCCAAAGAAGCCCAAGAAGCAAATCCTATGACAAGCCAGACCGGGGACATCTCAGAAATCCAGTCCACTTCCCCTCCACCAATTCCCAAAACTAGTAATGTAATGTAATGTAATGTGTATACATATAGTGCATTTATTGTGTATAGCCATACATCCAAAGCACTTCACAATCATGAGGGGGGTCTCTCCACACCACCACCAGTGTGCAGCATTCACTTGGATAATACGACAGCAGCCACAGGACAACGCCGCCAGTGCGCTCACCACACACTAGCTATAGGTGAAGAGGAGAAACAGTAATAGAGCCAATTTGGTGGATGGGGGATGATTTGGAGGCCATGGAATTTGACCAGGACACCGGGGTTAGACCCCTACTCTTTACAAGAATAACCATGGGATTTTTAATGACCACAGAGAGTCAGGACCTCTGTTTAACGTATCTTCCAAAAGACGGCAGCTTCCACACATATCTACTATCCCAAAGAAGCCCAATAAGTAAATCCTATGACAAGTCAGACTGAGGGCATCTCTGCAATTCAGTCCACTTCCCATCCACCAATTCCCAACACTTGACCTATTTGCATCTACATATAGCCTTATAAAAAACAACACAGATTTGCCATAAATAGAGCCTCTGGTGGCAATAGATAAAAACAACTTTGTCCTTACAGAAAGGGACACACTCCATTCCTGAATGTGATGGAAAAAGTTGACAAGCCAAATTCAATTATTTAAAAAAGTTCATTGTACTAAATACAAACAAGTTACATGGTTTCAATAATAAACTGCAGTAAAGTGAACTTTAACTAACTGAGTAGAAGCAGATTTCTAGCACCCAGCTGTGTCAGACTGTACAGTAAAAGAAAGGTTTACCAATTTAGTGAAGAAAGGTGACATGGTATTTGTTTAAAAACATTTTTTGGCCTTCTGTCCACACTGAGATTGTTTTAAAGCTAATGTATATTTTTAAAAACACAACATTAATTTCAGTTTTTACATTCTCCAGATTCTCAAAGAATTATCTGCTTGCCTTTGCTAATTTTTACTACAATGTTTCTTGCATCAACAACTCCACCTCATTGTCTGTTCATTAAAAACCAAGTGCTTTTTCTTGAAATAGAAAGAAACAGAAAGTAAAGGAATGTCAGACAGAAATAACACATCTCAAAGCATCTTTCAGCATGCATAGTACAGGAGCAAAAGGGTTTTTAGTCGTTTCAGTGTGGATGACCAACTTTTGGGAAATGACTGAAAATGATCAAATGGGCACAGACACACACACACTCACACTACGGACAATTTAATTCATCCAATTCACCTATATTCACCAATTCACATGTCTTTGGACTATGGGGGAAACTGGAGCACCCGGAGGAAACCCACGCGAACATGGGGAAAACATGCAAACTCCACACAGCTACACCAGCGAGGACTTGAACCAACAACCTTCTTGCTGTGAGGCAACGGTGCTAACCTTAACAGTAACTGACCAGTGTTATCAGTAGTTTGGGGTGATGAACTTTCCATGAACTGATTTGCTCTTCCAATTGGCAGTTATTTCCGCTTTGACCACCCTTGATAAATCAGGGACTAAGCTAAATGATAGTGAGTGAGCGAGCGAGTGAGTGAGTGGTTTGCTCTTTAATGGGCTAGAAAACCACTATATAGCCCAGTCTTACACTATAACCTTGTCTAACATCAAGCAGCATTCTCGCAGTATCGCCAAACAAAACCATACCACCAACATTGGCGGACAGTGCATAACTATTGATGCTCATGACTTTGCAAACCTACATCAGCATCCAATCAGCTTAGTGTAAGTTATATACACAAGTAGATCGAGACAACGAGTATGAATAACATGTTTAGCATCATAGCTGCTATTTCAAACAGGGTTCCCACTTTTTCATGGACACCAAATTCAAGGACTTTTTAAATCACCACTAATTTTAAATCCAGCACCATTGTAATTCACACCCCCGGCATAAATAGCATCACAAACGTCCTTCCTGTACTCAACATTTCACTAACACTAAGGCCCAATCCCAATTTTACCCCTTAGCCCTTCCCCTTGTCCCAATTCTCTTTAGCTTGAATGTGTAGGGCTAAGGGGTAGGACTAGATAGCCCTCGAAACAGAGATTTTTCAGGACCACACTCGAAACCAAGGGGTAAGAAAATTTCCCAGAATACACCAGCAACAGCATTGCTGCACACGAAAGTCAGGAGATGCACAAATTAGTATTTTTGTCATTATTACGAATTTTTACAACAAACAAGCATATGTTTTCATTCATAACTGCATTTGTGTTATACTGTCATGCTTTAAAAAAAAAAAGCTAAAATAAAAACAGCTAAAATTTCACTATCTATAATCCCTATTGATACCTCCTGTATAGCAGTCCAACAACATTCTGGCACTCAATGACACTCAGATACCCTGTCAGAAAAGTCTAGTGGCTGGGAATGACCTTTTTACAGTGTCTGGTATAACATTAAAGTTGTTTTTGTGTGTTTACATAGAAGAATATGACCATGTTGTAAATGCACAGTACAGTTACTATCTTATTGCCACATATCGTTATATGATAACATGATATTGTTGCCTTCAGTGACTTTCTGAAGATAAATACCAACAAATAACGCAACTGGAATAACTACAGCAGTCATGATCGTCAATCTCATGTGAAGCAAGAGATTGCGATTACATATGAAGACGTGTACAGGTGTTGTAGTGGTGCCCAATTTCTTTAGGGTTAATTGGAAGTTCTGTTTCAAGGGCCAAGGGGAAGGGGTAGGAGTACAAAAATATAATTGGGATTGGGCCTTACTATTTGCATTAAAATAACACAATGATGTTTCAAATTTGTCATTTTCAAACATGTTGACTGTTTTAAAGTCATGTTGGAAGAACTGGTTAAATTTAATACTGGTAATATTCAAATGCAGTTGAAATGCCCTTTATTAATCTGGGGTCGCCACAGTAGAATGCACCGCCAACTTATCCAGCACACGTTTTACGCAGCGGATGCCCTTCCAGCCACAACACATCACTGGAAAACATCCACACACACCCATTCACATAAATACACTATGGACAATTTAGCCTACCCAATTCACCTATACCACATGTTTTTGGACTTGTGGGGGAAACCGGAGCACAGGGAGAACAAGCAAACTCCACACAGAAATGCCAACTGACCCAGCCGAGGCTCGAACCAGCGACCTTCTTGCTGTGAGGCAAACGTGCTACCCACTATACCACCGTTCAGTTTTTTCATTTAGTTTTTGAAAGCAGCACAGTGCAATTTTTTAAATAGCACCATAAACCTCAAATTTAAGCCCTTTCAAGAATCTGTTTGTTTTTAAGTACTTTCCAGGCTTTGAATTCAAATATCTGATATTTAAGTACTTTCAAGAAGTGTGGGAACCCTGTTCAAAAATGGCCGTCAAAAAAACCCATCCACTTGTCAAAAACATGCTGTCGAAGTACAAAGTAAAATAAAGTTCTACTAACTCAGGGGTGTCCAAACTCGGTCCTGGAGGGCCGGTGTTCTGCTAAGTTTAGTTCTAACCCCAATCAGACACACCTACTGTAGGCTAGCTAATCAAGCTCTTACTAGGTTTTCTAAAAACCTTCTTGCAGGTGTGTTGAGACAAGTTGGAGCTAAAATCTGCTGGACACCGACACTCCACAACCAAGTTTGGACATCCATGTACTAACTAAAAAGAAACAAGTCGGTTTATTGGAATGTTTTCACAAATGATTTTGAGTAATCTGAACTAATCAGTTTGTGCAGTGTGGGAAGGCCACTGACCTGCTGTGGCGTAGCGGGGTCTGTCTCCGCGTGTCTCCCTCCCCCAGCCGGCCCAGGGAAGGGGATCGGCTTCGGGCGGAGCGCCCGCCCAAGGCCATGGTTTTCACCGTGCCATTAGGGCTGTTCTGCATCTGCTGGGGGTGGCGGGGCGAGAGGCTGCGCAGGGGTGAAGCGGCAGGAGAGGGCGAACGTGAGCGGTCCAGCGACAGCTTGTTGACGTTCAGGTTGTTGTCGCTGTTGGATCGGAGCAGCACTCGCGGGGCGGCAAGAGTACTCCTACCCTGGTGCTGCAGCGGCGATTGCTGCAACGGCCTGCTCCGTCCTGTGCCTGCCGGTGCCTCCCGAAAAGGCACTGGGAAAGATGGAGAAAACAAGAAGAAGTATTAGATAAAAATAATAGATTTGTATGAAGTGTGGACTTTCAAGTTGAAAAGTAGATCAGCTTTTTTAGGTGTCCTTCATTTCCATTGAAAAGGCAATAACTAGAGCACTGTAACGAGTGTTTCAAGTACTGCACTTCAGCTTCTTTTCTGCATACAAAGAATTTAAAAGACCAAACGCTGTCTGCTCATCAAGCTCACAATCAGGCATTTCCATGCTCATTTACTGAATGATGATTACATTTATTGTGGTTTGACTTATTTTGTGAGCTGTCAGATTATTGCAGAACAAGAAAATTAACTCTTGAGACTCTTTAATGTGTAAAGGGATTTAGTAACACTACACAAAAGGCTCAACATTTTAACAGTATTGAATTCAACCTCTATTAATATCTCACAAAAATATTAGTTTATTTTTACTTTCCGTAATACATTTTAAAATATTGTGTTGCATAAAATGGTATTATTTACTGTAAGAAATGTATTTTTATATATTAATTAACTACAATTAACATGTATGTATAATAAAATTGAATTAGATGTCATTATTAACAATGACTTGCTCTTCAGTTTGTATTTCTAGGTCAATACTAGTGTAATTCCTCTGTGGGAGGTTTGCTTCATGTAAACACAATCATAACAAATTCTTTATCCCTGAGTGTAACACACAAAAGGTTACTGCTGATAAATTGTGTCTTATCTTTAAAGCTGAAGTACATATTTTTAAAGTCTGGTTGGTAAGAATACTTGGCTGACCAAGGCCACGTGTACCTAAAGCAAAAAAGTAATATTAAAAATATTATTAGAATTTAACTAAAGAATTGTCTTATATTTAACACTGCAATTTATTCCTGTGTACACAACTGTTCAGAATTTTCATCTTTCAGAAATTACTCTATTTAGCTCATGTGTTGCTCAAGAATTTTTGTAGTATATTTTTAAAAGAGTTGCATGTGGATACCATGCTACATTTTTTTTATCACACTGATGAATAGAAAGTTCAAAAGAACAGAGAAATATAACTGTCTCTACTGTCACTTTTAATCAATTTAACACATCCATTGCTGAATAAAAGCTATTAATTTCTTTAAAAAAACTGTACTTTCTCATTCCCACTTTAATTTGCAGAGGCAATTACAGGCAGATTTACTGCAAATTCTGCAAACTCTTAATGCAGAGTACTCTACTGATTTGTTTATCTTGTTTTGAGATTCCAAACTTAACCAATATAGAAACGGCCAACCAATAGAATGTGTTTAGGGTGTGTCTTTCTGTATTCATCAACCAATGGCAGACTGTTTGGGAAGCCTGTTTAAAAACAAACTTCTTTGAAGTTCTTTTTGTAGCTGCTGGAGGTGAAAAAAACTACACACTTCATCATAACAATAACATTTCCTGATAAAATCAACAAATTAACAAGCTGAAACACCTTTATGCAGTGTTTTGTGGTTTCTTAAACAAGAATTGTTTTCTCTATTCTCCAGAGACATACACCCACAGAAGCAAATTTCTGTGGTTCCAAGGTGATATACACAAATTTCATGGCCAGATGAAGCTTTATCTCTACAACTCCCCCCTTTTCAGGCCTAGGGAAATCCCTAGAGTTCACTGTATGCATGATGAGTGCCTATATTTATTTATTTGTCGCCACATTAAAAGTGGTTCAGGAAGATGTTTATCCAAAGGAGCCTGTTTCTCAGAAACATTAGGCCGCTGAAAGACATAGTTCACGCATGAACTAAATATCACTGCCTGGATGAGACAAACGCTATAAATATATTCTAAAACGAACCCAGGAGAAGCATAGAGGAGAAACACACCGCTTATTACGCATCAAGTCCCCCCTGTTTGTTAATGTGCTGACGTAATGCCAACTTGAGGCAGTTAGATCACCTTCCCTGTCATGAAAGGTTGGCACTGGATGACGTTCATCATGAAAAAAGGCCTCAGAGGTACATATGCTCCCGTTCATTATTTAAAAAGCTACTGTAAGGAGATCATTATGGCCAATAATTTGAACCCAGCCCCCACAAGCTGTGAAGAAATCCACTCAGCCCCCCCATGAAGCCTGCCAATTAAAAAAAGACAAATACAAAAGAATCAAAAGAAAGCAACACTGATAATGGCACAAAAACAAACAAGATGGTACATTTGGACAGAGCAGAACAAACAAGGTTTTTCTGGCACCAACTGAAGTCGATGACATCACAAGCACATTGGCTGCCGGAACACTGCTTTTGGAACGCCGCTGGAACAGTCATTTCCTTCAAACACCTGAAATCAAAGTGGCGGCATTCCAAGTGCAACAATCTAAATATAAAATGTACCAAAACCAAGAAAAAGGTAGAAAGAACCTTTTAAAATATCACTCTCTCAGACTAATTCGCACTTGGCCTCCCTAGATTTAACTCATAATACTGTATAAATATCACTTTGCTTCCTCCTCATCTAAGAATAGTCTAGGACAAGAGTTTTCAGCACCAATCCCAAAGAACCAAAGTCACCAAAGTCACAAGGTGTCACTCAAGACCAAAACATCACCTCTTACCTTCCTTTTTGAAGGCATTCAGTAAGGACTTCATATCTCCTTCTTGAGTTTATTGCTCAATAACTCCCTTGCGATGCCTGTGTGGCCTTGAGGAACTTGGGTACTGATGGTCAGGTTCTCCTGGACAGGGGTTCCTCACTCACTGAAGCAGGTTTATGGAGAAGGCAAGCTCTGTGGTGACAGTGCCCGCTCCACATGATGACTGCGAGAGGAAACGGCAGAGTGCACAAGCCTCGCATGTTTCCCCGCTCTGTACTCGCTCTCTCGCTGACACACATACGTACACAGTAACTCTCTCACTCGGGCTCAGTTTCTTTCCGTTTTGCCCCGCCTCCCTCTCTCTCTCTTTCTCTCTACCCATCATTCACTGTACTACCAGTTGAAGTCTCCCCCTGTTTGGATTCCTCAAGGCAGAAGACTGATTGGAGTGTGTTGTTGAATCAGCTGGGTGACAGGAGCATGCTGGGATAATTCGATTCAAAACACTACCATTATGACACCAAGTACTGAGATAAACACAATTGCCCCAAAATCCTTCAAGTGCGGCTTATCAGTTGCTCCAGATAGCATCACAAGGGTTTTTGAGAATTGGTTGGCGACCGCCCACCGAACGGCGCAATCAAGACGCCCGAATTAACTCGCAACAATAAGAAGGTGTTATTGATTAGGGATTTTTACCCAGGTCGGCTCGCCGAAACAGCTGTATGGGAATCAAGCCCCAGAGTGTTGCTAAGCAACCCGGGGATGGATGTCTAAATTAGTCAGTGCAAGTTGCCGGGTTGTGAATTCTCCCGTTACCCATGTATGTGGGCTGTCCTTTCACACTAGCAATTCACAATTGCCTCTCTCTCTCTCTCCCTCTCTCTCTCTCCCCTCCTCCCTGTTTCTGGCATGAGATGAAAAAAGATCTTTGAGGAAACAAGGAGCAAAGAATTCTTGCATATTAAAATCTGTGTCAGGGTATGATGTCGTCAGCATATAGATTGATTGGATTCCGTGGGATCCTAAAGTCTGGGACCACTGTAGTTCAAGTGTTCTTTTCATTACAGAATTAGAGAAAAGGTTGATTTAAAACATAAACATCTTAGCATTTGGTTGTCCTTCTTTTGCTTGTTTTTTTTGAAGGGGAGTCTCCAATAAATGGTTCACAGATTCAAATGATCTATTTAGAGTGAGTGTCCAGTAAATGATAAACTAAAGCAAAGAATCCATTCAGAGAGAGTCACATGTAAATACTTAACTCATTAAAATGATCCATTCAGAGTGAGTCTCAGGTAAATGATTCACAGAATCA
>CAIGQZ010033231.1:7477917-7490895 GCA_903798205.1 Danio tinwini
GTAAATGATTCACAGAATCAAATGATCCATTCAGAGTGAGTCTCAGGCAAATGATTCACAGATTCAAATGATCCATTCAAAGTGAGTCTCATATAAATGATTAATTATTCAAATTATTCATTCAGAGTGAAATACAATATTTCCTCTAATCACTTCTTAAGATACCTTCAAATAAGAGACTTTGTGAAGTCACCTGTGTTTCTGGACACATTTCTGGAAAGATGTTTTAGAGATGGTAGTACCATTTCCTTGTCTTACAAAGGTTTAGAACAGGTGAAAGGTCCACCTATGGAGAACATTAAATCTGCTTTGGAAGAAGAACTTGCAGTAGAAATTCCAAGTAAAAAAATTCCAAGTTGGGAACAAAGTCTTGAACTGGTTCTCAGATGTTCCATTAAACGAAGACATTGTCTCATTCAGTTTAAAGTGCTTCATAGGCTTTATTATTCAAAGTGTAAATAGAATAAAACATTTCCAGTGTCGCCATTGAGTGAAAAATGTCAGTTTTTAGATTCCAACCTGTCTCATTTCTATGTTATGTATCCCAAATTAGAGTTTCTGGAACAAAATATTTCAAGTTTTTTTTAGATGCATTAGACATTTCAATTGAACCAGATGAGATCCTATATAAATTATTTGAATTTTTCGTAGAATATTTTGAGACTTACACGGGAACAACAACAGTTTGTTTGGGTTAAACTCTGCCAAAAAACTTATCCTTTTGTTTTGGAAGAAAAAATAAGTTCCAACTCTTAAATTATGGCTGTTAACAGGTACATTACATCTGGAAAAAATCAAGTATACCCTAATAGACAAGGTTTTGTTATTTGAAAAAAATTGATCCCCTTTTATTTTCTTTCTACAAACTTGTGATTAATATGTTTACTATGCCTTTAGTACCTACTTTTACCATTGGATAGCACTGGTGGGTGGTTGGTTGGGGGAAATGCAAAGTAATTAATTTTTTTGTTCGTTGTTGTTACTTTTTGTTTCATTTATTCATTTAATTTTTATTTTCAAATGTATAATTGTTAAAATGTAAGTTTTATGCTTATATATATTAAAAATATATATATTTTCAAGTGAATGTCTGCAAAAAATTCTAATAATAAAAATATTTAAACCAGAAATCTAAATATGAACTTGTATATGTCTGAATATATTTCCATATATCAGATTACTAAATTTGAATATTTATTACCTTTTCAAATGGGGCAAAAAAAAGATTTTCACTATTATCCCAGACCTCTGTATACAGTATATCCCACATACATGCACCACTTATTACTTGACATATAGCAGGAATGTCCAGAGAACATCTGTGCATCAATAGAAATCCCAGTTCCAGCTCTGTGGTCTAATGAGCCGGCAAATTGACAAAACTGACAGCTTCTTCCATCGAACTCAACTCATACACGAGCAATAACACCGTAAGCGGCAAAAAAATCGTTGAAAGCGGCTTCCCAGTGGGAGCTGTAAATGTGTTTTCAGTGAGCGTTTGTGATATAGCCATGATTCAAAATAAAACAAGCTCGGCTTTAAAACAACCCGACGCAGTTAACTCTCAGCGGACGGCCTCCTCTTTCTTTTCACTTTCTTCTTCTTGTTCTTTTTCTCTTCGCCATTAAGATCGCGGCTCTCCCTCGCTTGGGTTGCTTTGATTAATCCTTCCTGATAAAGAAAACATCCTTTCATATGTGTCAGCGATTTCCAAATCCTTGCCACCCGTCCAGAGCGCAGCTAAAGATGAATAGACGTTTTCACCCAATTAAGGACTCTTTATACATAACAAACAATTCCGGCCACCGCAGCTGCGATCCAAGGGCTCATTAAATCAATAGTCATTAAATTGCACTTGAAAGCCAAGCTCAAACTAAAGAGCTCAACCTATGCGATCCAAGCTGGCGCAGGTTTGAACTTTGCTCAACTGAAATCCATCACTCTGGCAGGCATTTGAATTTGGCCTTGTTTATGAACCATGATTAAAATCCAAGTCGGAGTATTGTATTTCCCAGTGGGCCTGATATCTATGATGTTTTATGGTTTTGTATGTGTATGTATATGTATAGTGACACCATGGACATGATTTACTGTATAATAAAGTCAAATAATAAAAAAAACTGCTAATTAAATAACAAAAAATGTCAACAACATTGGAAAATAACTTAAATAAAGACTCAATAATTTTCCTTCAGCTTAATCCCTTATTAATCAGTAGTCGCCACAGAGAAATGAACCACCAACTATTCCAGCATATGTTTTATCCAACGGATGCCCTTCCAGCCACAACCCAGTAACAGGAAACACCCATACACTCTCTCATTCACACACACACTCATACACTACGGATAATTTAGCTCATCCAATTCACCTATAGTGCATGTCAGAATTGCCAACTGGCCCAGCCAGGACTCAAACCAGTGACTTTCTTGCTAACCACTGAGCCACAATGCTGCCTCTTAAATATAGATATAAAATCAAAAATTACATATCACATGACTTAGACTAAGATACAAAACTAGAATCAGATAGAGCTTAGATCGGGCTCAAAAAATGAAACCCGATGCTACCTGAGCCCGTGCACCCGGTCCGACACATTTACTGTAATTAGCCAGATTTAAACCTGACTACTTTTTAATGCAGACATTTTAACTACAATTCTGAGTTGTTTGAACTACATTCATTTAGACAATTGATAATCACCAAAAACACCAAATTTACTGTGGTAGTACTGTGTTTTCACCACAGAAGACGATGCCGACATGCAATGAACGCCTGGTGGCCTTTGAAGCCATGAGACGCAGAGCACAGATGCTCTTGACAGTTCTGGAGGTAATGTGTACTGAAATGGTTACGGCGTTTTAGAATGACCAAAACAACATGTCAGATGTTTTACAATGTGCTCAGCCTGTTGGTTTGTCCATTCGCACGCATTTTTACCATCACACGATCTCGCAGAAAGATGGTTTCCATCATAGTTTATGGGCATCCTTTCTTATTGAATAAAAAGTTTATCCTACTCAATTTTTTCAAAACTTATGCGTATCTTGGCATTTCCATCAATCTATTTTTTTATGCGCATATTCAAAATAGGTGGATGGAAATGTAGCTAGTGTTGCAGGAACTAGAGCATTGCTGAGCATTACACATGTTGCGAATTGTGCAACTTTGTAGACTCACACTCGTGTTTCTTAGGCCAACTTTGCTAAAATATTCATATCATAATTCCAATAATGGCATAGCTTTCCACCCAATTAGGTTAATTAAGTAATGATCGCGGCCCAGCCCAGTTCGAAGATAGTGGCAGAAAAAATTGGCCTAATCATGTCAAGTCTGGGCTCAGGCTTGGTCAGAGAATCAGATAACATTAAAATGCCATTTTATGATAGAAAATAAACTAAAATCAGTTCAAATAAATCAAATAAAACAAAACAGCGGCTTGGTGTATACAAAAGCAAAACTAAATCATAAAATGGAGAAAATCTGGAATTGATATTGGGAAATCATAAACACACAAAATATATGCTATAAAATGACATAAAAATTAACTTTTAAAAACAATTTTAATAAATAATAATTTATGAAACAAATTCACAATAAAAAAACAATAAAATGTGTGGAATAGATGGGAATTTAAATAGATGAATATTATATTATATTATATTAAAATAATTATAATAATAGGGTGACGCAGTGGCGCAGTAGGTAGTGCTGTCGCCTCACAGCAAGAGGGTCGCTGGTTCTTGAGTCAGTTGGCGTTTCTGTGTGGAGTTTGCATGTTCTCCCTGCGTTAGCGTGGGTTTCCTCCAGGTGCTCCGGTTTCCTCCACAGATTAAAGTCATGCGGTACAGGTGAATTGGGTAGGCTAAATTGTCTGTTGTATATGTGTGTGAATGAGTGTGCATAGATGTTTCCCAGAGATGGGGTGCAGCTGGAAGGGCATCCGCTGCGTAAAACAAATGCTGGAGAATTTAATTTCTTGAGAAATATATACTAACATAAACTAAAATAAAGCAAAAACAGCAACTTAACAATACAATATTGAAAAATAACTAGTTAATAAACTGGAAAAATATGAAATATGACATGGATGTGATAAACATTTAAAATGGCATAAAACACTATCATTAAATATCTGACTAAAAATCTAATAAATAAAACAAAATAACAACAACTCATCTCACTGCATGTAATGCGAAACAAAAATACAATATTTGCCTGCTTGTGTGTACGTTAAATGTTTGGCGTTTCATATGCTTTGTCAAGTAAGTCGATAATAAGCCAGGCTCCGAGAACCCCTAGGCTTCTCAAGCGCGACAAGTGCGCACAAGGCAAACTCGCATCCCTTAAGCCAATTATTGTGTGGATCCGGCAACCATGGCAACCATCAGCTGGCATTAAATAGGTCGTCCATTTACATACATAACTAGTGCTGGATTTAAAGCAGACATATCATGAAATGCTGAATATTTCCAGTTTTAAGTGTTATAATCGTGTGCATCTACCAACACAGAAAAATGTGAAAAAGGCCAATCCAGTAACTTTGTTTTGGTAAGATTTTCTCTGCAAGGAAAGTTGTCCCATTAAGAATTTACTCACCTAATGACTTAGCATAGGACCTTATTATCAACCCTTAATGTTTATATTTTAATATATGACATATTTCCATCCGCATGTGTTTACTCACTGTAACAGCTTGAGATTTACAATGTCTGTCCCAGCAAAAAAAAAAGTTTTGTTATTGAAAGTACCATTGAAAATATTGAACAGATTGAACTTCATTTTTGAAGGAAATGTCCTGAAGATTGTTGTTAGTGATTGTTATATATTTGGGCAAAATATATTTTATGACAGATTGTGTTAACAATGAGGTTCAGTTTAACATCGTTTCTGAATGATGGGACAAAACCAGCTCTTACGTTTTGCAGAATGAATGCTAATGTCTTTTCTAAATGTGCCTAAAGAGATGAAAATGAAAATGTACTCACTCCTCAAGTGGTTCCAAACTTTGTTAGTTTCTTTCTTCTGTTCAACACTAAGGAAGATGTTTTGAAAAAAGCTGAAAACCTGTAACCGTTGACTTCCATAGTAGCAAAACCAAATACTATGAAAGACAAAGGTTACAGGTTTTCAGCATTCTTTAAAATATCCCCTTTTGTGTTCAACAGAAGAAAGAAACTCAAACCGGTCTGGAACAAGTAAAGTTGAGTATATGAGGATAGAATGTTCATTTTTGAGTGAACTATCCCTTTAATATTCAGTATGGCTATTGTGGCTAAAGTTACAATTGTCTCTGACTGTTTTCACAGAGACTAGAACTGTGCTGTTAATATTTTTTCTGAAAAAGATAAGTCCTCTCTATAAGTGGAAATTCATTCATTCATTCATTTTCTTTTCGGCTTAGTCCCTTTATTAATCCAGGGTCGCCACAGCGGAATGAACCGCCAACTTATCCAGCACGTTTTTTACGCAGCGGATGCCCTTCCAGCCGCAACCCATCTCTGGGAAATATCCACACACACTCATACACTACGGACATTTTAGCTTACCCAATTCACCTGTACCACATGTCTTTGGACTGTTGGGGAAACCGGAGCACCCAGAGCAAATCCACGCAAATGCAGGGAGAACCTGCAAACTCCACACAGAAACGCCAACTGACCCAGCCTAGGCTCGAACCAGCGACCTTCTTGCTGTGAATGGAAATTATGAACATATTTATTATTCACTGTATAGTCAGGTGATGTTTTATGTAAAGACATATGTTCAAAGTCTACCCCTACCAATATATTGTTTTGCCAAATTTATTGGCTGATATGAGCCTACATGTGTTGGTATTGGTGAATTTGCCACCTATATTATTTTTTATTTACAGAAAATATAACAAATATGGCGGTGCGGTAATGCAGTGGCTAGAGATGTCGCCTCACAGCAAGAAGGTCGCTGGTTCGAGCCTCGGCTGGATCAGTTGACATTTCTGTGTGGAGTTTGCATGTTCTCCCCGTGTTCGCATGGGTTTCCTCCGGGTGCTATAGATGAATTTAATAAACTAAATAAGCCGTAGTGTGTGTGAATGAGTGTGTATGGGTGTTTCCGAGTACTGGGTTGCGGCTGGAAGGGTATCCGCTGTGTAAAACATATGCCAGAATAGTTGCCGGTTCATTTTGCTGTGGTGATCTCAGAAATAGAGACTAAGCCGAAGAAAAAAGAATGAATAGAGCAGATAAAATGTTTGAAATGTTATCTGTTTGTTATCTAAAATGTTATATGCAATTACTTACAAGACATGTAATTGTCTCCATTGGTTGATACTGGCGACCAGCCAAAACGTTTCACTAAGTAATAGTCCATTCGCACAGGACATCAGTCTTAATGTTTCTCATTTCCTTTGAATGGAGTGACATCAAGTGTTGCCGAACTCAATTGTAGGTCGCATTCAGTTTGTTGCTCCCAGCAGAAGTGGAAAACTTAACTATCAAGGTGTTCAACTTTCATCTTTTAACATTAAAGCCGTCAGCCAGTCAGATTGCTTTATGTAAATGTACTAGCACAATTAATTCATGCAACAAAATGAAGGAAAAGCTTATTATTGCGGTTAGTAATCTGTGTTTTATGATCAATATTTAGATAAATATCGGGACTTGAACCAATGGACTCGTACCTTACTACTACTTCTTTTGTGTCTTTTTTGAGTAAATTGTATTAGTCAAAAATGTTGATACATGAATGGGAAATTCTACTAGTACTGACTATATTAGTACTATATTATAATATGCCCATAAAGAATATCAGGCCATATACAATTTATTCTGCAATGCAAAAGTAAAATCTTTTCTGGAATTGTTTTAAGATTTCCTCTAGAAATAGTGTTTATGATTATACACATCAATAAAAACAAAATAATATGAAAATTCCAGCTTGCAACATCAAGCAGCATAGCGAGCTATTTTTTATGGCTAAAAATCAATAAAAATGAACGAGACTGGAAGTCTCAAACCAATAAGGTACAAATGCCTGCACCTGCTCTCACGTGAAAGTCAATATCAATATAGATTTTTTTTTACTCTCTGATATAGGTATTAGTACCCCCACCCCCCCCCCCCCACCCCAAAAAAAAGTTCAATAGTCCTAATTTTTGCAGGGGCATTGAAACAGAGCAGTAACTTGCTAGTCGATAAGCAATTTTACCTTACAGCAACTAACCATTAAGACACATCCTGGTTAAATCTAGATGTCTTAACCTGTACGTCTTGGTCATTTCTGACATTTTTACTGTGTGAAATATGCTTGTTTTGTTGTTTCTGTCAGAACAGCACATAAAGGCTCCATCCCTCTCTGGAAAGCAGCAGCTCATTTGCATATAAAGGGGCACCTACAAAACATTATGTTTATATTCGTACTTAAATAAGGGAAAACTTGGCCAGCTCAAAAAAATAATCACAAATATTTTGAACTGAAACCTCAGCTGATTTATTATACATTTTTTGAAATATGTCCCCTTCCAACATATAGGCATAGTAGCTGGTGCACGTAAACAAACATCAACAACGGATTCTGTGAAAGCAAAACCATCCTAAAGAGCTCAAACTGGTGAAGATCAAAAGCTCTAACACTGCTACAGTCGAACATGTGACACGTAATTACCGGATCCCCTGCTACTTTACGCATAAAAAAAAATAATAAGCCGTTCCTGTTTCCTTTCTGAGTGATGCATTAGACGCAACGGCAAACTGTGAAGACTATTGAAGATTGTTCAATCAGAGGCTTATAAAAATGATATGAGTGCACAGCTGGCCGGCCGGCGCAGGTTCCGTTCACCTGAGATTGAAGCATCCGGAGGCCTGCTGATTCCAATATTCACTGAAGGAATCTCTGTGTTTCTGTCAGAGGTTTGAGGAAAAAATCTGACAGCTGGAGCAAAGAGAATGGGTAATGCCAGGCCGAACAGCCACACTTCTGGTCAGCGCTGTTCTCTGAATAGATACACTCTTGAAAATAAAGGAGGCTGTTTTTTTTTTTTTTTTTACAGAGATGCCATAAAAAATGTTTGAGTATTACATGATTTTCTAATCGCATGGGTTTCCTCTAGACACTCCGGTTTCCCCCACAGTCCAAAAACATGCCATGTTTCCCAGCAAGGCTGGACTGGACTGGGACAAAAAATAAATAAAATCGGCCCTGCATTTTGGCCCAGAGCGGCCCACTACATACAATCTAAATGCTACCCATATGTGCACTCCCTTGAATATGTTTGCCAACTCCTATTCTTTTAAAGCACAACAGTCATACTGTATATGTACAAGTTAAAAACTTAAAAAAAGTAATTACTTATTATAAGAAAATTCTAATCCACACTGGAAGACCATCTGGTGTGTGGCTGTGTATTCTGAGGGAGCCTATATTAAATAATGACCATACTGAAAACTGACTGCTGACACACACAAACTACAAAACCAAATTTAAAACAACTTTAGTATTAGTTTTGCTTAAGTTGCACACTAATTTTATTATGTATAAATATCATTATAACTATATTGTATAAATATTATTATAACTATAGGCCTACATCATGCTGACAATCAAAAACAAAATGACCTGATATCACAGGCGACTGTCTTCTGAGTGCACCTGAAAAAGACATGAATGACACTCCTCACAGAGCTTGAGAAGCATACAGTTCCTTATGTCTATATAGTTTGTAAAATAAAAAGTAGCAGGTTGAGGAAACAGCATGGGAGAAAGTTGTCGCAGGCCTTGGTGCAGATGAAAAGTATAAATAAAAAGTGTATATATAGATAGATAGGTAACTAGATAGAATAGACAGAGATAAATTGATCTGTGCTACAGCCGGCGATCCGCTGTGCACTAGCTGGTGTGAAAGGCAAACGCCTGCGCGCTGCTTCTGCTCTCCATACGCACTGATCATGCTCTGCTTGCACGTGAGGTGTAAAACAGGCATGACTCTCGACTATTTTGACAAATACACACTGATATATATATGCATACAGTTGAAGTCAAAATTATTAGACCCCCTGTTTATTTTTTCCCCATTTTGTTTTTATCTGAGAGAAGAATTTTTCCAACACATTTCTGAACATAATGTTTTTATTAACTCATCTCTAATAACTGATATCTTTTATCTTTGCCATGATGACAGTAAATAATATTTTACTAGATATTTTTCAAAACACTTCTATACAGCTTAAAGTGACATTTAAAGGCTTAACTAGGTTAATTAGATTAACTAGGCAGGTTAGGGTAATTGGGTAATTGTGTTATTGTACAACGATGGTTTGTTCTGTAGACTATCGAAAAAAAATTTAGCTTAAAGGGGCTAATAATTTTGAACTTAAAATGGCGGTTAAAAAATTAAAAGCACCTTTTATTCTAGCCAAAATAAAACAAACAAGACTTTCTCCAGAAAAAAAATATTTTCATACATACTGTGAAAATTTCCTTGCTCTGTTAAACATCATTTGGGAAATATTTAAAAAAGAAAAAAATTCTAAGGGGGGCTAATAATTCTGACTTCAACTGTATGTATATATATATATATATATATGAGCAATTCCAGGCAAATGTCAACCTTGCCATGAGAAAAATTTAGTTTTTGCCAAAATAGTAAAATCGTTTCTGCATTTATTGTGTAGGCTTGTATTTTACAGTGCTTTAAAAATACTAAAAAAATGTCTCTGTCAGTCTTTTTAAACAATTATATTTCATTTACCAAAGTCACACAAGTGGCAATTTCACATCTGTCACGTCCATAACAGAGAGATGTCACATCCATAACAAAGCTTTTTCCTCATAAATACAAAACTGTTAAATCAAATCAATCATGTTTGTTCTATAGAGAGCCGACTCTTATCCTTTTGATTAGCATAGTTTCTTTTAGGTTGTGCAGTTTATTTAACTGAATTCCTACACAGTATGTTGTATACTGTAAACTCGCACACTTTTTTGTCACATAAATAACACATGTTTATTTTCTTAATTTAAAATATAAAAAATGTTTACAGATTGATATTTTTTCTAACTCTGTGGTCAGTTGTTTTGGAAAATATAAACAGATGTTTCAATATAAACGTTAACATATACTTCCTCTGTCAATTTATGTGTTGAGATTTTACCGCAAATGTCACATCCATAATGCTGGAATTGCTCTCATATACAGTATATATATATATATATATAGTAGAAGCAAGCAGCTATACAGAATTCACAAGACGTTCAATTATTCAGCATCCAAAATGTTAACAGTCACATAAACTGCTCAATTCAATTATTGATTTATTTATTAGGCTGACACGGTGGCTCAGTGCTTAGCACTGTTGCCTCACAGCAATAAGGTCGCTGGTTCGAGTCCCAGTTGGGTCAGTTGGCATTTCTGTGTGGAGTTTGCATGTTCTCCCCGTGTTGGCGTGGGTTTCCTCTGGGTGCTCCGATTTCCCCAACAGTCCAAATACATGCGGTATAGGTAAATCGAATAAACTAAATTGTCCATAGTGTATGTGTGTGAATGAGTATGTATGAGTGTTTCCCAGTACTGGGTTGCAGCTGAAAGGGTATCCGCTGTCTAAAACATATGCTGGATAAGTTGGCGGTTCATTCAGCTGTGGCGACCCCTGATGAATAAAGGGACTTATTTATTTATTTTGTTTTTTGAAGAGACTTAATTCAAAAGATCTTCATTTGTGTTTTAAAGGTGGCGAATGGAAAAGAACTGAAGCTTTTTCATGGAAGAATGATTTATTCATTTAAAACATTTTGATGGACAATTCTCAGATTTGTATCCTTTTCTGAAGCTGAAAATTGTGTGCATTCTATAATGGTGAATAAAAATTATATAATTTTAACTTGAAAAGGGTAAAAAAAAAAATATTTGACTGGCAAAGAGAAAAAAATCTGAATTTGATTAGGATGGTTTAAAACAGAGAAAAATGTCTCATTTGTTGTGACTCCCTCAGCCGCTGTATTACAACTTATTGCCAATGTAATAAAACACAAAGTGCTATATTTGCTAGATTTACAGACTTAATAACTTGCCGTCACTGGCTCTTCATGGAAACATAAACTCTACCACGGCAGCTTTGTTATTAAGAGTGTACTTGCAGAATTCTGTCCCACATTTTGTTCTCCCATCAACGCAGAGTGAAAATGAACTGACAAAGCAATCAAAGTCACTCAATGTCACTCAATAAGCAGGTTAACAATTTTATGCCACGTCTGTGTGAGATGATGATTAGCATCGCAGGTCGGAAAAACCAGGACGAATGTGACAAAAAAACTCAAACGTGACAATTCTGATCAGAAGGAAGAAGAAGAAAAGAAGGCTAGGACCTAATAGGGCTGAATTGAGAGCAGGAAACAGTAGGAATTCAGCTGGAGCGTGTGTCTGTGTATGTACATGTTTATGTGAATTATGAGGTTTATGAGAAATTGCACTAAACTGTGTGTATGTGTTTGTGTGTATGTGAGTGTGTGAATGTACAGTACAGCATGTGTATGTATGTATGCTTGTGTGTGTGTGTGTGTGTGTGTGTGTGTGTGTCTGTGTGTGTGTGTGTGTTTGTGTGTGCGTGCGTGTGTGTGCGTGTGCGTATGAGAGTGTGGGAGTGTTTGTGTGCACAAGTGTGTGTGGAAAAGTAATATTTCTGCTGGAGTTTGTGTGAGTTTTTAAGAGATTAAGAGTATGGGTGCATGTGTGTGTGTTTACATGAGTGGACAGTATGCATATGTTTTTTATATGTGAGTGTATGAGAGTATGGGTGTGTGTGTGTGTTAGGGTTAGGTTTTTTGTATGCGTGCATGTGTGCGCCCAGGTCGTGTACCTGGTAAATTAATACAAATAAATTTTGACCTTGTGGGGACACATTTTGGTCCCTATGGAAACCAGCTCATAAATAATTCAGAATGAAATAATTAGCAAATTGAAACTGCTAAATGTTTTTGAAGTGCTGGGTTTAGGGTAAAGTTAGTGTTAGATGACAAAAAATACAGTCTGTACAGTATACAAATCATTACATCCATGGGAGGTCCTCATAAAACATGAAAGCCCAATATGTCTGTACAGTATTCAAGTGTGTGTGTGTGTGTGTGTGTGTGTAAGCATGTATTCACTTGTGTGTGTGTGTGTGTATTCAAGTGTATGTGTGTGTGTGTATGCAGGAGTCTCCTCCTCCTGTAAGGTCTGTAGTTTATGTAGGTCAGCTCCACTGAGAAACACTCTTTCTAGATGCATGCAGTTCAATATATGAAAACCATCCATAGGGTGCAATGACAAAAATGCAACGCCTGCGCACACCACCTTTAGGGGCAAACAAATATCACATACATCCTAATACATAAAGCCTAATGAGTCACATGTTGTATGTGAAAGCGCTGTGAAGACGTACATGCAAAAATGCCTGTTGTGAATAATTAATATGTAAATGAGTTATTTCTGTCATGTAATCTCCGGTCCACATTATATACGGTCACATCCGAGTCCTTCAAAGTCTTATTTACCCGGAGCAGACTTCATTTTAACCGAATCCGTTCGTTTAATGATGTCTAATGATTAATTAAATCTGTTGTGCCTTTCCCTCACTTTAATGAGGCAGATGATTATGCGGTCCGTTAATTGAAACGAGCACGTTCAATCACTGGATTCCTCCGAGTGTGGCAGAGAGTGTCAGAAAAATATACGGATGCATTTTACTTTTGGTAAATGAATAGTGACATCTGCTACACGTGTTAGAGCTGTGGGAGTAGAGAGTGCTGCGCAAGGTAAAAAGATTCATTTATCATCTGTTTACGGGCAGAAATCTTCTGACAATGATGCGTAATCATGACTTTTTTCTTTACTATATACAGAAAGAGCTTACAGGGTGCAATATACTGTATGGATTTTTACACACATACACACACACACACACATATATACTCCGATTGTGGCAGAGAGTGTCAGAAAAATATACGGATGCATTTTACTTTTGG
>CAIGQZ010033231.1:7491295-7506786 GCA_903798205.1 Danio tinwini
ACTTAAGAGTTGAAGTCAGAATTATTAAACCCCCTGAATTATTTCAACTTTTTTATTTACCCCAGTTAGTTTTTTCAGTTTTCAAAACCATATTTTTTTGATAGTCTACAGAACAAACCATCATTATACAATAACTTGCCTAATTACCATAACCTGCCTAGTTAACCTAATTAACGTAGTTAAGCCTTTAAATGTCACTTTAAGCTGTAAAAAAGTGTCTTGAAAAATATCTAGTAAAATATTATTTACTGTCATCATGGCAAAGATAAAAGAAATCAGTTATTAGAAATGATTATGTTTAAAAATGTGTTGATTTTGGGGGTTTATAGACATAGAAAATTAAAAAACAAAAATACTAATATTCTGAGGAAACTGCAAAACACAGCCATTTGATATGCATATAAGTGTGTGTTTCTCTATGCATATTTACGAGGCTGATCAGTAGATTTACAATATGGAAAGCAGATCTGCTAATATGCATAATATCATATCTTAAAAAAAAAAACAACAACCCCAAAAGCGTAAACAAATGTAGCACGTTCACCAAAAGTTCAGATGCACAATTATAAGTTAAAGTAAAACACTTCAGGAGCCCCAGAGGCACAAATTGCTGAGACCCAGCATTATAACCCTGCATAATTATGGGGCCCGCTGGAGATGACGACTGTTGTGTCACGGGCAACAATAGACGAAGCCCATTTCAGCTTCTGTTAGCGTTTAGCACAACTTTCGCACCTGCAGAATCAGCTGTCTGCTTTTATAATTGGATCGTATCTTTACACCTTAATAAATACTAGAGTCTCTTGGGCATTTTTAAGAGGGATGACATTTTAAACAAATTAAATTATTTGGTCGTGCTCATTTTTAGTATTATCAAGACTTTAGAGGTGTTCATAACCAGGCTTAATAAACTGCGACAAGTTTTTATCTAATTGAAAGCTAAAATGCTGACATGACAACACAACAAATTGCATGACAGTAACAGTCAATAAGAGCATTTATGGTATATGACAGCACTGTACTGATATGCTTCAAATTTAATCTTCATTACGACAGAACATTACGTCTGGATTATGGCAGTTTCATACTACATTACAATATTTGTTCAGATCATATAATTTTGACACCTTGATTATTGGGGCATAAAAAGGAAACACATTGGACATTGGTTCCCAATCAATCAGCACTTTTATACTATAATGATATGCGTAATGTTAAGCGTCCATTCGACTTACAGAAACAAGAGTGTAAATAAACCAGTGGTTTCTAAAGTGATGTGTTTTGTACTGGCAGTTATTTTGAATCCTTCCTCTATTGTATAAATCAATTAGGTTACAATATCAAAAACAAAATTGAATAAAACAAACCAAAATGACACAAACAAAAAAACTAAATGAAACAAGCAAATGAAGCAAAACGTATAAACAAATAAAACAAAATAAAACAAAACCAAATGAAATGAAACAAAAACAAACAAAGAAATAAAAGGAAACAAAAACAAACAGAAATTATACAAAAAATAAATACCTGGTATAACAAAACAAAAAAGCTAAATAAAAGTAACTAATCTAATCCAAGCTAAATAAATATACAAACAAAACACAACAAATTGGTAGATGTACAAAACAATATATAACAAAACAACAGACAAATATCTCTTGCCAAGAAAAAATGTCTGTTATTTATGAAAAATGTGTTGAAAAGGTGTTTTTAAAAAACAATCAAGGATAATGTAGTAATTTAACTCACCAATATCACCTTCTTTGTGGTTCTTTATGAACTCTGCAAGCTCAAAATTTCCAGCAATTATTGCCACCTTGAAAAAAACACACAAATACATGTACACAACATATTAGATTCATTCACTGGCTTTATCTCATACAGTATTTCAATACAAAGTGCTTAATCTTTTTTTTTTTTTTTGGTTAAGGCTGCATAAAATAAAAAACAAACGATTGAACAAATTCTGAAAAAAAGAGTGTGAGTCAGCAAACTTGGAGTCTGACCCACTGATGCAGAAATAAGACCACTGTTAGATAACATCTACTGTAGAGGCATTTTATACAGTATGCTTTTATCAGTTTACTGCTAATAGATTTTTTTTAACAACAACATAAACAATTTCTAAATCATTTCTTTTGCCAAAAATAAGTTTTTTTGACAACACATTTTTAGGATTCTTTGATGAATATATATCAAAGAATATATATCAAACAGACAAAACAACAGGCCTATAAGTTTGAAACAAAAGAATTTCCTATTAATAAAAATGAGATTAATGCAATAATGGCATACTGCAAACAAGATAACATTTGTACATTTTAAACATTAACTTATAATACCTACAAATTTCGGTAACACTTTATAATAACTACACACTATGAATCATGTATTAAGAATTAGCATCTAGTGAATTCATTATTTGTTAATCATTAACTCTACATTAATAAACGTTAGTAAGCAGTTTATAACTGCAGCTACAAATGCTGTATTCTTGACTTATAACCACATTTATAATGCTTAATAATTGTACTTTCATAATTTGTGACTGGTTGATTTTGCATTACTAAATTAAGTATTGCATTATTTACAAACCATTTGTATTTAAGAGTAGTTGGAGGTTTTTAAGATCATGCAGAATGAGTTAGTAAATGATTAATAAACTATTGACATTACCATTTATATCTTATTATTCAGGCATATAGTAATAGTTACTATGTATGTTTATAAATGCTTTTCTTAACTCATCTTCATGCAGTTTTGTGACATAATCTAAAGTGAGGACTATTTATGCTTTATAAATCCCTAATAAATTGTAATTAAAGGCTTGGTATCAAATGAACAATAATCTTTGCAATTTTATCTAAAAAGCTAAATTACTGTAAAGTTTAACCATTGCTGAATAACAGGAGTGTCAAAATATGACATAAAATTGGATAAAACATCAACAATATAATAATTTAACAATATAATGGCATGCAATGTTTAAACTGTACAGTAATTTTATTTTACATAAGGTTGCAAAGATTTCTTTTTTATTTGATGCAGTTTCATTTGTGTATCTTCAAACAAATAGAAATGAATAATGTCTTTTATTTTCAATTTTTTCCTGTTTAGAATATAACTGAGCCTTTAATTGACATTTATAAGGGATTTATAAAGCATAAATAGTCCTCACTAGATTAGGTCACAAAACTGGATGAAGTTGGGTTAACAAAGCATTTATTATCATACAACTTAACTATTTATATAAGCCTGAATAATAAGAATTAAAAATGTTAATTTGAATAGTTTATTAATCATTTACTAACTCATTCTGAATGATCTTTAAAAAACCACCAACTATGCTTAAATAACTGGTTTGTAAATAATGCAAAACTTAATTTCGTAATGTAAAATAAATCATTAACCATGTATGAAAGTACAATCATTAAGCACATTATAAATGTCAAGAATACAGCATTTGTAGCTGCAGTTATAAACTGCTTACTAACGTTTATTAATGTAGAGTTAATGCTTAACAGATATAAAATCACTATTTGCTAATGCTTAATAAATGGTTCATAGTGTGTAGTTGTTATAAATTGTTACCCAAATTTCATACATAATAGGTTTAGCTTGAAAAAATCTTAAGATTTTATTTTATTCTAAAATTGTAGCTAAAATGAATTATTTATTTTGTCTCTGTAATTTATTGTTGTCTTTTACCTTGTCGTTTCACAAAAAGAAAGCAAAATAAAATCATTGCACTAAATACACATGAAAATTAAAACCTTGATTTAAATTACTCTTTTTCTATTTAAAAATATTTGAATGTGTATTTTATTTCTGCGGCGTAAAGCATAATTTTCAGCACCATTACTACAATTTAAAGTGTCACATGACCCTTCAGAAATCTTTTTCAATATGCTGATTTACTTTTTGAAATGTTGAAACCAGCTGTGGTGCTTAATATTTCTTCCTTTGATGAATAGAAAGACCAATTGACAGGCTTTTTGTTGAACACAAATCTTTTGAAATGTAATGTAAAGGCTTTATTATCAATTTATTGTGTCCTTACTGAAATAAAAGCATAAAATTATTTAAAAAAACTATTTATTATTATATATATTTATAAAAAATAAAGATTTTTACTCCAACTCTACTCTAATTTTTTTTAACAAAAGTCAGAAAACACCATCAAATATTGACCACAGAAAGGCGAATAAATAATACAATTGACATTTTTTGGTGATATATTCCCTGCAAAGCTTAATAAAACCATTACATGAAAAGCCTTCACATCTATGAAAAAGGAGGAAAAAAAACCTTCAATAGAACGACTTCCCATTCAGTCCCATTCAGCAGAGTTCATTTTCATTTTAATGGCTTTAATTTTACCACCCTTTAAAAAGTTAGTTACACAGTCTATTATAAGATCTATAATTTACGCATCAGTCTGGTCACCAAAGTCTGGTTGTGAGAACAAAACTGGGGTTTAAATGGTTCACAAAAGAACAGGAACACATTATGCTTGTAGTGCATTCATAAAAATTATTTAAAAAAAAACACTAAATTAGCTGCTAAGATTTGCACATTCCTTCACAAATGAATTAAAGTGCTTGGTTGCAGCTAAGAAACCATGCTAGTGATTAGAAACTGCACAAAACTTTGCAAATGCTTTAAGACTCCCAAAATATGCATAATTGTTTATTATTATTAATTTCATTTTGGTGTAAGCTTTTGGTCATTTTGCACTCTAGTATGTATAGGATTTAGATTTTTTTTTATTTCATATTAGTGTCAAAACGTATCTTGTATTAAAGTAGAAACACATCACTTAGTTCATGTGAAAGTGAGTTTATGCCAGCAGCATGAATTTATTAAGTTTGAAAACTTTTCAGAGTAAAATGTATGTTATTATGATGTTGAATTGTTAGAAATGAATGTGATTAGAATGAATAGGAATTGAATTAAATCAAGTAATTCTCACATTAAAGGTTTTTATAAATGTCAAATAATTATATATTCATTCAGAATTTATCATTAATATTGACATAATATTTCTAAATATTTTGCATCATAAGTTTGAGTTACATGTATCATTTGAAATTCTTAAAAAATGTTTTATTAATAAAAATGAGATTAACGAAATAACATATGTACATTTATAACAATCACGTAATAACTACAAATTTCATATATGATAGGTTAAGCTTGAAAGAGATTATATGAGATTATTATAATGAGATTATACGTGCCAAAAAGAAAAATGCCTGTTTTAAATGCATTATGTGGATAACAAAAACAAATAAACAGTAAAATCGAAACAGACAAAACAAAAGGCCAATGATTTTGAAACAAAAAGAATTTCTTATTAATAAAAATTAGATTAAAGCAATAACGCCATACTAAAAACAAGATAACATTTGTATTCACTAAATAACTACAAATTCCATATATAATAGGTTTAGCTTGAAAAATTCTTACGTTTTTAAAATGATTCTGTGTCAAAAACAACTTTGATGCGAAACAAAATGCCTGTTTAAATGCATTATGTGGATAACAAAAAAACAGCAAAGCAAATTAACAGACAAAACAAAAGGCCTACAATTTTGAGATAAATGCAATAACGCCATACTAAAAACAATATAACATTTGTATGTTTTTAACATTCACTTAATAACTATAAATTTTATGTATAATAGGTTTAGCTTGAAAAAAACTTACGTTTTCAAAGAGATTCTATGTGTCAAAAAGAACTTTGATGCGAAACAAAATGCCTGTTTTAAATGAACTATGTGGATAACAAAAAAAACAGGAAATCGAGTTAGCAGACAAAACAAATGGCCTATATTTTTGGAACAAAAAGAATTTCTTATTAATAAAAATGAGATTAATGTAATAACCCCATACCTAAAACAAGATAACATTAGTACATTTTTAACATTCACTTAATAATTACAATATAATAGGTTTAGCTTGGAAAATTCTTAAGTTTTCAAAGAGATTGTATGTGGCAAAAAGAACTTTGATGCAAAACTAAATGCTTGATTTAAATGTATTATGTGGATAACAAAAAAAAACAGCAAAGCAAGTGAACAGACAAAACAACAGGCCTATAATTTTGTAACAAAAAGAATTTCCAATTAAAAAAAATAAGGTTAATGCAATAACCCCATACTAAAAACAACACTAGTACATTTTTAACATTCACCTAATAACTACAAATTTCATATATAATAGCTTTAGCTTGAAAAATTTGTAAGTTTTTAAAGAGATTCTATGTGGCAAAAAGAACTTTGATGCAAAACAAAATGCCTGATTTACAGTAAATGCATTATGCGGATAACAGGAAAAAAAAACAGGAAAGCAAGTTAACAGACAAAACAACAGGCCTATAATTTTAAAACAAATAGGTCAAAGGAATTTACTCAGCTGTTAAATGCGATTCACACAAGCAGTTTTGCCTGATGTGTCATACGAAGCCCACATTGCTGATTAAAATCCCTGACCTTTTGCGTTCTGCAGTCGACCCCGTACCATCATTCTCGCAGTTAAAAGTGAAAAAGTAACACAATTTCCTCAGCACGCTTTCCATTTGGCTGAGGAGAAGTTCAGTTTAACCAGGCGGATCAGCAGAGCTTCGGCCTGAAGTTTCATGAGCCGCTTAAATGAGTTGTAATCGAGCGATCGCCGAGGCGTGAAATATGATTTCAGCGGCATGAGATGAATAATACAGCGCATTAAACAACGCATCAGGAGAGCGCTGATATGTACATTACATAAACACTTCACTCCTACATCAGGTTTGGAGAGAAGCAGGGTCAGTTCAAAGCTTTAGAGGTTGTAAACCGATCAACCAGCACAATGAGGCCAGTCATGAACACTAAACGCAGAAGCAAAATGTTGAGCTGACTGCAAAACCAATGATCTCAGCTATATTTTAACTCTTTTGGAGGCTTGCCATTGGATTTCTGTTGCGATATGTGCCATCTAATGTGCTATTAAAAGACACTGTTTTTCCTTGAGGCACAAACAACAATGCAGTTTCAGAAATGTACTGTAAAGGAATGCATCGAACCGAGTGTTTTAATATGAGCTTGATACTGGTTTGAAGACAGAAAAAGGTGTTAAATGTTTAATCATAATGTAAAGCAAATGCTGAATCCTACACTGTATAAAGGCTGGATGAACAGGGCTATGTGTTGTGAGATCAAACTATGAATTAAAATGGAACTAATATGATTTCATTCAAGTACATTGCATTTTGAAGATAACTTCTTATAACATTTAATACTGTCAAATATTATGTATTGTTGTTTCCTTCTAATAGACATTTTATCTGTTTATCTCTACATCTTTTTATGTATGTCATGAATTATTTAATCTTATTTTACTTCTCATTCTTAGGTTCATCATTACTTCTGCTTTTCTTTTTCATGTTTTTTTTCTTTGTTATTATAGAACAAATTTACTTTTTCGGGTGGGGAGTTTGGGGGGTGTTTACCATATATCATGCCATGTTGCATTTTCCTTGTACTGAACAAAAATTGCAATAATAAAATACAATTTTCAGTAAAAACAATTTGTTGTTAAGTTGAGTATTAAAGAAATTGTAGCCTTTGATGACCTTAGGTCAGGGGTCTCAAACTCTTTTCGCAAAATTTTGCGGGGGACCATATGAGTGACTGACAATTCGGAGGGCTGTTTTAGCATTCAAGTACAAGAAAAAAGTGGAAACCTGATGTAATTGATGCACTCATTCTTTCCCAGAGTATATGCAGTCAAAGCTCCTTTTTTGTTTCTTGTACACATTGAAGAGGTAGTTTAAATTGCTATGAAAATACTACAATTTAATAATAGGCATTATAATAATCATTATTATGTCCCAATCAATTGTTTCTTAACCAAAAGTTTAAAAGATAGCGTAAGACAGCAGAAAGCAGACTGGGTAACTTTAGTGATTTTACTGGCAATTGTTGTTCTCAAAATCTTTTCTTTTCTTTTTTGTAAAACTACAACAAAGAGGGCAAAAGTACGTATACATTTACATAAACATGATCAATTTAGCCAGCAGTAAAACTTTACTAATGCACATTTTTATACAATTCTTCAAACGCATATAAGGAAAATCTATTAAATGAAAAATTTCAATCGAATATTAGCAAAATTATCATAATTACACCCCCAGCATGTGTAAGCCATGAAGAAGTGTTTGTACAACAAAATACATGTGGTATAAGACTCTTAAACATTTACAAAAACAGAGCTTTAGTAAAAAATAGAGCACTTACAGACATATATTTCAACGTTTAAATCAACCCCAGAAATAATCAGCATGTGCGTTACTCTCAACAGCACACTGTTAGAAACCGAAAGTAACCCGGATATATAGTACAATCCTTTAATTGTCCAGTAGGTGAAGGGGTCAAAACCACAAGTGGCTATATGCGACTGCACAATAATGGCTCGTTTCCACTGAGTGGTACAGTACGGTACGGTTCGGGTCGGTACGGGTCACCTTTATCAGGCTTGCGTTTCCACTACAAATGGTACCCTTCTGGTGGGCGTGGTGTACTACAGAGAGTTTCAGTCGACGTCATTTTCACTAGAATAAATGTCTACAGTAAAGCTGTACAGGTCATTCACATTATATGAGAAGCTCTTCTAACAAAACAGATGCTTTAAACATATTAATACTTGTTTATAAAGGTTTATTACTAACATTTCTATGAACATGATTTGATTATAACTGCAGATCAATGACAGTGTGATAGTGTTACAGCCTACTGTAACGTCTGCAATTATATAAAATAAATAAATAAATGCAACATATATGAGCACATACAGACCCTTACAGTCTCCAAAATGTTACCAATTACAGATAAACGACACACAGCATACATTAAGTCCTTATTTGAGTTCAAAAACAACACGCAACATATACAGTAGCCCACAGTCAGAGCTAATCTCTCATCTGTATCTTTAATCTTCACCAGCACATGTAGCCTCTGTTAGAGAGTAATTCCATCATTCCGAGTTCATAATAGTCCAAAGGGTGATGATAAACATGGCAGTTTGTTCATGATTTGTTCATGGCAGATTACTCATGGCAGATTGTTCAGGTTGCTGAAACTATTTGCTCCTGTGTTTTGTCGGGCTTCTCCTTTTTTCCGTGCTTCACTCTCGCGTTTGTCCTTTTCTTTTTGAATGGATCAGATGTCGAAGACTCTACATTAATCACACGCACGTTATTATCATCAGCTCAAGAAGTTCGTTATATCAAATCTAGACGCGATCGCAAGCTCCCTGGAGAAAGCAAAAACCGCTCGCACTTTTAGACGGCCTCGTAAAACAACAACAGGACACGGCAGATTCTTGGCTTTGTGGCTGTTCATCAAGACAACGACAAGGTTTGTTTTGAGCCCAGGTCATCCATGGATCGTTATTATATGCATATAGTGGTCTCGGCTGTGTATTTAAAAACATGGCGGCTCCATTGTTTTGATTCTGGCTAGCTCCACGAGATCGTGACGTATCTCTGTAAACCAATCAGCGTTCAGCTGCGCGTGTAGCTCCACCTTTTGGTACCCTTTCTCGTCTTTGGTACCCTTTCGAATGGGTGCCGAAAAAGTGGTACGGTACGGTTCAGTGCGCTTTTGACAGTGGCAATGGCCATAAAAGCGTACCATACCGAACCGAACCGTACCGTACCGTACCGTACCACTCAGTGGAAACGGGCCATAACAGTGATTTAAAAATATTTGTTTTGGTGGGCCGAATCTTGTTATATTTTGACATCAGTTGCGGGCCGGAGGGAGGAAGAGAGAGGGCCGCAAATGGCCCGCGGGCTGGCAGTTTGAGACCCCTGCCTTAGGTCATTCATAAGATGCAAATCAACAGCTGCGCACTTTAAAAAAAAACAAAATGTATTTTAAAAACACTGAGGTTTTTAAATGTTGAGGGGCAAGCTCATTGGCTGCTGAGGTGACATCACCCAATCACCTTTACTATAAGCTAATGATGTAAACAAAAGCAGACTGGATAGGACCTCTTGTCTTAATTGTTGCGTGTGTTTGTGTGCGTGTGTGTGTGTGTGTGTGTGTGTGTGTGTGTGTGTGTGTGTGTGTGTGTCACAATGTATTAGGACGTTGTGATCCCTCTGTTTGCAAAGGCTTTAGAGTTAAGGAAATAATGTGGTAAATAATACTGTACTTCTTAAACAGACCATTTTTCTCAACTCATAAGACAGTGATGTATTGCCAGAAGCTACATGTATTAATTTTGTTTTGCCTGTATATGTTTTGTAACTGTTGAGTTTGTAGACTAAACAGTGTATTATTGTATTTGGAACAACTTTAGAATTGCCTCTCAATTACCCCTTTCACACTGCAAATTGATTAGTACCTAGCACCTAGTACCATTACCAGGGTCGGTCCAGCAATCAGCGCGGTGTAAACAAAAGGTGATTTTGTGGCCAAGAATGTGCACATCCAAAAATGAAAAATAAATAAATAAATGTCTCCAAACTAAGCCAAGGGAGCTTATCAGTATCCCCTGTGGAAGCTCTGGTTTTTTGAATAGCTCAGAGGAACTGTACGCAATTCAGTTGTGCACGAAGAAGTAAAAAAACGTTAGAGCTATGGTTTTACATTTGGCACCTATAGCAGTTGTCAATCCTGGTCCCCACGACCACCCGCTCTGCACATTTTGCATTTTTCCCTTTTGTTCCCATTCCCATTATGTCATTTCCCGTTTGTTCCATACTGTAAATGTAAGAATATTCTGCCTTTTCCAGTCTTTAAGCATGTTCAAATCAAAGCGGTGGTAGAGCGCACTGAACATTACGTAGGGAACATGTCCAGGGCTTTAGACTAACTTTTTGCACTGGTTGCGCCTAACTTTTTTTCTTAGGTGCACCAGCACAAAAGTTGGCTGCACCAAAAGTTTCAACCGGATCGCATTGTATATAATTTTATATTTATATTAAGCATAAAAAAGGGTAGAATATGAAAATGAGGTATGTTTTTGCATCAACAAAAATATTGTGGTAGTGCACTTGTTTAATAAATCTTTGTTATTGTAACATTCAACATGCAATAAAGTGGCAAAAAAAAAAAAAAAATAGACCATACAATCTTTTGTATTTTCAAGTAAATATTATACTCAGCCTATGCCTTAATCCAAAAAGCACTAAATAATTTATATATTTATAAATTACATTAATTAAACTAAATAACTACATTACACTAAATAACTAAATTAGGCCATATAATCTTATTTTCTGATTAAAACAAAAATAATTTAGCAACTGCAGAAAATCAAAGCAACCACAGAAATCGTGGAAACCGCAGTGATCACTTTTTCACAGAAGTTACGCTATTCTTTTTGCACTTAATTATTGTGCATTTAAATGTTAAATAAATCAATAATAAATAGGCCTACAAGAGTATATCCTGTGTGTGTTTTTTTCCACCAACTGTTTGTGTCCAGTCTTTTATCACTGAAGCCGCTCTCTTCCAAAACCGAAAGTTACATCGTCTGTCTGGCAATATTTCAGCTTTCAATCGAATGAAAAGTTCATTTAGATGAGCCAATATTTAAAATTTGCAGTAAAGTACTGTGACGTGCGGACACACATCAAATCGGAGGTCTCATCTCATCTCGCTCTCGCCGTCATCCAGACATTGATACGTAGATGCCACACAAGCATCAAGTCGCGAAATTGGGGCTGCTACCAGCTGACAGAATAGCTGAAGCCTTTATTAATCTGGGGTCGCCACAGCGGAATGAACCACCAACTTATCCAGCATATGTTTTACGCAGCGGACCAGCCGCAACCCATCACTGAGAAACATAGAAACACTCATTCACACACACACTCATACACTACGGTCAATTTTAGCATACCCAATTCACCTGTACCACATGTCTTTGGACTGTGGTGGAAACCGGAGCACACGGAGGAACCCACGCGAACACAGGGAGAACATACAAACTCCACAAATAAACGCCAACTGACCCAGCCAAGGCTCGAACCAGCAACCTTCTTTCTGTGAGGCGAGTGTGCTACCCACTGCGCCACTGCGTCGCCATTATGCAAACTTAATATAACTTAATATAAATGAAATGGATGAATTATAAAAAAAATTCATCCTCCTCACAGTTGTCGTGATAAAAGTTGTCAGATTGCAATATTAGCTATATGAACTGAAATAGTTCTTTGTACCAGGCTGTAAACCCCTTTTTTTCTGCTGTAAAGTTGGCCCTTTTAACATTGGGCTCAATAGAAATTTGCTAGAAAGGAGCCAGGACTCCCGGAATTTCGGTGAATCGCAGTTTCAGTTACTTCCGTTTTTGCTTTACAAGGGAGAGCGGGAGGTTGCCGCTTGGTCAACAGCCATACTGCACACCAGATTATTGAACCCCAATATCTCTGAGGGAGATTATGTTACCCTATAGCCTATATTAACTTGAGAGATATAAAAAAATAAAAGATACTTTAAAAAAGTAACAACATGCAAATTGGCAACAAATGAAACTGGTCGCGTGGGGTTCAGTACTTGTCATCTTGCCACTGGGTACCAAGGAGATGGGGCTGTGTAGAGAATAGCGTCCTTATGCAGCGCATGTGAACTTCTGCTTGTCAGAGAGAGTACGCGTGAGATTGCAAGGCCGGTATTGATATACTGTAACCAAAATCAAGATCATATCGTTATAAATATTCCGTTAACGATACTTATCGAAATATTTATATTTTTGGCTGTTTTTCCCCTCGAGTAGCTGGTCGCACCAGTGCCACCTTTGATTTTTTTTAGTTGCACCATTAAGAAATTAGGTCGCACTTTAGGGCCCTGATGTCAATTGGAAAACAGTTCCTTCATGGAGCTCTATATTATTTAACTGGTTATCTAAATCTGTTGCGTTAAACAGGAGAGACATACAAATTGTGCAGAGCAGTGGTTCGTGAGAACCAGTATTGACAATCACCGCTCTAGCTAATAAAGAAATCATACACTTCTGCTTTTCTTCTTCTCTTTCTCCCTATTTTATTAACAGTCATGCATTTATGAAGCATTAATAATACATCACATTCCAATGTTCCCATGTGTTTATGTGATCTTTGTAAACACACACAGGTTCTGGAAAATCACTGCAGTGTGAATGAACACAATCAAGCTAGTTTCCTTGTAAAGGGGGATTATATTTACGTACTAGAGCACAAATTGGTGAGTGGTGCTAAAAATAAGGGCGTTGATCTTTTCTGCGGAGGTGAGGTTAAAACACAACATTATGCAATAATTTTCCTCATGTCTTGAGCTGCATTTTTGCCAGATTGTATTTTATACATATTACAAGAAAGAGTTAAGAGTTCTGAGACTTACAGGATGTTTTTATTGTACAATGGCCTCCTAAATGTCAAAGGATCAAGGGAACGCTGATTTCTCAGTTTATGAGCTTTCTAATGTTCTACTGGAGAAAAAAAAGTCACCTGAGGGGAAGCAAATTAACAGCGAGTTTTCTCTTTTAAGATTTCATTATGTGGGCGGTCAGGGACAGTATTGATGTTGGCGTGTTTGCTGTCAAAGGGTTTACTGCATGATATTTTGCTATGAGCATGAGCTTCGAAGGTTTTAAAAAATGCACCTCATTATGGTTGTGATATGATGGGTGGGGATTATGGGTTAGGATTATGTTGTTTTAATAGCAACTGAACTCAGCATGTAATCAAAGGTGGATACTTAAAAGATTGCATCTTAAATATTACTGTTGTGATATGTTTCATTGTAAAATCAATCATATGAATGAAATAACATAGTTTTATTTTGGATGAGACGTTAAACCGAGCTCCTGACACTCTGTGGTCATTAAAATCCCATGGCACTTCTCGTAAAGAGCATTGGTGTAATTCTGGTGTCCTTACCAAATTCCATCTATCAGCCTTTACCGATCATGGCCTTCTAACCATCCACATCCACCAAAATTGGCTCTCAGCTCCACCTATAGCTGGTGTTTGCACTGCTGGTAGTGTAGAGAGAGCCATACACAAAAAATTTGCTAAATAAATGTCGCAAATGTTAATGTGGCAAGCTGTGCTTCCATCTACACGTTTTTATGTGCATTTTGGAATATTGCTTTAAAAAATGTTTTAATGGAAATGGCAAGATGTGCATAAATTTTGAAAAGGCACATGAAAAATGTATGTGCTCAACAGGGTAGAATAGAGATTTTATACAATAAGACAAAAAAATGCACATAAACAACAACATAAACACATTTACCATATAAAACTCGACCATGCACATCAAAAAAGTCATGGGATTTTGTTTTAGCAGATTTTGTGATAAAAAATGGGTGCAATGGGACGGTATTAATGGACAAACCAGAGGCCCGACCACATTGTAAAACATCTCAAACGTTGGTTAGGTCATTCTAAAATCTTTTCTTCAAAGTCCATCATCAAAGTGGTTTGGTATTAAAACTCTCCAGAACTGTCTTGAGCATCTGTGCTCCAAAAAAGCATCTCACACCTCCAAAAGTCACCGCATGCTCATAAAATGCATTTTGGCTTTCATCATAGTAATTTGATACACAAGAAAAAAGGCCCACTTTGGCTTCTATAACACCAAATCCTATATTTCCTTTTGACGTTTGGCTCCAGTTTATCAGGAAGCTCATTAGCCATGTTTCCATCCAAAAATGCAAAGTACATTTATAATCAAAACTGAAATATCGCATAAAACATTTGCCAATAAAGCACCGTTTTCATTCAACAAGTCCAAAAGAACAAAATTGTCACTTTCTGATAAACTGGCACCAAATTAAAAAAAATAAAATAGAAAGTTGCTCCATTAGGAGAAGGCCGTATATAATAACTTAATTGATTCCTAGAACATTTAGACGAAATGCAATGTTAAAGGGCACCTATGGTGAAAAATCAACTTTTCAAGCTGTTTGGACAGACATATGTGTAGGTATAGTGTATATACCATCATATTGGGGTGATATAAACACACCCAGTTGAGACCAACCTCAACTTTTCGTAGGAGTGCGGTCCCCCCGCCCACCGAATTGATTGACAGCTGCGTATTAATGTCTCTGTAGTAACGTGTATAATCCCATCAACAAGACAGGACGTGCACAAAGCAACCGTGAATAAAAGTTCTGTTCAGTTTGCTAGGATCATCAATCATCATCAAATGTGATCAAGAGTGAGTTTAAAGATGTTTAAGAGTGAGCTTAAAATGTTTTAAAACAGTGCATTTTAATGAATTAAAGCCATTTACTTTAGCTTTACTTTATCAGCACAGGTGCTTTATATTTGAAAACATTTTATACGATGTTCCAGCTTTGCACATACATCTAATTCACCTCTTTGGATAGAAACATATCTAGTGGCAGCTCCAATGGTGTGAGTATAGGGTGTGGCTATAAGTATACAGTGGAAATGGCTATATTTATGACAACATGCTCTAATTATGCAATTAATTATATATATATATATATAT
>CAIGQZ010033231.1:7507186-7518284 GCA_903798205.1 Danio tinwini
ATATGCATTAACAACTGTTGAGGCCAAAATGACTTCCGTTTGAACTATATAGTATATAATACCAAGAATATGTAACTTTTGCCACAAAAAGAAGTATATTTCTAAGAATACATGTTAACAGCTGCAAAAATTCACTGACACTAAAATGACTTCAGTGTTTATATCACACTAATGAAAACTGGCAAAGAAACGTACAGGCACAAAATGATGTTTTTACCATTGTTCTAATAATACAACATTAACAACTTTTGAAGCGAACATCATTTTTAGAGATTTTTTTTTTTCGGTTTCAACATTGCAGTCACATCCATTATCGAAGGCCGCTCAACGGCGAAAGCAACACTGTCATCAGCCCTCGGCCACGGACTTGGATCATGTCCATTCCTGTCAGCCAAGCTATTGAATGTCACAATCTGACATTTGAGAACAGATCTTCAAGTAAACAAACACGGAACCAAAGATTTGCTCTGATATGGGGGGAGGGGGGGGGGGACTACAAGACTTGGTTTCTTGATTTCCTCTCTCGTAATAATAATAATAATAAAATGATAATAACAATCACCCCAAAACATCAGACAGTGTACAGTCTTACATAATACCAGCCATTCCTATTCAATTCAATGTAAGAACTTCTGGTAAAAGCAACAAACTTTGATTTAAAATAATACAAATAAATACTTGTACCTGAAAAGGCGTTTGTCCTCGATAGTTCTTCACGTCTTTACTCGCACCGCGAACTAAAAGCACCCTGGCACACTTTTCCTTCAGAAGAAAAGAACAAGATTAACATCATCCAACTCTACCACAAAAAACTAAATGGTGCAGTTTTAAATTTCTCCAGCAACAAAAAAACAAAAAAAACAAACATTGACGATATTCCATCCTACCCGGATTCCAAAAGTGATTGGAGATTTAATCCAAATGCGTAAAAGAAGGGTCTCTGCAGTGATGCCTACAGTATGTGCATGTGTGAATGTGTATGTGCGAACTAAAAGCAGAAAGACAGAGAAAGAGTGAGCCTCTCCAGCCCACTATATCCAGCTGGATTCAACAGCCCACCCACGGAAAGCCTCACCACTAAACCAACACACACACACACAATAACACACACATACACAAACCTCCAATGCCTTTTCCTCCTACCTTCCTTCTAATAGTAGTTTCACAGATGCTGCCAGTCCTTGTATATGAGGCATAATCACATGTGAGGATGCTGTTTCTGTTGCCTGTGCATTAAAATATCCCTGGTCTGTTTTTGGCACCGCTTGCAGGTTGATATGGTGACGGCACGGTCGGGGTTTAAAAATCGCAATTGAGGGCCGGTTTAATAACAGTTCGGTCCCGGGATGATCATTATAGGACAGCGCTTCAGATAAGATCCTCACCGTATCGTATGTGAACTTAAGAGCCTCCATGAATCAATACTTGACATTTGTCTTAGGAAGGGTCATTTCTTTTGGATAAAAATAAATGTTTTTCTTCTAGTTGTACTGTAAGAGGGGGTGAGATATGCTTACGGGTTTATAACTGCACATTTAATTGGATTGTAAAGGAAAACGAGGATGGAATGGTATATGATAAGTGGTCAAACTTTACTATAAGGTTTCATTCGTTGATGTACTGTATTTATTAAGATTAACTAATGAACAATACTGTATTGTTTAATCATATATCAATATTTACTAATGCAATATTAAATTCTACATTTACGCTTATTAACAGTTGACGAATGACTTTATTTTCATTAACTAATGTTAACCAAGATGAATAATACTGTAATAGATGTTTTGTACATTCATCTTTTTTATTTACAGAAAAATTGCAGAATATTAAAATTGTTTTAGTAAATTTATTTTAAGAATGTTTTAATTTTTTTGTTTTATATTATTTAAGTACTTTTCTGGTGCAATTGTCTGATTTTTGTATTTTTATATCTGCAGTTTTTTTTTTGTCTATTTTAGTTGTTGTTGATCTACATAAAAATGTCAACCCTCCCGTTTTCCCCAGGATTATCTCGTATTTTACAATTCTATCCATTATTACGTAAAGATATTTTCCCGTATTTCTACCTTATTTTTATCTTTCTATGAAGGTTGGCAATAAACATCAAAGGGCCGATCCTCCAGCCTGATCTCATGAGAAAATGTAAGTATTTTACGTATTGTCAGTTTAGTGGCTAATTCATACGAATTCGTACAAGTTCAGTTGTATGAAAATGTTTGATTTTAAAAAGGAGGCCAACTCCATGCCTAAACCCAACCATTATTGGGTGATGAGCAAATCGTACTAAATTGTACGAATTTGATCATACAAATTCAAACAAATTAGTCACTAAATCAAAAAGTTACGAAATGCTGTGAGACTGCGTTGGTGCAACCCATACCGGCGAACCACCAGGGGACGCCCCTTGCTCTTAAATGTGAATCTGTTCTGTGCTTTCATTTTATTTAGGCATGAAAAGCCTTTGAAATAAATATAAAAATGGCCGGATTCCCTTCCTTTCCATTACAGGTGCCGTTGCCCCTCCTATGCAATCCTCAAAACCGCCAGTACATGTAGCGGTGCGTGACTGTCAGACGCGCTTCATATTTATAAATAGACGCTGTTTTCCAAATGGATTCTGTACATTTGATTTAAAGTAGAGCGAAAGTGGACACTCTAGGTTTTGGGTGCGTGTTTAACAGACATAATAATAATAATAATAATAATAATAATAATAATAATAATAATAATAGCCTCACAGCAAGAACGTCGCTGGGTCGCAGGTTCGAACCTCGGCTGGGCTGGGTCAGTTGGCGTTTTTGTGTGGAGTTTGCATGTTCTCCCTGCGTTCGCGTGGGTTTCCTCCGGGTGCTCCGGTTTCCCCCACAGTCCAAAGACATGCAGTACAGGTAAATTGGGTAAGCTAAATTGTCCATAGTGTATGAGTGTGAATGAGTGTGTGGATGTTTCCCAGAGACGGGCTGCGGCTGGAAGGGCATCTGCTGTGTAAAATTGTGCTGGATAAGTTGGCGGTTCATTCCGATGTGGCGACCCGGGATTAATAAAGGGACTAAGCCGACAAGAAAATGAATGAATGAATGAATGAATAATAATATCTAAACATGTCGATCTTGGCGGGTTTTCTTTTAAACACAACAAATATTGTCTTAAATGAGCTTAAAAAGGTAGGAAAGCAGTCAAATGCTTTCATTATGTATCTGTGCATTTTTAAAGTGACACCTTTGTTATTTAATGTAATCATACGAAAAACATAAATGAGAAATGCATTCATTAAGGCGGCGCGGTGGTGCAGTGGGTAGTGTTGTAGCCTCACAGCAAAAAAGTCGCTGGTTCAAACCTCGGCTGGGTCAGATGGCATTTCGATGTGGAGTTTGCACGTTCTCCCTGTATTCGTGTGGGTTTCCTCTGGGTGCTTCGGTTTCCCCCACAAGTCCAAAGACATGCGGTATACGTGAATTGGGTAAGCTAAAATGTCTGTAGTGTATGTGTACGAGGGTATGGGTGTTTTCCAGTGGCTTGCAGCTGAAAGGGCATCCACTGCATAAAACATATGCTGGATAAGTTTGCAATTCGTTCCGCTATGGCGACCCCTGATGAATAAAGGGACTAAGCCGAAAAGAAAATGAATGAATGAATGAAATTCAATCGCTGCTCTTTAATCAGAATGTTTACATTATACAGTGAAGAAAGGGTTAATGAGATTTGATAACTTTATTCAATTTATTTATAACAGCTATTAATTTTAACAGGCTAAACTGTTTAATTTATTTGCAGCTTTTTGTAAAGTATGCTATTTATTGTATTCTTTGTAAATAATAATAATCATAATATTACTGACCACTTTAACTGGTTTTTCTCTTATTTTCACAACCCAATGTGACAGGTACAGTTAAAGTCAGAATTATTAGCCCCCCTGTTTATTTGTTTCCCCAATTTCTGTTTAACGGAGAGAAGATTTTTTTCAACACAGTTCTAAACATAATAGTTTGATATGTAGACTGTACCAAAAAATGTTTAAAAAGGCTAATAATTTTGACCTTAAATGGATTATTTTTTAAATTAAAAACTGCTTTTATTTTAGCCGAAATAAAACAAATAAGACTTTCTCCAGAAGAAAAAATATTATCAGACATACTGTGAAAATTTCCTTGCTCTGTTAAACATCATTTGGGAAATATAAAATAAATATTAATTCAAAGGGGGGCTAATAATTCTGACTCCAACTGTATGAAAATGAAAAATATTTATTGGCACCTACAGAAAAAAATTAAATAATATATTGTTTGACAATTTAGTAATTTTAATTTTTATTTATTTAAGTTTTTATTAGTTTAATTTAAAGCTAAGTTAAACTGAATTAATACAAATGTGAAATTAGCAACTAGATATAATAATACAAACAATTCTGTAGATTCAGAAATTGTTGCAAAATAATATACAAATTCATGCATATTATTTTAATGGTATATTTTTACATTTTGGTTAACTATAATCAGTTTTTAGAAAAAGTTGTCATTGTTTTCAGAGAATATGAGAAGTGAGAATATTTCCTTCAGTTTAATGTTACAATATGTGGCTGCTATAAAATTACCCTTTAAAACACCTCAAAATATTAAACTCCACACATATTCCTCATCTCTCAGATCTTATATTCAAGACTACGCAAAAAAAAAAAAAAAAAACCACAACAACATAAAACTAGTCTACACAGTGGCTGTGTGATCAATACGTCAATCTCCACAGCAGGAATATGATGTTTTACAGCGAGTGACAATGAATCGGGCAGACAATGGCTCTGACGGAGATGACGGAGCAGACTGGATCTCCCACAGCTGAAGCAGAAGGTGATTTTCTGCCTGGCTGCGCTCCGTCCTCAACGTAATGGCCCGTTGTTCATTCATAAACACTGAACACTGCTGCTAATAGTCATGAGCATTACTGGTGATGCCAGGTCAGTGTGGGGCTTTGTTATAGACTGAGTGGAAGACAATGTTGAATAATGAAGAGTGCAATTAGTGGCATCGGTCACTGGCATATAGAATCATTTCCACCCTGAACGCTTACATATGATAAAACAAGAGAAAGATTTATTCAGCATATGTTTGTAAATGCATGTTACCTATTAAATATTCATTCATTAATTTATTCATTCATTTTCCTTTGGCTTAGCCCCTTATTTATCAGAGGTCGCCACAGTGGAACGAACCGCCAACTATTCAAGCATATGTTTTAAGTAGCGGATGCCATTCAAGCTGCAGCCTAGCACTGGGAATCACCCATACACTCTCACATCCACACACTCATACACTAAGGCCAATTTTGTTTACCCAATTCACCTATAGCGCATGTCTTTGGACTGCGGTGGAAACTGGAGCACCCGAAGGAAACCCATGTGAACACGGGGAGAACATGCAAACTCCACACAGAAACACCAACTGACCCAGCCGAGACTCTAACCAGCAACCTTCATGCTGTGAGGTGACAGCACTACCTACTGCGCCACTGTGTCTCCTCCAAATCAAAATATATTATATAAATATAATTATATAACATATACAATTAATTATATATTCATTAATTCTTTTAGCTTAGTCCCTTTATTCATCAGGGGTCACCACAGCAGAATGAACCACCACCTTATCCAGCATATGTTTTACGCAGCGGATGCCCTTCCAGCTGCAACCCAGTACTGGGAAACATCCATACACACTTATTTACACACATACACTACGGTCAATAGTATATTTAATTCACCTATACCACATGTCTTTGGACTGTAGGGGGGAAACCAGGAGGAAACCCACGCCAACACAGGGAGAACATGCAAACTCTACACAGACATGCCAACTGATCCAGCCGGGACTCGAACCAGCGACCTTCTTGCTGTGAGGCAACAGCGCTAACCACTGAGCCAACATGCCGCCCTAATAATACATGTCAACTAAAATAATATTTCCCAGTACTGGATTGCGGCTGGAAGGGCATCCGCTGTGTAAAACATATGCCAGAATAGTTGGCAGTTCATTTCACTGTGGCAACCTCTGATAAATAAGGGACTAAGCCAAAGGAAAATGAATGAATGAACTAAAAAAAGAACTAAGGAAATTACATTATATTAAAAGCATTCCAGTATATGTAAAATTTTATTTTAAATCAGTTCAGCGTATTAAACCTATAATAAAGTTATAATTTATAGTTTGTATAAGTTTGTATAATTATTTATAAATTTATTTTGAAGGGCCTGAAAATGAAACATTTTCCAGGTCAGTATATTGGTTATATTTTAGATATTGTAAATGATCCATTAAAATGCACAAAACACAAGTAGTTCTCCTTTAACCTCTGGCTGTAAAACCCTTTCTGTAAACTAAGTTTTTTTTTTTTTTACTACACTTAAGTCCCAAAGATTGTCCAAGAAAGTTTCCCTCTGAGCTCAATCTCAGCTCTCTGCCTCCTGCGGCCATCGATTTCTCCCTCCAAACATTATCGACCCGCCAAGAGAAAACAATGTTTTCTTTAATATTCTCCTATTGACAGTGTGTTCTGTTGTGTAACGCCAGTAACCTCTGTTTATTGACTGGTAAGGCAAGACACTGCAGGTGAATTTGGTAGAAAAAAAAGTTACCTAGGCATAATACAGAACATCCCCCTTTTTATGGATAACATTAAGAATCAAAAACATTTTTTTGAATTGCCGTTTTTTTAAAATGCTATTTAAACACAACTGAGGCATCACTTCATTAAACATGCACTAATTTGCATACATCTTCAAGCACAAAAAACTGAAGTCAGGAGTAAAACTCTTGTTTTTTAGTACATATTAGAGATTTAGAATCACTTTTTATCATTCAATAATTCAGAAAATACTGCAATCAGACAGAAACAAATACATATTTGCTAAATTGTTATACACTGTAATATGTATATTTTAATTAACAGTTTCCATATTTTGTGATTCACAAGTGTTTTCCATTTATTTAGGAGTGTGATTTGCATTATGGGACCTTGATCTCTGCTCTGTTGGCTTTTGATGTTAAAAATTCAACTCAACAGTTTAACAAAGTGACTTTTATTGACATTTTAGTAGTTTGAATTAATAAAATATATAAGAAATAATATATAGAGAAATAAGTCTGTAAAATGTGAACAGAAAATGTGCTGGCAGTTTATCACAATGTTTTTGTAGCATAATATATTGTACAACACCAACCCAGACAGATCCTTTTAATCTATAAAAAATGTTAATAAAAGTCACCTTTTCAAGACTAAAAGTTGTTGGACAGACGATCAATGTCCCATAATGCAATTTAGAAACATAAATAAAAACAAAATACGAAAAACTGCTAATTTACTGATATACAGTTGAAGTCAGAATTATTAGCCCCCCTTTGATTTTTTTTCTTTTTTAAATATTTCCCAAATGATGTTTAACAGAGCAGGGAAATTTTCACATTATGTCGGATAATATTTTTTTCTTCTGGAGAAAGTCTTATTAATTTTATTTTGGCTAGAATAAAAGCAGTTTTTAATTTTTTTAAATCCATTTTGAGGTCAAAATTATTAGCCCCTTTAAGCTATTTTTTCCGATAATCTACAAAACAAACCATCGTTGAACAATGACTTGCCCAATTACCATAACTTGCCTAGTTAACCTAATTAACCTAGTTAAGTCTTGTTATGTCAATTTAAGCTGCATAGAAGTGTCTTGAAAATATCTAGTAAAATATTATTTACTGTCCATCATAGCAAGGATCAAAATAAATCAGTTATTAGAATGAGTTATTAAAACCATTATGTTTAAAAATGTGTTAAAAAATCTCTCCATTAAACAGAAATTGAGAAAAAAATATACAAGGGGGGCTAATAAATCAGGGGGCTAATAATTCTGACTTCAACTGTACAATATATATATTTTTTTACAGTGTAGAATATGTACAAATAGTGTAGGATGTGCAAACATATCCCTGTAAAAACATTCAGAATAAAAATACTGTACAAACACAACTGCAAGGTTTGGTGCATGTAAGTGAAATAAAGATTTATGTCTCTGTGCAGGAGAAAAAAACTCATTTTGAGAAAACAGGCCTCAAAATGGGTTTTGTAATGAAAATCTGCAGACACAAATTGATAAAGAACAACAAAAGAAACACTTAACACTACTTTTTCTTGGATGTTTCCTCCACATTATACTCAAAAAGGACCAAAATGACAAAAATTGAAAGATGAAAAAAGTGTTTTTGCCAGTAAAGCAATAAAAAACAACACAAAGTGTGCTTAATAAAAACAACAACTTCAGATCATGACTTCAGATCATTAAAAGTACAATATGAGCACATACCTGTTTATAAAGAGCGCAGATATGAAGAGCTGTGTTTCCAGACGCGTTCTCCACATGCATGTCCGCTCCGTAAAATAGCAGATGCTCCAGATGCTGGACATGTCCGTATCGACATGCCTGAAGAAACAAACGAGAAACACTAGTATACTATTTGTGTAAGTAAAACGAGAGCTGAAAACTGAAAGAAAGGCCTTAAAAATTCATGCAGCTGAATCCGGAAGTCCTTTGAAACATAAAAACATCATTAAGCCTTCAGTGCGCTGTCATTTCGGGTTATTCCAGAGTGTTTAAAAGTAAACCACACACTCCGCTTTAGCATTTTCTCCGAGGACTGCGATCAAAAAGAAGCTGGAGAAGTGATTTGACTGGCATCTGCAGTCCACCTGTCATAACACTAGATGTCAGTGCGCCGTCACAACAGACGGACTTGATGCGTTCGTTTTTAAACCAGTTTGATCTCATCACCTGTCTGTTAATTGAACAAAGCTGCTGTCGTAGGAAACTGTCGCTCTGTTATGACTTCCTTCAGCAACGCAGATATTACAACAACCATTTTTAGCCAAGAGAAAGCTTTTAAAAGGATAGTTCACCTGAAAATGAAAAAATCAGTCATCATTTATTTAATCTGGTGTGAGTACTCTGTTTACTCACTCTTTTAATATTGTATGCTTCATTTTCACACAAAAGTATTTAAAAAAACGGAATAAATGCTTAAGTGCATTTATATTTTCAATATCATATGATGGTAGTGGTCCAGCTAACAGTTATTGACTCCCAGAACGTTCATTTTATGTTTGTTTTTGGTTAAATTTTTGTTTTTGGTTTGTGTAACGCTATACTAACAATAATTTAACATTCTCAGAACGTTCCACTAAACTAAAGCATATCGTTTATCCGTTTACTGTACAACATTCTCATCCAGTACTTTAGAGAGCCAATGTGCTCTAAGCATTATACTAAAGTTAATTTAATATTCTCAGAACGGTCTCAGAAAGCAAATCCTTTACCCTGCTGTACAATATTATTTCAGAGAGCCAGTGTGGTCCAGCTAACAATTGTAGATTCCCAGAACATTCCTTTTATGTTTGTTTTTGATTATAACAATAAAGTACTTTAAAATCTAAGATCACTCGTGAAACACTGACAAAATGTGAAAAAACAAATTTAAGTGCATTTATATACTTATATATAATAAGATGGCAGTGGCCAAACTAACCATTTTTGATTCCTAGAACCTTCATTTTATGTTTGTTTTTGGTTAAAATTTAGTTGTTGGTTTGTGTAACATTATACTAACGTTACACTAATGTAAATCTAACATTCTCAGAATGTTCACTTTACTACAGTGTATCATTTACTCTGCTATACATCAGTATGATCCAGCACTCCAGAAAATCAGTTTGGTACAGTATAAGCAGTTTTATTTTTGGTTTAATAAATAATAAAACCAGAACACCACCATATGTACACTCTCAGAAATAAAGGTACGAGAGCTGTCACTGGGGCAGTACCTTTTCAAAAGGTACACATTTGTACCTGAAGAGTCCATATTGGTACCTCAAAGGTACATTTTAGGTGCATTTGGGTACTGATATGTACCTTTGAGGTACCACTAAGGACTCTTTGGGTACAAATATGTACCTCTTGAAAAGGTACTGCCCCAGTTACAGCTCTCGTATACCTTTATTTCTGAGAGTGTAGGATTAAATAAGATTTTAGTCACCTAAAAAAAATTTATTCAATTTTTTTTGTCCTCAGCATCAAATAACAATAATAACTTCAACACAGTCTATAGATTCATTTACAGACATTAAAAATTTAGAAAAAAAAAACATATAAACAACTATTATATCAATACATATTTAAAACATTGTATTTAAGATATTAATTTGATATTTATCTGGTCCAATCTTCAGCTTAACATAATGCTACTCTGGGTTGACGTGAATAAAGTAATGCAAAATAAGCATTCTGTAAGTAAATTACATACAAAGTCAATGCAAATGTGGAAATAGAGGCAAATTGTGGCCGGGAGTTGCAACTGATGTGGTATGGGTAATAGGGGTGTGAATCTACACTAGTCTCACGGTTTGCTTCGGTTACGATTATCATGCTATCGATTTGGTTCAATTTGATATCTCGGTGCTTCACGGTGCATTGACGATGCTTTCCATACACAATTAGATTTTTTCTTCACAACACAATAAATTTTTTTTATTAAAATCTAAAAATATGTTTATATTTATATATTATTTGTAATACAATTTTGTCCTTTAATACAAGCAGATGTATGGACTGTACCTTTAATTTTACCCGCTCAACGAAAACACTCTTTTTAAATGTTTTAGACAAAACTTCAATACATGCACAGAAGACAACATGAGCATTTATAGCAAACAAACTAATGTAAATATTATCCTGCTTGCTTTTTGAGCTCTGTCAAGTGAGTTCTTACACTCCTATGATCGATCATTGTCTTCACCCGCTCAACAGAAATGGCTGCGATTGGCTCTAAAAATGAAAGCGCTGTTCACCGATGTTCAGAGATGGAGTTTTACAGCATTGCTCCCTAGTAGTAAAATAGTGGCTCGTGCTGCACCTTCTTCAGTGTCAGTAAAAGACTGTCCAGCAAACTCACAAGCAGTGAATTGTCCACAATTATAAGTGCACAAAATTATTAAATTATAGTAGTAGGAGTGTTTTATTTACTCGCCCTCGCCTCTTTCGCCATAGTAATCTACCGCGACATAGTGCATA
>CAIGQZ010033231.1:7525105-7543146 GCA_903798205.1 Danio tinwini
GGCAAATTTTACAGTATTACTGGCAAAATTTAAAGTGCGCTTGTAAAATTTTACAGTTTTACTGGCAATTTTTACAGTATTACTGGCTAAATTTAAAAGCCCACTGTAAATGAACAATTACAACTGTGCTGCAGTTTTAAATAAAATATCCATAAATTAGCAGCTTTCCATATTTTGTGATTTATGTTTCAATTTTTTTTTTTTCGCGTTTATTTATGCTTTTGAATTACATTAGTTACCTTGATCTTTCTTCCAACAACTTTTAACCTTAAAAAGTCACTAAAAAGTGATTTTTATTAATATTTCTTATGGTTTTAAGTGATATACTGTCTGGGTTGGTGTTGTATATTACGATACTTCAACCTTCAACTGCCAGCATATTTTCTGTTATTTTACAGACTCATTTATCTATATATTATTTCTTACACATTATAGTATTTCAAACTACTAAATTGGCAATAAATGTCACTCTGTTAAACAGTAGAGTTGAATTTTCAACATCAAAGTGGACATAGCAGAGATCAATGTCCTATAACGCAATTCACAACAGTAAATAAGCAAAAAACACTCTAAAAATAGGGAAACTGTTAATAAACATACATTTTTTACAGTATAGATGAACTTTAAAACTGCTTATAATTTGACGCGCTACCACAAGTCATCCCACTACCCACAAGTGCCTCCAACACGAAAAAGAGAAAGTGCCATACATTATTACCATGCACAAAATATTAGCATTTGCATTATTTAACTTCTGGATCCCGTCCTGGCAACACTAGCTTTCAATAATTCACACCTCGATGCCAGCTAACAACTTGAAACCCATTAGGCTATATAACTACGAAGTAGAGATGTCACCTAGCGCAATAACAACCTTCTGTAAAAAGTGTTTTGTCAATATTAGCCTACATAAATCTTCTAAAACTGGTTTAATATATAAAAAAATGGTGATGTATTCAACCTGAAAATGCTAGGTTACACTGAAAGTTTAGCATACATGGTTAGCATATGCTGGGAGATGAAATAACTTTACTTTTTCAGCACACTGCTTTGATAGTCGTTCAAAAGTATTCATGTTTATACAATTTCTGCAAATTATGAATGGTAAACGATATTTCATAAACACATCAGCTGCGTTTGATGTCATGACTCAGGGTAGCTGCTAATGAATGGCTTGTGTCGTTGTGGTGCCAGTAATCAGTTAGCAAGGTCATGATGTCATTTTCCTGGAGCTTCAGAGTGAGTCATTTGACATTTAGAGCTCAGGTTATTTCTTTAAAAAAAACTATACCCCAGACTGATGTGTTCTCAGGTCCTCCTGGAGAGATCAGGTGCATTCAAATTACTACCCTTATGAAAACGAACCATACTTTTAATACAGATAATACACACGCTTTTTTGTAGTTAAGCCATGGTAAACATAAACGACCATAGCATTTGTAGTAAAACAGGGGCTGTACACAGTGCTTAATTTGTGAATTGCGAGATCCTGGAACAGATCGGGGTTGGGGGGCATGGGCGTGTCGCAGACGAAAGTGAGCGGACCGAGGGTGTCAGATCCGGATACGCCATGTTCCGGCACAAATTAAGCCCTGGTTGTACAAATGGTATTAAACTAAAAAAGAGTTGCTTTTCACTGTGCAGAACAGTACAGTTCAGCACGGTTCAGTTCGGTTTGTATTTCCACTGCAGTTTACTAACACATAAAGTGAATAAAAGTGAATACGGACACATAAAGTGCATTGTACACGTATAAGTTGTGCTGCCTCTGTGAAAACATGGTTTTCATTTCAGGTCATCGTATCTGCTCCTCAGGTACCAACGAGAGGAATGTCTGGACCCCTTCTGCTGACCACAATGCTGCTACTTCAGGTGTCTTTTTCTTGCAGTGGCAGTCAAACCAACAATACTGCTGCTGCGGACTATTTTAATAGTGTAGGTTTAGTGTCTTGGTGTCGCAAATCAAATAATTCTGGTAGGGATGATTCTCAGCAGTGTGTATACAGCACATCACGTTTTGGTAGCAGTATGGCTCACTTGGAACCTCACCCGGGGTGGTCCACAAAAAGAACCAGGTACTTGGTATTAGGTACAAACCCAGTGTAAAAGCCCCCGACAGTGAGGCATTGTGACATTAAACCATGCCATACCCTGCAGTGGAAAAGCGCGTATAGCTTTATGATAATAAAACCATGGGTAATTTTCAAATTTCTAACTTTCATCAAAATTACAGTAACTAACTTTACAAAACAGGTGCATTTTGCCTTTTATTCAGTTTATGAAGATGTTGTAACTGAAACATGCATATGTTTTTTTTCTTCTAAATGGCAATAATAAACTATTGTGAAATTAGAGTGAGATTGTGAGATTTTCTATTAACTGATGCTATGCACCTACTCCTTATTGTAAACAAATCAACCATATTTAAAACAAAACGCTATTGTTTTCTTTAATCATGATTAGGAATATTGTTTTCTTAATCATATGAGTTTTTTTGGGAGGTTGTAGCATGCAATTTCACAGAGGAACTATATAAATATTTCAAGATCCAGATCACCTGATCAGTCCCAACAAGACTCCATTTCTACAAACAAACATAGTATCTCTAAAGGATGATTGTGTGACTTTTTACGTATGCCAAGGTTCCTGTGATGTGAAAAAACTGTTTCCATTGCAATATAAACTTTTTTAATTGCTGGAATAACCACCTCAACTCAGCAAAAAAAAAGATGTTAATATATGGCTCATTTGGCATTTTTTTTTAATTTGCAATTTTAGTTCATTCATGGTATGGTAATGAAATAAAAAGTGTTTTCATTGAGTTACACAAAAAAAACCCTATGTTTTGGTCAGATCAGGTAGGAACGACCCTTTAGGGAAACAGCTTCATCTTTTCACTTTGAAATGTTAATCAACTTTTAAAACTCATGATTATGAGTCATGACACCAAGAACATGCAAAAACTGCATTTTAACACTATTTCTACAATAAAGAATGTGCACCAGTAATGTTGTTGCATTTTCAAACATTCAATTTTGAAGGTGAAAACTGAATTATTATATACTCCATCATATCTGTGCAACTATATTTTGTACATGCATTGTAGGCAGTTTGATAAAAAAAAATAAAAATCCCTAAAGCAATTCCTTTAAACAAACTTACCACTAATTACAGTGGCTGAACTGCTTTCACACTGACACTCCGCTAACTCCAACACTGTGTTGATGTTCAATTCAAAAATACTATATTTCACTCAAGACTTGAACACACCCAAAAGCAAATATCCCAAAATTTATTCATGCAGCAACCAAGCATCTAAGTTAAAAGAGAATCAGTTTTCTTCATTTTTCCTTGGTTTACACCAATAAAACTATTTCTAAGGGTTAGTTTAGGTAGAAATAGCTCTTAAAGATAATGGCTTCACCTTTCCACTCATTATAATGCAGTCAGATTTTTTAAAAGCAAACCCCTCTAAGCATTTGCCTCTGTTGCATTCATAATTCACAGACAATCGTTATGAAGCGGGGGGAATATCTGTTCCTCTGAAACAAAGAACGTACACAAAGCAGTTTCTACGTCATCCTTTGCAAACCCTTGTGGCTTACGGAGCTGTAATATAATAACTTATTAAGGGAGCTCGAAAGCTCAGAGCAATGAGAAGGAGAGTTTTAAATGCTGAGGGAAGCAGTGTTGAGACGGGAGATAAATAGGTTGAGCAATAAAGAGGAAGACACTGAGCGTAGCCCAGGACACACAGTGCTGGAAGAAATCGGCAATTAAAACTCGGGTTCGGAGCTTCGGGGCTGCTTTTGGGCGAGGGTTGTGGTAAAACCTCCACTGGTGGTTGCAAAAAACTGCTCACGAGCAAACACTGGCCGAAACGCTAAAATGTCAACATCAATGACCGTCTTTAGCTGAAAGTCCTGCTAAGTCCAAATATATGTAAATTGCGCTGGTCTGCTGCATTATTCAGCAGCCGACTGTAAAATGAATGTTGCATGCTAGACATTCAGTCCTAGCAGTGACTGCATATAAAACTCCAGATATTTCTTTCTTGTTTTAACAGTCGTGTCTTGAGACATCCTTTCCGGTGTGCAATTAAGCAAAAAGCTTTGGTTTGATATGTATGTAAAAGAGTCAATTATCATAACGGAAAACAAGATAATCACCACCGGCGTGTCAGAAGCAGACATGTTTTTGACAAATATGCAAAGTAGCCTAATTTACATATGTCACTGCTAAATGTTTTATTTTAAAATAATAATTCTCACCTGTGTGTGTCAGTGTTAGGCTATGAAAATCATCTAAACAGATATTACAATAAATAAAAAAATCAAGCCTGAAAATGTTCAAAGTTTGAGTTATTAGCACAGTTAGCATGGTTAGTCACACTTTTTCACATTCTCCACCAATAGTCTTCTGAAAAAGTGGTTATATATTCTAATGAATTGTATGTTTGGTGCAAAATATGAAGCATAAATATTCCATAAACCTGGTAAAATGTATATTTTTTCTAGTCAGAAACCTTTGATGCCATAGCTTAGCATATTTGCTAATAAAAGTCTTGTGCACGTTCCCTTGGTAGTGTTTTACTTTTAATAAAAAGGTCTGTGTGTCAGTGCTACCGTATCAAAATGATCTAAAACTAGTTTCTAATCAATCAATCATTCAATCAATCAATCAATCAATCAATCAATCAATCAATCAATCAATCAATCAATCAATCAATCAATCAATCAATCAATCAATCAATCAATCAATTAATCAATCAATCAATCAATCAAAAATACTCAAACATATGAATAGTTCAAACTCAGAATGTTAAATGTTTGATTAGCAAGCACAGGTAGCATGGTTAACCTCACCTTTCTTAATAATTCTGCATTGATAGGGGAGAACGGGGTACGAAGTAACACTTTCTGGTTTTGGTCAAATAATGAACAAAGTAATGGAGTTAGATAAACCGTTTGTTTTTTACCAACAACACACAAGCCTCTCCTACAAATGAGCACTGGTTGTATGATCGGCAGACTTTTGGTTTCTGTGCAGTATTGCCAAAAGTGCCAGGAGTATAAATGTTAATATTTATACACCACCTGCGGGGCAAGTTGTAACAGACAGAGGGTTAGTTGTAACATGGTTAAGGCAGATTTCACACAGTTAATTTAAATCCTGTTTACTTTAAATATAGCTATTTTTTCCTCAGTACTTAGCTCAATTTTTTTTTCTACATAGCATAGTATTTTTATTTGTTTATTTGTTTATTGGATAAACACATTTGAATTTATTTACATTGTTATCCATTATTATACAATGCATTTATTTGTAGTATTAGCAATAAAAAAAATGTTTGTCTATTAAAAAATATTTTCTATTAAAAAACATTTTATTTAAAAAGTTTTTAACATTACACTTAAAATTCAAAAATGATTTTGTTCGTTTAGTTGCTGTCCAACAGTGTGTGGATTATTTGTAACATCCTGTTACAACTAACTCCTCTGTGTCGTGTTTTCTTTTTTTCTTTTTTGCGTTTTTTACATCTTTCAAAATTGTTTCATCTTTTAGCCTAGAAGATGGTGAACACAACAATATAAGATTTTACCTAATACTTTCACAGGTGTTTTTTTTATAGAAAAATATTGACTATAATAAAAAATAATTTTATGCTGCGAAAATGGTTTCTCCTGTGTTTCTCATCCAAATTTCGCCGAACTTTTTCAATAGTTGGCAGGAAGACGTCTGCCGACACTGTGGTGAAAACCTCAGAAGCATGCCATGGTCAACCCTGAGCAAATACCTTTTAAAACATTTTACCCTGCATTACTTTGTGCCCCGCGCTCCCCTAGTCATTTAAAAATAGACACATTCATCTGATAAAATGCTATTTCTACAAAACATGACTTGTAAATATATTACAAAAACTTGTCAAATGTAGATTATATAGTCATTTACAAATGCCTTGTAAATGTTCTTGTGGTAGCATTAGCCAGTTAGCGAGAATCAAATTGAGTCACATGACATTTACAGCTCAGGCGATGAACCAAAAACAATGTCTATGCTTATATTTAAAAGAATAATGATGAGTCTGACCTGTGTGTGGAGCTTTTCAATTTGCTTTTCGTTGACATTCGGTTGCTGGTACACTCTGCTCTTGTAGCGAAACTGCAACATTTAATCAGAGAGAAAAACATAGTCAGTTTATTTGTTTACATTTTTTTAATAATTATCATCTATAACCATATATACAGTCAGGTCCGTAAATAATGGGACATCAACACAATTTAAACATTTTTGGCTCTATACACCAACACAATGTTTTTTTTTGTTGTTTGTTTTTTACATTTTTATTTAGAAAAAAAAACAGAAAGGGAAGAAAAAAAAACAAAAACAAAAAACAAAGCAGTTGTCACATGGTTTACAAAATTAAGTTATAATACATTTGAAGCACATTATTGCCACCATCCTGCACTTTGTCTCCATTCCCCTAGAGGTCCCTGTGTTCTCTCCCCTGCTTTGGTTCTTCCTTGTGTGTCCTTGTTTACTTAATTTCGATCACCTGGGACTTGTTCCATCCTGTGTATACGCTTATTTCACACGGCCGCCATTTCAAAACACGAAAGCGAAGCTGCGGTCGGAAGTAGAGGATCAGCACTGTAAACATTGCAACAACATGCTGTGGACTACAAACCTCCAGCTGTTGTCGTGATTTCAAAATGCAGAAATGGTGTAAACATCACTTTAATATCATTCAGTTCAGTTTAATTCAAACAATTAAAGGCATATTAGGCATTAAACAACATCACAATCTCTTTAAGAGTAACACGCTTAAGTGTCCTGCTAGGCTTCAGTTCATGGCAGCAGGTAAACATCGTGGGAACACTTCCCTGCTTCAGCCTATGTAACCCAGTGAGCGATAAAACAGTGCAGTCCTCTGTAGCACACCATCGTGTTGTCTGTAACAGTGTTGTCTCTGTACTGAAATTTTAAAAACGTTCATTGCCCGCTAACATTTAAGCACCGCTTAAACACCGTTCTTAAACACTGCTGATTTACCATAGTATTCGCCAGTGCTCACCAGAAATGACTGTGATTGGCTGTGAAGGTCATCAGTTACCGCTCTTCACAAAGTGCAAACACAGATACTCAGACACTGGAGCATTTTAAAGCCGCGAAGATCAGCGGATCGCTCATCTGTGTTTGCTCTGTAAACATCGGTGAAGTGTGGTGAACTGATGACCTTCTCGGCCAATCACAGTCATTTTTGTTGAGCACTGGTAAATACTATAGAAAATCTGCGTTGTTTAAGAACGCACGAAGCGGCACTTAAATGTTAGCGGGAAATGGACGTTTTCTTTTATAAAATTTAGTACCGAAATTCAGCATTGAGACAAGTCTAATACAGAGAAAAAATTAGTTCAATAACTTAAGTTTGATAAATGGCATCTAAAACGTGTGCTTGGGAAAGATAACCTTAGCTAACTAGTGCCCTTTTCCTTAGCTGAAAATGAGGTCAGATATCCCTTTTTATTTTCACTATTCATTCTGAACGGACCTTCGGGTCACTCGGAAGGCAGTGAAATTATAAATTTGTCACGTGACTCAGGTGATACTTCCGGGTTTCTTCCCACCGCAGCCTCAATTTTGCTTTTTAAAATAGCGGCCGCGTGAAATATGTCTATTTAAGTTGTCACTTTTTCTCTGCTCTGTTGTCTCTTGATCTCCTGAGCTACGTCTAGTAAGACACTTTTGTTTTGCCTTTAGCCTGCTGCCTTATTGTTTATTTGTTTTCTCTACTTGTGGAGTTTTCTTTGTATGTTTATTATACTGTCAAATCATTTTGTATACCTCATTTTGTATACCTCAGAGAAGAATCTTAGTTGTCTGTTTTGCTACCTCATTTTTGAGAAGAATCTAAGTTGATTTATTTTATTTTTTTTAAATAAATCCTTGTTTTCTGGATCCCTACTTGTGTTACGTTTGAGTCCAACACAACTGCTCCTGTGGTTCCCTCACCAGTCTCCACACCAGAGACCTGGGTTCAAGACAATTATCACTTACTGTTTACAATGACATACTCAGTCCATTTTTGCCAATACTTGTTGCACCTTTTGGAATCAAGTCTTAGGTTAAAAATCAGTCTCTCCATACACTGTATTTCCATTATAATTCATATCCATTGAGCCCTTGTTGAAGGATCAACCTGAAACCATTTTCGAGTTTCGAGATCAATATGTGCTTTAGCTGCAGACTGTCAGCTTTAATTTGAGGGTGTTTACATCCAAATCAGGTGAACAGTGTAGGAATTACAACAGCTTGCATATGTCTCCCACTTGTTATGGGACCAATAGATGGTCCCATACAAAAAAGAGATCTTTTTATGGCAAATTTTACATCAATCAAATAATTCTGTAAATCCTACTTTATAGTCTATATTATGGTAACGCCATATTACTGTCACTAAAAAAGAATACAAATATTCCTAATGTTTTCTGAATTATTGAGTTATTTATATGATATTTAGCACAAACAAAATGCTAAAGCAGAACAATGTTTCATTATACTCCTCTATTTTTGCTGCGTCTCTGATAGTGGTGTGATTAAATTAGGGCCTGGGGCTTTAATGAACATACGGAAGAAGTACAAAGGTTTGTGTTTCACGAGCCTGACATCAGCCGTTTCACAGGGAAAAAGTCTGAGGAGAGACTCCTGTACAGAAAACACTTCTTAAAGAAGGACAGAAGCTCTTTGACGCTTCACCAGCGGCAATTCACAGCAGTTACCATCACTGTCAATGCCATTTCATTCTGTCATTGTGATTATCCTTGACACAAAAACAAAATATATTATTGGACATTTGTGGTACATTTATGTTATTTTGATTGCTGCTATTATTTATCGTTAAATAAAATAAAATGTGCATGCTTATTTTAATGTTATAAAAATATAATAAAATAATAATAAAATAATTGTAAAAAATAATATATCATTCATAATAAATCAATTTAAAAATAAAACGGGCTCTCCTGGACACAAATAAGGAATACATGTGATCATTTCTACTCACAATATTACTTTCTTAATTGAACTGAGTAATTAATAAATGAGAAAACGGTCTTGATTTGTACATTTTTTTTGCAAATTAAATTTAAACAGATAAAAGAATGAACAATAAAAATAATAAAATCTATTTAAAGTAAAAAATATATATATATTTTTTAAAATAAATAGCTTAAACAAATATTAATTGTCATTCATGTTGTTTACCAGAGAAAACACATTTGATTATTACCTCAATTGCTATAAGCAAGCAAAAAAAAAAATAAATAAATAAATATTAATAATAATAATTAATTTAAAAATGAAATAAATCTGATTACTCATATTATTGTTGTTCAAGTTGATCAGCACAGAAAACTACAAAATATATTTAAAGAAAATAATTTTACAATATAGATTATACAATAAATAAATTGATTAATTATTTAAATATTTATGTAATTAACAAACATTTTATACTGATTATATACTGATTTATGTTATTAATTATGTTGGATTATTAACTGCTGTTTGTGTGGCACAAAAATAAAACATTATCATGATGTCATTTTAACTGTTAAAAGCAAAACTAAAATGAAAAGAGACTTAAAATGTATTAAATGAAATGAAAAAATTTACATAATTATCACAATAATTAACGAGTAAATTATTAATTATTTATTTTTTAAAAATCATTTATTATTGGGATAGGATAGTGGAGGACAAACAGGAAAGCATTGGGCACAGAGAGAGGGGAAGTATTGGCATTGAACCTCAAGCAGAGGATCAAACTCGGGTCTGAGCTCTTATTATCATATTCTAATGATTAATTATTAATTAAAATCATTATTTTATAAAAATAATGGGTTTCCTCTGGGTGCTCCGGTTTACCCCACAAGTCTAAAGGCTTTGGGTGAGCTAAATTGGCCATAGTGTATGTGTGTGAATGAGTGTTTATGGACGTTTCCCAGTGATGGGTTGCAGCTGGAAGGGCATCTGCTGCGTAAAACATATGCTGGATAAGTTGGCGGTTCATTTCGCTGTGGCGACCCCTGATAAATAAGGGACTAAGCCGAAAAGAAAATGAATGAATGAGGTGGGTCAGTTACCCAATATATTGACTTACATAAAAACTTTGTTTAACGTAATGCAACAAAGTCTACACTGACACACACACACAATACACTGGGCAATTTCAAAATACAAATTCAACCTCATGCATTTGTAAAAAAGCACTTCAGTTGATTATTTTTTTAGCTTTAAAGTAACCTAAATCCTTCTTTTAGTGCCTGGATTGGACTGCAGTTCAAACCAGATTAACTTCTAGTTACGCATCAACCGGCGTCATTCCTGGATGTTTGTGGAAGCGCTTTTTTTTGCAGACAGTGATGTCTCATGTCCCTTTCTGGCATCCTTGCACACATTGTGGCAAAGTTACATCATAGATGGAGCAGAAAACAAGCAACCAGCTGTGTTCCCCAGTCAGGGCCAACTTGTGTTTTAGGGGCCACACTTTCTACCTTTTAACATTTACAGTATGCATTCATGCATTCAGGCCATTTTCACTTTTTCATATAGCAATCTGCAATCTCTAGAAAGCAAGCTAATAAAATAAAGACTTAAAGGGCACCTATGGTGAAAAATCTACTTTTCAAGCTGTTTGGACAGACATATGTGTAGGCATAGTGTATAGACCGTCATATTGGGGTGATATAAACACACCCAGTCCTTTTTTTTCAATTTAACAACATAAAAACGGTGGACCAATTGGAGCGGTTTTGAGACCGACCGCAACTTGTCTTAGGAGTGCGGTCCCCCCGCCAACTGAATTGACTGACAGCTGTGTATTAACATGTCTCCGTAGTAACGTGTATAATCAGATCAACAAGACAGAAATGCGCAAAGAATAAAAGTCTGTTCAGTTTTCTAGGATCATCAATCATCATCAAATGTGATCAAGAGTGAGTTTTACAAGCTTAAAATGTTTTTAAAACAGTGCATGTTTGTAATAAATTAAAGCCATTTACTTCAGCTTTACTTTATCAACACAGCCGCGTATCAGTACAATTATAAAAGACGACGCTTCAATCCCGGTTTGTGGATGTTAAATTAGGTTTATTTTGTACATGAACATAACATATATCCATACAGCAGTGGATATTAACCTGTATCCCATTTGCATGCAAAAAGAGTGCAAAGCTAATTGCGCGCGCTGTCTGTGTGTGTGTCCGCGCTGTGTGTGTGTGTGTGTCAGCGCTGTGTGTGTGAACTTTGTAACGACATTGTGTGTGACTCATTGTTGCAACTCCACAACAAATGCATCAAATGCTCATTGGTAAAGTTCTTACTGTAGTATTTCTTACAAGCGTTACGTGAGATCTTATTCCTTCGTGTCTGTCTGTTGTCTGATGCAGCCGAGGGAGGAGATTAAGGCACGCTGACAGGCACGTGGAAACGGTGGGCGTGAAGGACTAGCCTTAAAGGCGCAGTACTCAAAAACCTCTACCTGATGCTAAGAGCTACAAAATAGAAACTTATGAAAAGTATAATCAATAAGCTAATGGGTGTTTTGAGCTGAAACATTACAGACACATTCTGGAGACACAAAAGACTTATATTAAATCTGGAAAAAGGGGTAACCTAGGTGCCCTTTAATTGTTGACAACTAGCTGTCAATCGTCACTATTTTTAATACTCCAGCACCAAACCCTCATTATGTTGTGCAATTTGAACTAAAACAAACAACAGATTCATCTGCATATGCGCTTGCAGTGTTGCCATGCCCACAAATTGTAAGCATCTATGGGCTTGTTGTTTAGGCTTACACATATATTAAGCTTATTACAGTGATTAAAGTGATCAGATGCAGATAATGATGTTATTATCTATGTTACGTATTTTAATTAATTCAAACTTGTTTGCTGTTTTTAAAACTAATATCTGGCAACATGAATGAATTTTGATAATATTTAAATTTAATTATTTAGCAGGCATTATCCAAAATGACTTACAAGTGAAGATGAAAGAAGCACTTTATAATCATTAGAGAGAAGCAGAATATAATGTAAATGCTATGATATAAAATCAAAGTTAGATTAGAGTTCTATATTTTTTATTATTGTCTGGTGGATATGGGGAAGAAAAGAGCTAATCTTCTGCAGATGGTTTGTGAAGCCCACTCACTAGCATAGAGCACACTCAGAACATAGAGCACAATGTTGATTAGAAAGCGTCTGGTGCATAAGTGTCTGGGAAATGCATAAAATATAATTAAAACGCATTTACAGAATAAATTCCTTAAAGGGGCAGTATGTATGATTGAGTATGAGGTATTGTGATCCAATTTCAAAATATTGGATGGGTTTTTTTTAACCAAGACTCTCCTCCTCTTACATGACGCAGACACAGGTTGCCTGATTGACGACACCAACAGATCTAGAGCATGCCTGAAGATCAAGCCTTAGACAGTAAGCTGATCATCTATGGTTTATGTTTGTAACATTTAAATTGCTCTCAAAATAATGACCACCTTGTAGATTTTAATAACTCTGAATAGGCATCTCATTTCGGATATAATTGGCAGTGAAACAAAGAAAGATTGTGACACAGAATTCACATTTTCGAAAAAGAATAAGTGATTTTAGCATTGTTTTTCAGATAAATAACAAGTATGTTCACTTATTGTGTTTTGTTAAATATCTGCAAACATATTTTATGGTGTTTTTATGATTTAGAAAAATCTAAACCGTACATACAGCACCTTCGATATGCACAATATTGCCTTAACCAAAGATGTTTTCTCAGCTTACAGAAACAATTATTTGTGTAATTATTATATAGCATTAGTTTCCCAGGATGTTACGACTTTTATTTGTTCTTTGCAATTTTTTATACAAAATGTATAGCTGCGTGAAAAACATGACATTTGTGTAAATGCGATTACTATTGGACAATTCCAAATGTAGCTTTTGGACACGGGGGAACTTGCACTACTTAATTGCATGAAAGTTAGATTTCCAATTTTATATGAAAACATAACACATCTAGTCCCACAAAAACATGACATTTTTGTACTGTAAATGAGCAATTCCATGCTAATGTCAACCTTGCCATGAAAAAAAGTAGGTTTTCACCCAAATTGCGAAGTTTTTTGTGTAAGCAAGTATTTTACAGCACTTAAAAAATACTTAAAAAAAGTCTCTGTCAATGTTTTTAAACAATAAGATTTGATTTATCAAAGTCACACAACTTCACATCTGTCACATGCATATCGGAGGGATGCCACATTCATAAACAAGCTTTTCCGTCATAAATGCAGAAATGTCAAATAAAATAAAGTCAATAATTTTTATTCTACAGTCTCACAAATAAAGGTACGTGAGCTGTCACTGGGGTGGTACCTTTTCTAAAGGCACACATTTGTACTTGAAGGGTCCACATTGGTACCTCAAAAGTATATATTAGTACCTACAAATTTTAAGAGGAACACTTTTGTACTTTTTAGGTACCAATATGTATCCTTGAGGTATTAATATGGACCCTTAAGGTACAAAGTTGTACCTTTTAAAAAGGTACCAGCCCAGTGACAACTCGTGTACCTTTATTTCCGAGAGTGTAGAGTGCAGGGGTTCCCAAACTTTTCAGCCTGCAACCCCCAAAATAACGATGCCAGTGACTAATTTCTTGGAGATGGTTATAAATATACAAATGTTGCACACACAACAATAGGCCTATATAAAGACAAACATATTGACAACACAAAAAAGTAATCTAAAAACCATGTCATTTTTAAAGTCTTTTATTAATTTGATTAATTTAATATTAATCACATTGACACAATGTTTTTAGCACAAGTCTATTCATGGTTTAATTTTGGAGACCGCCACTCAGAGATCATTTTTAATATTCAGTTATGGCCAGTTATTCAGTTATTATGTTTTATTTTTAATGTATTTGATTGCCATAAAGATATCAGAAAGTTTAACCTGGTGCTATATAATCACTATTGCTGTGTTTAGTATTATTTATTTTGGGTTGTGCAGTTTAATTCACAGAATTTCTACACAGTATGTTTTTTTTTTGGTCACATCCATAATGCATGTTTATTTTCCTCATTTAAAATATAGGAAATGTTTACAGATAGATATTTTTCTGATCCCATAACTCTGTGGTTAGTTGTTTTGGAAAATATAAACAATATAATGTTAACGTATACTTTCTCAATTCTCAATACGTGAATTTAGGTTTTGAGTTTTTACTGCAAATGTCACATATGTAACGCTGGAATTGCTCAAATGCGGTTTGTCTTCCATTATTGCACCATTCCAAATGTAGCTTTTGGACATGATGGAACTGGCATTACCTCAAGAGTGGGGATGCCTTTACTGGAGGATAGTGGATAGTCTCTGAGCAGCCGCTCTTCTTCCAGGAAGCCGCTCTCTCTGCCGTCGACCGCTGGCTGGAAGAGGCCGTAGTTGAGCACGTCCCGCAGGCTCTGGGTGAGGGTACACAGGATCTGCTGCTTAGCAACCCACACGGTGGCATCAGGACTGAAGCGCATGGATTTCTGGCAAAGAGAGAGACGCTTTATCAGGCTGTGGCAGGTGTACAGATTAACTCGGAGAAAACATTTGTGTGCTCTAATGGAGAGAAGGGAGAGAGCCAGAAAAGACAACACAGACTGAGGCTGTTGACTGACAGGATGACATTTTTAAAGTAAAATAGAAGATTAAAAGGGTTATGTCATAAATTTCTACTTTCAACTTTCCTTTTGTTTTACTTATATGAAAGGTAGTAATTGAAATGATGCGATCACATTTTTCTGGCAAAAATCTACATGCAAAATAGTGTTGCGAAATATTACAAAGTTGTTATTTTCAAAACAAGCAGCTTTTAGTGAATCTGCAACTTAAAGACACGCTAAGCAAATTTTTTTCCAAATGGTGTTGATATTTGTAAGCACCACAACAAATGACCCATTACTAGGCCCACACAGAATCTGCCCGTGCAGAATTCCGCAGACTTTTAGATCATCATTAGTTCTGTTTATTTACTTGAGTAAATGTGTGTAAATCTGAATTTATTCAGTTTTTAAATTACACATATTTCACATATTAAGGTTTTAGTTATAAGACTCCCGAATTAATTCCGCAGAAATCCGCAGATTTTTACCAAAATTCTCTGCAGAAATTGCAAAAAAAAAAATGCACGTTCCGTCTGGCCCTACCCATAACCCAACAAGAACTTGTCCCTTTTTAATATCACCACTACCATTACAAGACATGTCCCTTACTGCTGATTGGCTGCAAATGTTTTTTGTACACTGAAAAAATGTATTTTTTTTGTTGATTTTTTGTCTTGTTTTTAGTCCAAATATTTAAAAAAAAATTAAATCAAGATGAATTTTCTAGACAAGTAAAAAAATATTGTCTTGTTTTAGGAAATAATGTGCCAAAATTAAGTAAGTTTTTCCTTAAAACAGGGGTGTCCAAACTCGATCCTGGAGTCCTGCATATTTTAGTTCCAACCCCAATTAAACACACCTGAGCCAGCTTATCAAGCACTTTCTAAGTATACTATGCTACCTGGCGGGTGTGTTGGAGAACGTTAGAGCTAAACTATGCAGGACACCATCCCCCCAGAACCGAGTTTGGACACCCCTGCCTTAAAACAAGCAAAACTATCTGTCAATTGGGATAAGCAAAATAATCTAGTGTATCCTTTTGGCTTAACATTATTTTGCTTACCCCATTATTTAGCTTGCTTTAAATAAAAAAATAATAATCACTTAGTTTTGGCATATTCATTTATTCATTCATTTTCTTTTCAGCTTAGTCCCTTTATTAATCTGGGGTCGCCACAGCAGAACGAACTGCCTACTTATCCAGCATATGCTTTACACAGCGGATGCCCTTCCAGTGGCAACCCATCACTGGGAAACATCCATACACACATATACACTAGAGACAGTTTTAGCTTACCCAATTCACCTATACCACATGTCTTTGGATTTGTGGGGGAAACCGGAGCAACCGGAGGAAACCAACGCGAATACAGGCAGAACATGCAAACTCCACACAGAAATGCTAACTGTCCCAGCCGAGGCTCGAACCAGCGACCTTTTTGCTGTGAGGCGATCGTGCTAACCACTGAGCCACCGTGACGCCCAGTTTTGATATACAGTATTATTTCTTAATACTATTTATTAGAATTATTTCTTATAATTTTTTGCTTGTGCAGAAAATACTTATTGATTTAAGAATTTTTTGATATTTGGGCTCAAAACAAGACAAGCATTTTGTCCAACACTGTAGTCAAAAGTGTCGAAAAAAAAAACTATTCAAACTTTAAAATGAAAAGAACGCTCCACTTTTTATTTGGAAATGGGTTTATTTTACAACTCCCCTACAGTTTAACAGTTGAGATTTAACATTTTTTAGTCCAATCAGCTGAACTCCGATTCTTGAAGGAGCACTTTAAGCTTAGCTTAGCATAAATCATTGAATCGGATTAGACCATTAGCATCTTGCTCAAAAGTTATTAAAAAAAGTTTAATCATTTTCCGATTTAAAGCTTGACTCTTTTGTAGATAGATCATGTACTAAGCTGCTATTTTCTAGTTTGACTTTGCGCAGCACTGTAACCTAGTTATCTAGCTGGAGGCTAATTTCAAGTACTGCATAATATATTGGTGCCTACTGCAGCCATGCTAAGGCAGCAAAGTTCCTTGACTATTACCCCAGAATGAGAGTATAGTTCCTAGCCATATCAGTCTATACAATTTCAACATTTAATTTCCATTGTTCCTAGTACACAATGTAACTACAGACTTGTCAAGCTTTAAAAAACAAAAGTTATCAAAACACTTTTTTTGAACAAGATGCTAATGGTCTAATCCAATTCAATGATTTATGCTCAGCTAAGCTAAAAGTGCTCTCGCTAAAAGCAGAGACTGCCTGAATTGATTTAAAAAATGACTAGGTGACTTGAGCTAAAAATGTGTCGAGTGTTCTTTTAACCTATTACACACAGACACACACACACACACACACACACACAGAAACACACACACATACACATATACTGTACTGTATGTAAACATAATCTACAGTTTCTTAAACCTGAGCAGCAACATTTATATTAAACTGAACTGAAGCAGTTTCAATTGGATTAAAAATACACCAGCCTTCTACACTACTCTTTTGCCTGCCTGAAATGCTGGAATTTTAAATGTTATGCCATTAACTCTCGCTATAGAAATAAAGATGTTTAATTCAATTAAAGAAGGCGGCACAGTGGCTCCAAGGTTAGCACCGTTGCCTCACAACAAGAAGCTTGCTGGTTTGAGTCCCAGCTGGGCCAGTTGGCATTTCTGTGTGAAGTTGTGTGATAAGTGAATTGAATGATTAGTGCATGAGTAAATGCGACAATGTATGGACATCTGCTGCGTAAAGCATTTGCCGAAATAAATAAGGGACTAAGCTGAAGGGAAATGAATGAATAAATGAAAGAATGAATGAATTAATTAATTAACTAAATAATTAATTAATTGAATGAATGAATGAATGAATTAACTAATTAAAGTAAAAGTCGTCATGAGGATGATTCAATTATGTGTTATTTTGTATAAACTATCATTTTAGGATTACTTATAATATGTACTATGTTGCCTTGTGTAGGTATAGAAAAGGCTTGTGTTAAATTACTCTGAACTTTCCTCATTTAAAGCATGACACTGTGTTTTTCTACTTTGCGTGTGTTAAATAGGTGAGAAATACTTGTTGGCTCTACCAGTTGCATACGGTCCATTTTTTTTAGTCCAATAAAATCTAACCAGCTCTCCAGAGAAGATAAACTGTAAGAGGAGTGCAATTTACTGTAATAAAATAATTTAGAAAGATGCATACTTCCCAGCACCTGTTTTAGAGAATGTGTGTGTGTGTTTTAGTGTGTGTTTTAGTGTGTGTGTGTGTGTGTGTGTGTGTGTGTGTGTGTGTGTGTGTGTG
>CAIGQZ010033231.1:7543156-7570028 GCA_903798205.1 Danio tinwini
TGTGTGTGTGTGTGTGTGTGTGTGTGTGTGTGTGTGTGTGTGTGTGTACGCACAGACTGCTGCAGGTCAGGGATGACCACACAGATGAGCGTAGTGTTGTTGTCCTGACGGCCACTGGTCGGTCGGTCCAGCCTCGGAGGCTCATCTCGAGAGCTGTCTGACTCTGAACTGACCGAGTCTGAAAAACTCTGAGCCATTTCCTCCTCACTAGACATGGGGCTCCGCGGCATGATCCACACTACAAGTACAGAGAAAGAAAGAGAGAGAAATTCATTAAAATTCATCAATTACATATTTTATTATTATCATTAATTATATATGCACACATCGTAAAACAAAATTTGAACCAATGTTAAAACAAATACTGGACAAAAATAAATAATATTATAACATAATATACAATAATATAAACTAATTTTAATTGTAAAATAATGATAAAAAATAAAAATAAAATAAATTATTGATAAAAGTTGCTTAAACAAAATGTTTTATAATACTAAAACCAAAAAAAGTACACAAAATTAATAATAATAATATAAAAAAAAAATATATATATATATATATATACTATAATAATAGTAATAAAATAATAATAAAAAATAAAATAATAATAATACAATAATAATAAAATAATAATAAAATATATACTATAATAACAGTAATAAAATAATAATAAAATAATAATAATCAATAAAATATGAACAATTATTGATAAAAGTTGTTTAAACTAAAATATGAAATATTAAAACCATAAAAAGTAAACAAAATGTACTAATAATAATAATAATAATAAATAACAATATAATATAAAATAATAATAATAAAATTATAATAAAATTATAAAAAAATAAAATAAAGTAATTGATAAAATAAAAAATATAATAATACTAAAACCAGAAAAAGTAAACAAAATTAATAACAATAAAAATAATAATAATCATAAAAAAGTAAAAATATTGATAAAAGTTGTTTAAACAAAATATAAAATTATACTAAAACTATAGAAAGTTAATAAATTGTAATATTAGATTAATAAATGAATGAATAAATAAATGAATTATTTAATAAATAAATAATACAATTGATACAAATGAAATAAAACTTCCATATAGCTAAAATAAACAGTATTAATAAATAAACAAAAACTGCATAGCCAAATAAAGGCCTTTGTGGAATAATGTGCATCAATGAATCATGCACAGTAAAACCAGGAACACATTAATAATGTAATGAGGATTCATTTTCAAATCCTGTTGACTTGAGTGTTCACAATTCCCCTACATAATATTAGCGTATTGCTGTCTGGTCATTTAGCTCCATCTGTTTGTCTCTGCGTGGCCTTTCATGATTTCTCTGGGTTCAGCAAATGTTTCAGAGCGTGTTTGTTTTTCGTCTGCGCTACGCTCAAATGTCAGACTGTATATCACGCCATTTTAATATTTCCTTTCCATAGCTTGCAGGGGTAATTGAACTGACACTCACCTAAGGAAACTGAAAAAGTCCATGTTTATTACAAACTTTTCTTAATCAATTTACAAAACCTAACAAAAATCAAAGAATAATCTGTAATAAGGAAAATAATGAAATAAAATTAATATTTAGTAAAATAAAACATTAGCAAAAGAGAAAAAAATTATAAAACATGTGTATAGTCTTAGTGAGGTCTTGCAAAATAATAAAAAAATAATAATAATTTTGTTTAATTAAATTTTTTTAAACAATAATAAATTAATTAATTAATTTATAAATTAATAATTAATAACAAAATAATATTAAATTAAATAAAAAACAAATAAATTAAATAATAAAACAAAATAAAACAAAATTTAAATAAAATTAAATAAATAAAAATAAATTATTAATAAAATACTTTTTTTAAATAAAAAAAATGTATAACAATAAAATAATAATAAAATAACTAAATAAAATAAAATAATTACATCAATTAATAATTAAATTGAATCAATTCAAACTGAATAAAATTAAATAAAATAAAAAAATACAATTAAATAAAAAATTTATAAATTAAATTAAATAAACAAAAATAAATTAATAATAAAATAAAATTTGATTAAATAAAAAATATATATAAAAATAAAACAAATTAAAATAAATTAACAATAAAATATAATAAAATGAGCTGGAATATTAAATACAAACATGAAACAAATATGAAAATAATATTACAAAAATATCATATCAGAGATAATATCATTAGTAACTAAAGAGACTTACTAGGACATACTAAACATTGAAACCAATCTGATCAATATCATCAAATTAAAGGTCAATATGACCAAATTAAATACTGCCTGTATTTTAAAATATCCACTGAGTTTGTGCATTCTGAAGCTTTATTTTTAGCTCGATTTTAAATCCCACTTTATTGAGCTCAAAGACTTCTGGACCCTGTTGTATATTTTACTGTCTGTTATTTATTACATTGGCCCACAAGTTTCCAAAAGGGCCAGATGGAGCTGTTTTCTGTGTCCTGGGTGAAGCATACGCCATATTTCTCAAGTGTACACAAGCATTTAGAAAAGCACAACAGGGTTTTTGAATGGCAAACAAAATGCCTGAGTGTCTGGGAGGAACGAACGCCAAACCATATCAGACAGAGAACAAAAAAGCTCAGACAGTAACTAAAGCAAAGAGATCAGGTGAAATATCTGACGAACAGCACTTGGAGCTTCGCAAATAATAAAATTGACCTTTACATGCTGTGCTTCATGGTAATGCTAAACTACTGTACAGTGTGTAGGTGGGCTAATAACTGATATTATAGAAAACGCCATGATATGATGATTAAAGGGGCTTGGATGTAAGAATATGTTTGTTTGAGGTGGTACACAATCTAGAAACTATCAGTCAGCTTATGTAACATGTATAGTATAAAGTGAAAACGCAAAACAGACTATGATTGTTAGCAAAATTGAGTCCAAATGTGTAAGATAATGAGCAGAGAAACATCAGACGTTCTGGTGTCTTTCTCCCACGTGGTAAACAAAACAAAACCAAACTATTTTAAAAAGATGACATGGTGGCTCAGTGGTTAGCACTGTTGCCTCACAGCAAGAAAGTCGCTGGTTGGCGTTGGCGTTTATGTGGAGTTTGCATGTTCTCCCCATGTTTGCGTGAATTTCCTCTGGGTGCTCCAGTTTCCCCCACAGTCCAAAGACATGCTGTAAAAGTGAATTGGGTAAGCTAAATTGGCTGTAGTGTATGTGTGTGAATGAGCGTGTATAGTGTTTCCCAGTAATGGGTTGCAGCTGGAAGGGCATCGGCTGCGTAAAACATATGCTGGATAAGTTGGTGGTTTATTCTGCTGTGGTGACCACTGATGAATAAAGGGACTAAGCCGAAGGAAAATGAATAAATGGTGGCTTTGGAGGGGTCCATGGAGCAGGAAGAGCCAGGCAGAGACCCAGATTGAAATGATAATGCCAGATTTACACTAAATGTAATGTGAAGAACATCGTGCGCGTCTAGACATGGCTATAACTAGGATTGCTGCTATTTGCCTGTTGTTGAAGTCCCCAAACCAGCGAAAAGCCAAACGTCAATGTGCTTGGGTTCTTTGAACTCTTTGAAACACTTTAAAGCCGGTTCCAGCTCTGCTTTAGTGTGGCGGGTACCCAGTTTAATGACCTGCTAGCGAGGGTTTTGCTGACAGGATATCTTGGATGAACAGTAACAAACTATAGATCAGGGGTGCCTAGGAATGTTTAGCTCCAGCCTGCTTCAACACACCTGCCAAGAAGTCCCCAGGACACCGGCCCTCTAGGACTGAGTTTGAGCAGCTCTGCTATAGATGATCCATCTCAGCCAAAGATTGCATGACCATCTATTTCATGTTAGGGGCAGATTTACGTACAGCAGTAATGATGTGGCTGTCCATTTTGATTTAACAGCATGTTGAACGGATTCATCAGACAAAAGTCAAATTTTTTAAACTCACAAGAATGATGCAATTGTGGTGGGTTCCGCAAATACATCACTCATTTCGTGTCATGCCCTGTGCAAATTCATCATATTCACCCATTTGCATTGGCTCTGTATGGAACTTATCATGTAAATACTTAATTCCATGTTTGGTGTGAACCTAGGACAGGGGTGTCAAACTTAGGGTCACAGCTCTGCACAGTTTAGTTACAATACTAATCAAACATGAATTAAGCGTGTTAGAGTAGGGTTAGAACTAAACTGTTCAGGGCTGCGGCCATCCAGGAACTAAATTTGACACCTCTGACCTAGCATAACAATGGCGAAAGCTAAAGTTGATGGCGGGATGACCCATGGTGGCGATGAGGTTGATGATTCGAGGGGGAATGGAGCCAGTCAAAGAGAAACCTTGGGAAAAGATGGAGAGCCGCAGGGCCAGGGTGACATTGGGGGTCCTGAGGGTAATGGCAGAGCTGATGCCTCATTCTAAGAAATAGGGACTGAAGTAACTGAGAACTGAGGTGGAGCCAGGGGGAAAGAGCCCAACAGATCCAGAGGGATGGAGGGATGAGGCACAGCCAGAAGACTGGAATCCAGATGAGGATGCAGGTCGGCAACTGACCAGGGCAGATCCAGAGGGACAAGTGACTCTTCAGAGCTGGCAGGCTGATGGGCTGTGGTGGAAACAAGTGAGCATGAAGCCAAGGTGGAGACGATCACTTGAAGGGCCATTGTGGAATCTGGGTTTTGAAGATAGAGACAGGGGATATTACAACTCAGACATAGCTGGCAACTTGAGATCCCCAAACTCATCTGACCCCGGGTGCTGAGGGTGGGCTGAGGATTTTAGAGTGGAGATGCCAGTGGAGACAGGGCTGATAGATAGGCTGGAGATGTGAGGCTGGCAAACGAAGAAAAGCTGGGTGTAACCAGCAGGAACTCAAAGGACAGAAATTAAGAAAAGTTGGGCAAGACCAGTAGGGATAAAAGAAGCCCAAAATCCTCCTTATTTACACCAAAAATGTTGAATTCTGATGCATAACATAAGTCATTGCTGGGAGTGTCTCCTTGGAGATGTCCTCAGTGGGGCAGTTAGAGAAATATAATCCATTCTTCTCGAATGTCTACTCCACAAATGTAATAAAACTCCACCGAGGAATGGACAGCCTCGTCGGTGGTGAGATTGGTAAGATCAATAAAGTCTCTCATGTGGTCCTCCAGGGAGTGATCTACCTGCTCCAGATAAAGGAGCTTAATGGCTGAGATATCCATTATGAAGGGGTGACAGAAGCTACAACTGAGGGGAGAAAAAATAATTGCTGCAACCAATTTTTATGGCTTCTGTCATATGTGGAGACCAATAAATAAAGATAAGGATGGACAATTCAAAGTCTTTAACAGTAATCAAAATGCAGGGTAGAATGACAACACACTATAACAAAAATGACACTGGGTAATGAGCTGGGAAAAGTGAGGGACTTAAATATTAAAGAGGCAATTATGGAGAAACAGAACAATTCTGACGGTATGATAACCTTGGAAAAAAATCTCACGGTTTGACGGTATTGTGATTACTGCTCTAAAATATGTTCTTTTTAAATGTCTGGGTAAAAAACAACCCCCCCCCCTAATTGAGCACAATATATTTCATTTTGAGAAAATTTGAAATATTTTGTTAAAGTAAACATGTCAGACTAAATAATTAAAATGAATCATTGATTCTGCTGTCTTTATTAGTTTTAAAAACACTGATTTCTTTAATATTTAAAACGGCTTCTTTGGAAATCTTTTCTGCTGGAGATACTGTTGTCCTAAAGAACAAAAATAAAAATGTAAAAAAAAAATATATATATATATATATATATATATCATTGGAACGGTATAACAATATTTTGGCGGTTCTAAAACCTTGACTTTTCTAAACCGCGATATACCTTGAAAACGGTATCGCAAACGGTATCATCCCATGCCTAGAATAAACACAGGAGGGCAGCTGGAATGTAATAGAAAATAGTACAATGTAATTATATTAAAACCCAACCAAAGCTCATTGTGGATATGTACCCTGGTTTATATTTCTGGAAAAGCCCAAAAATGTACCTGGAGCTATGTCTGGCTACATTTTGTGTGAGAAATGAACGCTATGAGGCAGTATGATGCCCTTGATAGCTGTTCCTCATCACACTACCACTGACTGCTTACCTCCATATGGGAGGCTTTTCTGGTGTTACCAGTTTGCAGAGTAGCTAGCCATGTAGGCTGATGGACTTGGGAAACGGAGCGGAGTGGACTGCGATAACGGGGTTCCAGTCAGGCAAAGAACAGTTCCAGAAACCAGGTAATACAAAATATAAAAATTATTTTTAAAATATCAGGATAAAAACATGGAACAATCATGCAGCCACACCGGCTATTCTTTTCCAGATCACTTTTGAAAACACTATCGGTTGGGTTTAGGGAAGGGGGTAGATGGGTGGGTTAATCAGTCAGTCAGTCGACAGCAAGCTAGTTGGTTAAAGTGTAAATTGTGCCCTCTGGTGGGTTTACGCAAGAAGAGGACACGCAACTAGCACACACGAGATCATCAAAAAGTGTAGACAGCGGTCTGTGGTGGACTTGCGAACACAAAAACTGCAAGCAGACGTACCTCCTGCTATGTATTTAGCTGTCCCCAAAAACGTAGACCTGGGTATATATCTACAATGAGCCTGGGTTGTAAGAACCTTTGCTAATACGTTCACCCAACTATCAATTAGCTCAAGGTAAGGCTAAAGCGCATAGTTTAAGTGCATGGAGCTAAGCTTGTTAGTGAAACAGAGCCTATGGTTTCATACAGTTAGCATGCGGGTAAAGATCAGCCACTCTGCTGTTTCTCTCAGACGGCCCTGCATGTCATTCATCAACTCTGTCACTTTAGCTTTTCTTCCTCGACCTTTACAGTCACCCGCCACCAAGACACCATTCAAGAGCAGAGCAAGCATTTGTCGACTAGTGCTTAAAGACGACCACCAATTAAAACCTTATAGCGTGGAGAGGAAATTGCACCCACACGCGCTTTGGCAGCAGATTTAACACATAACTCCAGCGCTGACAGATAAACACACGGACAGTCCTTTCACAGCCGCTCCATGATATATTGGCTTCCTGTGAAGTGAATATTATCCAGTTGCGAGCATTTAAATAAATTACACAGTACAGACTTTCATCTTGCAGGATTAATTAGATATTATTTCCTTATAAGAAGTTCAGTGCAACCTTATGAGCGTAACGTAACCTTGCAAAGGTTGCGTGTAGATATAATCAGCAATATAGATGTGATTTATTATGGGAAGATTAGCATGTAGATTTTGCTGAAGCATGTGAGCTGTGTAATTTTAATTCCCTATTAAAATATCGATGCAAAAATTACTTTATATGCCGTGTTGCTTTTACGAAACAGAAGCAATAAAACAAAACAAAACTAAATTAAACAACTGGAAAACAAATCACAGAATACAAACATGTAATTATGTAAGGATTAACATGTATTTTGAGATGAACCATATGAATGAATATAACGACAAAATTGTCATATAATTCATATGCAATATCAAATCATAGCAAACATGTTATAATATGTCATATTATATGACAATATATATAACAAATATGATAATTATTACATACACTTACCGGCCACTTTATTAGGTACACCTTACCAGTACCGGTTTGGACACACTTTTGCCTTCAGAACTGCCTTAATCCTTTATGGCATAGATTTAACAAGTTACTGGAAATATTCCTTAAAGATATTGCTCCATATTGACGTGATAGCATCACACAGTTGCTGCAGATTTGTCGGCTGCACATCCATAATGCGAATCTCCCGTTCCACCACATCCTAAAAGTGCTCTATTGGATTGAGATCTGGTGACTGTGGAGGCCATTTGAGTACAGTGAACTCATTGTCATGTTCAAGAAACCAGTATGAGATGATTCGCGCTTTATGACATAGAGCGTTATCCTGCTGGAAGTAGCCTTCAGAAGATGGGTACACTGTGGTCATAAAGGGATGGACATGGTCAGCAACAATACTCAGGTAGGGTGTAACGTTGACATGATGCTCAACTGGTACTAATGGGCCTAAAGTGTTCCAAGAAAATATCCCCCACACCACTACACCAACACCACTAGCCTGAACAGTTTATACAAGGCAGGATGGATCCCTGCTTTCATGTTGTTAACGCCAAATTCTGACCCTACTATCTGAATGTCACAGCAGAAATCGAGACTCATTAGACCAGGCAACGTTTTTCCAATCTTCTATTGTCCAATTTTGGTGAGCCTGTGCGAATTGTAGCTTCAGTTTCCTGTTCTTAGCTGACAGGAGTGGCCCCTGGTGTGGACTTCTGCTGCTGTAGCCCATCCACCTCAAGGTTCGGCGTAATGTGCATTCAGAGATGCTCTTCTGCATACCTCGGTCGTAACAAGTGGTTATTTGAGTTACTGTTGCCTTTCTATCAGCTCGAACCAGTCTGGCCATTCTCCTGTGACCTCTGGCATCAACAAGACATTTGTGCCCACAGAACTGCACAAACAGAACACAGAACACAGAACTTTCGGACCATTCTCTGTAAACCGTAAATACGGTTGTGTGAGAAAATCCCTGTAGATCAGCAATTTCTGAAATACTCAGAACAGCCTGGCACCAACAGTCTGGCTCCAATAACCATGCCACGTTCAAAGTCACTTTAATCACCTTTCTTCCCCATTCTGATGCTCAATTTGAACTGCAGCAGACCGTCTTGAACATGTCTACATGCCTAAATGCATTGCGTTGCTGCCATGTGATTGACTGATTAGAAATTTGCGTTAACGGGCAGTTGGACAGGTGTACCTAATAAAGTGGCAAGTGAGTGTACAAGTAATTGACAAAATAATAACTAAAAGTAAATTAAGAGTAAAAAATTAGGTGCATTAATATGGATATAATCTCATTTGTGTGCATTTATGATGGTCTGAATGTGCCTTTTCCTATTATAAATCATAAATTATACATTCACTTTAATATACTGCACATTGCGCATATATACAAGATCTTACATTTCATTTTCAGAACTCGTTATTAGTTCAGAGACCCTTATCTTGTCATTAGTTTCTGTAATCATTTATTCCACTTAGTTATGCAAGACCTAGTATAAGGCAGCAATTCTTAAGCGGGAAAAAAAAAACTAGCACATAATGACCTAGAAGCATAATTTACTGTATTTATTAAGTAAAAGTTTTTTTTCACCCCAAAATACACACTCAAGATGTGTTTTCATTACAGCAATTATCTATTAAAGGTAAAGCCAAAATATTCACTCTGAATGTCTGCCACTGTTGCCATGACAACTGCTAAACACATTTGCATTGTTATGGTTAATGGAAGTGATGCATTAAGCATTTTTTAAAAAGTGGCAGGTTTTCTTTAAACTGTCATAAGGTTTGAGGCTTAAAACATGCGTCATGCCCTCGTAACTTCATATCCCACACAGCTCAAAGAAAGGATTCAGAGGGAATTAAGCCCATATTAAGGCGAGAAACTGCAGGAATTTTTTGTCATGCACCTGTCAAATTAGAAATTTTGCGCTTTTCGGCTTTTCACAGTGTTTTTTTTCGTCTAACATAATGAAAATATCCAAAAGACAGTTTGAAGTGTTTCTTTTGTTGCGTTTATCAATTTTTTATTTCAATTGCAATACATATTTTGAAACATATTTTCCAAAAAAACAATTATCTTTTGTTTCCTAGTGATGGGTTGCAGCTGATAGGGCATCCGCTGTGTAAAAACATATGCTGGATAAGTTGGCGGTCCAATCCGCTGTGGCGACCCCAGATTAATAAAGGGATTAAGCCGAAAAGAAAATGAATGAATGAATGAATTTTCTTTTGCACTGAGCCATAAATTTCAACTTTAGCAACACAAATATACACCAAACTGCACAGTTTTATCCAAATATGTATATATTTTGTTCATATATAATATTTACAACAATATTTATTTATAAAGCACATTTAAAAACAACCAATGTTGACCAAAGTGCTGTACATAGGAGTACTAAAGGCAGAGAAAAAAGCAGAATATAAAAGAAACATTTAACAAAGAAAAGCAATAGATAGGTCCTTAAAACTGACTTAAACACAGAAATGGAGTGGGAAATTGTTGGAATATCTAATAAATCCCATGCATGTTCAATAAAAAAGGTCAGCAGAGAGTTTTCTTCAATGTCAAAAATATTTGTAGTTTATTGGAAAAAAATTTAATAATTCGATTTACAGAATTCTGGTATCCTTAATGCAATGTAAAAGTTACATTAAGGAGGTGCGCAACAGCTTTCATTTCCTGGTTTAAGCTTTTATACGCAGCTGATATTAACAGGTGGAGTTTAGTGGAATTGGTCACTTGTCAATCATTTTCCAGTCCTCTATTGGCCGCACCCATACATGCATCCTCTTTTTTACTAATTCTCTGCACAGCATCAAAAGCACAAGACTTCTCAACTGCAAATATTCTGTGTTCATTTTCAAGCCATCTCTGCTCACAGGAAGTTTCGCTGCGGAGCTCAAGTTAATTTTAGACAATCAGGCCTTTGCATTTCTATCAGCTTCATCTACTTCTGCAAAAATGCTTCATTAGTATGCAAGGCATATCACACTCAAGAAGAAGTTTGGTTAATATATATCACCTTAAGCATTACAAATTGTTTAATGAAAAGACAAAGAGACAAAAATAATAAAAAAATATATTTCTTTCTCTAACAAAAGTCTAATGTGAATTAGTAGAGTGTTCCAGCGCTTAGGACCAGCAACTGCAAATGCTTGATCACCTCATTTTTTAGGCATGTTCTAGGCACGGTGACCTAATTGAGATCATAAGTTCTCAATGAACCATAGGGGGTATACGGACATCTCTGATATTAATATGTCTGATTATCTATTTTGTTTTACAAAAAAATGCAGATTTTTTTTCCTGGCTGATTGCAGCATTGAATCATGAAGTGATTATTAAAAATCCCCTCAGTAAAAGACTTTCACCTTAATATGTCCAAAAATGAATCAGAATTTTAACCTGACCTCACTTGGATTTCAGAGCTAGAAATGTATGCAAATGAGCGCATAATTAATGAAATAAAGCCTGATTTGCATAATCAAACACAACATTTAGGGAAACTTGTAATACAAAATATGTTTGAAATTCGTAATGTAATCAGTCAGGGAAGATTGGTGCTAACTGTTTTGTTTTTAACCATTTTCGCCTCCAGTGTCTTGAAAGATTCAGGAGGGAGTTAAGCCCATCCTTAATATCTTGGAAAACAGCATAAAAAAACATTTTCCTCTTGAGAATCGTGGAGGAATATCTCATATGAAGGCTAGTTCACTTTTACGTAGAGTCACGGGTTCATTTCTCCAGTAGCAGTAGTGGGAGCAGTAGGTTGCTATGCCCGAGGGCAGTCAAACTTGCTGTTTCAGAGACATGGACAGTAGCAGTAGCTGACAGCTCAAGCAGAGACAGCATCTAATGCTGTAGCCTTCATTAAACTGGTTTCACAGCTGGTTCATTCCTCATCAAAAAATGCAGTGGATCAAAAGCCCTCTTTTTTTTGCTTGCAATTTAGCAATTCTGAATCCCAGATTCCATCCTCATAAAACAACAACAAAGAAAGAGCAGATTTTAGTGCTTGCTCATGCAAAACTCACTACCATAATGCTTGGATGGTTGCCACGGTGTTGCTAGGGTGATCAAGATAATTTCTAGTTTTTTTATTGTCTAATCATCTTGTTTAATCCTGCTCCATTTCACAGCGCCGTATGACAGAATTTCGAAAAACTCTAACTCTAGTGTGACCGCAGCTTTACCTGTAGGTTTCAAACAGGCCTGAAAGACTTAATTAGCTTGATCTGGTGTTTAATTAGGGTTGGAACTAAACTGTGCAGAGATGCGGACACCCCTGTTCTAGGTGGTATAGTGTGTTGCTATATTCTAGCTTGGGTGTCCAAGATGGGTTTTGCTAGGATGTTCAAGATCATTTCTAGAGTTTCAAGATTTTTAGCATGTTCTAGATTATTTTCAGGGCAAAACTAATATATAATGTGTTGAAAGGTTGTTATAGCTGGACATTGCTAGGCTGTTAAAGATCATTTCTAGGGCATTGACAGAGTTTTCTAGGTGATTACCAATGTGTTGCTACAGTTTCAAGGTAATTTACACTAATTTAAAGGATAAGGGCTTTCTAGACTCAGTGTTGTAGATGGGCATTGCTAGAATGTTCAGAATCATAGGGTTTTGCTATGATGCTCTTACTTCAAGTGGGTTTTCAATGGACATTGTTAGGTGTACAGTGATATATAGTTCAAGGTGATATCCATGGAGTTCAAGATGATATCCATGGAGTTGCTACTGTAGGTTTCTTTAGATTGTGCTTTTGATACAAGAATGTAGCTTGGGTGTCCTAGATGGGTGTTGCTAAGGTGTTTGATATGATTTCTAGGGCATTGAAAGTGTGTTCTAGATATTACCTGGGAGTTGCTACAGTTGCTACACATTTTCAGGGCAATGCCAGTTCTAGCTGTTGTACATGGGCATAGCTAGAGTGTTTAGGGTTGTTTCTAGGGTGTTGCTAAGATGTTCTAGATGATTTCCATAGCTTTGTTACAGTTTTTTAATGGACATTGCTAGAGTGGACAGTGCTAGGGCATTCTAGATGACTTCCATGGAGTTGTTAGGATGATTTATGATATCAGGTGCTTTAGCTATGTTGTTTTTGCGACAGTGTTGTAGATGGGCATTGCTATTATGTCTAAAATTGTTTCTATTGTGTTTCTATGTTTTAGATGATTTCCAGGGCTTTGTTAGGGTTTTTTTTTAAATGGGCATTGCTAGTGTGTTCTAGATTATTTTCATGGCATGGAGTTCATAACATATTCTAGATGGTATCTAGTGTGTTGCTAGGCTGTTCTAAATGGTTTCTCGGATGTTGCTTGTATATTCTCATTGGACATTGTTAGCATGTCCATGATTGTCTATATTACCTTGATTGGAAAATCAGATGGTCTTAAGCATACTAAAAAATATATAAAATGTTTTAAACTATTATTTAAAAAGATTGGTGCCAGTAGGGTTTTTTAAATATTTAAAAACAATTATTTAGCTTTTTTCTTCAGAAAGAATGCACTCAAATAAACTCTGCATTGGAGGATTAGGGGTGTATTACAGTAAATATAACTTATTTACTGGCTTATTCTTACAATTAGAAACTGTTTATAACTGTTTTTGCTGAGAGAAAGCATTTTTTTGTCAAATAATTGTGGCCTTGGTGTTCATACAAGACATAAAAAAAATCTCAAATAAATTTACCACCCACATACATTTGTAAATGAGATAAAGGTATGATCAAAATGAAGAAAGATAAAAATATGATGTAACATCACAGAATCAAGCTAAATACATCAGGTTACAACCAAACTGAAGAGTAAAAACACAAAAATATAGCCCTTTAACTACACCAGGTTACCACCAATATTTACAGTGTTTGATGCCACTCTAAATATGGCCGATTCCTTCCTTCAAAGGGATTTCTCAGCCATTTTATCATCCGCCAAGTGACTGTGCTAAGTCCAATTGCTTTGGAAAAAAAATAGGACAGCTCTCCTCAACAAACACACAGTGAGCTATCATTCACGTCCATAGCCTGTAGACACCATATTTGATGTGACGCTTACTTGTGAAGTAGGTGTGGGTTTCATCTGGGCCAATGAGGAGTAAACCAGCAAGTAGAGTGGAAAGAAACAGAACTGTGGGACTTAAAGGAGCAAGCGAGTGAGACGAAGGGATAGGGAGAGAGGGAAAGTGGCAAAGAGAGGTGAAAAAAGAGGGAGAGTGAGAGAGGGACGGGCTGGCCTGGATCTGTGTCCGCTTGCCTTACCTCTAGTGACTTAACAGCAACACCACACAGCTGTAAAATAGGGCAAGACTGAGGCTATGGTGGTGCGAGACTAGTAGAATCACAGCAAAGCAGTTCTGGAGATGTCTGAACATCAGCGTTATAAACAAGCGAGGTGAAGTTGATAAAAAATAAATGAGAACCAAGGCCCAGTTCTATTACTACATGTCATCAAACCCTTACCAGCTGGGGTCTGAATTATACAAGTCCACCAAATATTGATTTCTTAGCTCTTCTGAGGGTAATAATTGGTATTTTGTTAACTAATAAAATGCAAAAATAAAAGAGCTCTACGCTTAAAAAATGTATTTTGCTGTTTGTTCAAACTACTTATTTAAAATGAGTTGAAATAACACAATTCTTAAGTTTTTGGGGGGAACTACTTAATTGTTGTATGTTCAATCCACTTAAATTTGTAAAAATAAATGAGTTAATTTTATCGATTTGTGTTGGGACAACATGATGAAATTATGTGGAACCCAGCATTTTTTTTACAGCGTAAATGACAACATTTTTATATTAAATTCAGAAGAAATGCCATTAGTAGTTTATGGAATAAAATTATATTTTGATACAAGCCTTTGATACAGTTAATCATACCATTCTTTTAAACAAATAGATTTATTTTAATAACTTCTTTTGCAATAGATATGTTTTCATCATATTTATCTAATAGATCTCAGGTTGTTAAAATTGGTACAACAACATCGCAGGCATTAGGTTGTTCTATGGGGGTTCCACAGGGGAGTATTTTAAGATCTTTACCTTTCCTGATGTATACCAATGACCTCCCTCGGGTAATTAAACATTCTAATGCTTTATTGTACGCCAATGACACTGTACTTTTTGTGTCTGGATCAAGTACAAACACAATTAACAATAAATTAAATACAGATCTTCAGCATTTACATCAATGGCTGCAAGACAATCATTTGACTATTAACGTTAAGAAAACTGAATGTATGTACTTTTACTCACCTACTGTAGGCGAAAATTACCTATATCCAATCCCATTACTTTCTCAAATCAAAAACATTCTATTGTATCTACACATCAATATTTGGGAATCAGTATGGACTCTCACTTTACTTATTGTGATCATGTTCAAAATGTCTATAAAAAGCTAAATCAATAGCTATTTGTTTATGGGAAAATTAGGAGACATTTGTCTTTTTATGTTTTTGAAACGTATCTTCAAGCCATAATCTTGTCCACCTTGTCATACTGTTGGGTCAGTAAGTCTTTTTAAAAAATGCCATGCTCTTCATCTGATGGTCAAAAATCGCTGTAACCACTGAGATAGTAGCCTGTTTCTCTTTATTTTGTGTGTTTGGTGACTGTTTGCATTGTTCTAATGTGTTGATGTATGAGATGGTTATGTCATTTGTAATGCTTCATTGGACTGGCCATCCCCAACACAAAGGTAATGTAAGCAGCAAATAGAACAATGATCAGATATTTCTGTTTTGGATCTCCTTTTTTATCTGATATTTACTTCGTTAAATAACAGAAAGAGCAAATAGCATGTTTCTGCTTACCCATATATGGAAAAACTTGTAGCTAGGCAAACAGAGTGATGATGTCACATATTCACACACTCCACTAGCACAGCTCATAACGGCTGTACACCCGAGCCTAAATTCTGGCCCAATAATCGTTTGTTATTAAATGGTTTGTCAACCCAGGCTCATTCTGAAAACATAGTCCCGTGGAAGTTTCTGGAGACCGCAAATTATGTAGCCGCAGGTACGTATGGCTCCATTTCATTTTTTTAAACGAACGATAGGGGGCGGTATGATGCCGTTTCTTTTTGCACTTACCAGCTGACCGCTTACCTCCGTGTGGAGGGTTTTCCCGCTGCAACCAGTTTGTCCTGTTAGCTCGTCATGTTACGTTGGCGGACTTGAGATGCAGAGAGGAGTTGACCACGACGACGGGGTTCGAGTCCGGGGAAGAGCGGTTCCAGAAATTAGGTAAGACAAAAACAGAATCCAAAAAAAAATAAAATGAACTGGGTGAGAATAAATAACAGGGTGAGAATGCGGTAAAATCCTTTTTCTGGACACCGTTTTGTAAACCGTTGATTGGGTTGAGGACAATAAGTGGGTGTGCGGGTCAACCGATAAAATTGGTTGGGTTAGGGAAGGAGGAGGGAGGGTCAGTCGATTGGTCAGCCGGCCAGTCAGTCATTCATTCGGTCAGACAGACAGCCAGTCGACAGCGGCCTCTGGTGGGTTTACGTGAGAACAGTGGGCGCGAACGGCACTCACGAGAGAAATTTGAGGTATGAAAAAGTGCACACAGCGGCCTCTCGAGCATTCGTGAAAACAAAAACTGCAAAAATAAGTACCTCCTGGAAAGTATTACCAGTCTCCAGAAATGTCCACAGGACTACGTTTTCAGAATGAGCTTGGGTTGTGGTTTGTACAGGCTCAACTGGAACCATACCTGACTGTCCTTAGAACCATTCGGCCCAATAGCAGCTATGGTCATCGGTCCAGAAATTAAGTCCTGGTTTGTGGATATGTAGCAGAAATTTTATTTGTTAAGAAGTCAAAACAGCACCAGAAAATCCTCCTTCATACACATAAACAAATGTCCGCTGCATGTCTAACTGCTACACTGAACTGCAAAGGGCAACATCGCAACTATGACAAGAAAAATCAGCTTTGTTTGAGAAATTTGTCTTTATAAGGTCAAATCTTACCTTACCTATAGTGACTTGGCATCAACACCACGCAGCTGTAAAATAGGACAAGACTGAGGCTACGGTGGTGCGAGACTAGCAGAATCACAGCAAAGCAGTTCTGGAGATGTCTGAACATCAGCGTTATAAACAAGCGAGGTGAAGTTGATGAAAAATAAATGAGAACCAAGGCTCCGTTCTATCACAACATGTCATCAAACCCTTCCCATGTGTGCTGCGTTCAATGTAGGAATCCGCAAGTCAATACTAAGAACAATTATTGGCCCCCGGAGGACTCCTTGCTGCTTTACACTATATCAGTGGAGCAACAATGCCAGTGTATTGTTACTCAGGATAGGTTTTCATCTTTTTATTCATCCATCCATTCAGCTGCTTACTCTCTGGGGAAAATCAAATCGATTTAGAGGCTCTATTTAATGATTCTTTCACTCCGTGTATTGTCAAGTACACGGCAGTCCTTAACTGAAGAGCATATAATATAATAATGAAGTTATCAGATCTTAATGAAATGCACTTATGTCTATTAATTTGATAAATGGCTGCTCGGTGTCGGGAAACTACTCACAATGGTAAAAACTAATTGAAGTCTTAACAAAAAAAATGAAAAAACAACAACAAAGCATAAATAGGACTACATTCTCCAAACTATAACCTTTTTCATATTTTTTGCTCTGTATTTTACTGTTACTGAAATAAATACATAAGTCAAAACAATATATATTTTATACCAAAACTATATACACTACCTTACTAAAGTCTTGTCGTCAATCCCAGTTGTAAGAGCAACAAATAATAACTTGACTTCTAGTTGATCATTTTGAAAAGTGGCAGAAGATACTGTAGATGTTTTCGATTAATCATCTGTTGAACTGCATCCCAATCATCACAAATACTGCGGAAGACCTATTGGAACCAGTATGGACTCAAGATTCTTACAGAAATCAGTCAAGTTTGGTGAAGAAAAAAGCATGGTTTGCAGTTACATTCAGTATGGGGGTGTGTGAGAGATCTGCAGAGTGGATGGCAACATCAACAGCCTGAGGTGTGAAGACATTTGTGCTGCCCATGACATTACAAACCACAGGGAAAGAACAAATCAGAAGGATATCGAAATCTTCAGCAGGATAGCACTCCTTCTCATACTTCAGCCTCCACATTAAAGTTTCTGAGAGCAAAGAAGGTCAAGGTGCTTCAGGATTGGCCAGCCCAGTCACCAGACAGGAACATTATTCAGCATGTCTGGGGTAAGATAAAGGAGGAGGCATTGAAGATGAATCCAAAGAACCTTGATGAACTCTGGGAGTCCTGCAAGAATGCTTTCTTTGCCATTCCAGATGACTTTAGTAATAAGTTATATTTAAGTCATTGCAGAGATGTATGGATGCAGTCCTCCAAGATCATGGGAGTCATACACAATATTATTTTTTCCACTGCAGCATGACTTTATATTCTATACTGTACATTATTTCTGTTAAGTGACAAGACTTTTGTCTAAGCAAAGTCAGACTTTACTGTCCTAATTAAATAATTAAAAATCAAGGCATGATCCTATTTTATTTTGGTAAAATGAGCGTAATCTAGAGGTCTTTGCCTTTCATATAAGCCACTTCTGATGCCAAATGATCAACTAGAAGTCAAGTTATTATTTGTTGTTTCTAAAACTTAAATAGGCAAGAGGACTTTTGTCAGGTAGTGTACAGGTACATATATTTTCTATATGAATGTATAAAAAAGGTATAACCAATTCAATAACTATAACTGATATGCAGGAATTTGTGCAGAAACTACATTACCCATGACGCTGTGCTGAAAATGACTCCAATCAGAGGGCCACAATGAACAAAGCACTTAAAAATATATCTTTAGCTCCACTTACTATTCCTAAGCACTTCAAAAGATGTAGTTCTGCAAGATGAATTGAAATTAAATTGCATTCATGATAAATTAAAAGCTGCCACTGTTATGCACATCTTGTCAGGGAAGCACAGCTCTGTGATCAGTAGTAAATAAAAATGCACCCATCGACCAGAATAAAACTGGAACTGGATAATTTTTGTTCTAAAGATGCAATCTCCATTTTTTGTTTCGGTTTGGCTCATCTCTGCCTGGATTTTCATACAAACTGCACTGCAACCACTACATAGTAAACTACAAAGTCTATAAAGGAACATTTTACAGAGATCAGAGAAGCTGAAGGTGGACAACAGATGCACCCAGAGAGAGATATCCTGATCCTAACATGCTTTTACAGTCTATTAACCCGTCGACAGCAGTGCCACACGAGAATGACCAACGTTCATGAAAAAACTAAACATTTTTTATTAATTTGAGCAAAATTTATCTTTAAGCTTCGTTCGTTTTATTCTTCTGTGATACCCTAATATTCTCAACATTGAATGCTGTATGAATCATATTTATGTGTTTTGAAAGTTACATTACAACAAATTTTAGGCAATCACCTGGGCTTTATGTAAGTCTTGAAAACAAATATACTGCAGCACGAAAATCCAAAATATAATTGTGTGGGGTTTTATTAAGGTGTTATGAGTAAAACATCCTTTTAAAATAAAAGTCTAGATGTTGTTTATTTCTTTTTATATTATCTCTGTAGGGCGTCACGGTGGCACAGTGAGTAGCACAATCGCCTCACAGCAAGAAGTCCGCTGGTTCGAGCCTCGGCTGAGTCAGTTGGCATTTCTATGTGCAGTTTGCATGTTGTTCACGTGGGTTTCCTCCAGGTGCTCCGGTTTCCCCCAAGTCCAAAGACATGTGGTAGGTGAATTGGGTAAGCTAAATTGTTTTTAGTGTATGTGTGTGTATGGATGTTTCCCAGTGATGCACTCAAAAAAATATTTGTTTTTGCTTGTTCAAACTACTATTTTAAAATGAGCTGAATCAATACAATTAATGAGCTTTCATTGGGACAACTTAATTTTTTCATGTTCAATTCACATAAATGTGTTAAATGTGTTAAGTTTACTTAATCAATTTGTGTTGGGACAACATGAATGAATTGTGTGGAACCCTGCATTTTTTACAATGTGGGTTGCAGCTGGAAGTGCATTTGCTGCGTAAAACATATGCTGGATAAGTTGGCGGTTCATTCTGCTGTGGCAACCCCAGATTAATAAAGAGACTAAACCGAAAAGAAAATGAATGAATGAATGAATTATCTCTGTATAATCTCTGCATATTAAATTATTAAGCTGTAACCAAGCAAACATTAGCTATATTTCCATCCAAAAACGCGAATTAAATTTATGCACAAAACTGAAATATAGCATTAAAGACGTGCGAATAAAGCAGCACTTCCATCCAACAAGCCAAGGAGAACAAAATCGGCACTTCCTGGTTAACTGGTAACAAATAGCAACAGTAAAGACGGAATTTGCTGCGGTAGGAGAAGCTGCGTGAATCTTTTTTTCATTTAATGAATTACTTGCATCTCAGAATACGATGCCAGCACGCAATGTACGCATGGTGGCGTTTGAAGCCATGAGACGCAGAGCGCAGATAATAACACTAGTTCTGAAAGGGTTAAGGCTTTTTAAAATGACCAAAACAACATTTCAGATGTTTTACAATTTGCTCAGCCTGCTGGTTTGTCTATTCACACACATTTTTATCATCACATGATCTCTTATAACAAAATCACATGATAACATTCAATGCGCATACTGGAATTTGTTCGGTAAATCTTTTCCACCATTTATGCGCATCTTGGCGTTTCCGATTTTTTGTGCGCATGTCCAAAATGTGTAAAAAAAATAAGTGGATAGAAACATACTATTGTAACTCCTGCACTCTGCACCACCTGCTGGAAAAGAATGCATTTGCATTTTTAACCAGCCTGTCTACATTTTAGTTTTGTGCTAGTATGTTTTATGTAGTATAATTTTTTCAATGTCAGATTATGTTTTTATATTTCACTTTATATTTTGAAATTATACAATCTGTTTTAAATCACCAACTACCCAAGGACATGTATGTTTCTCCTTTGTGTGGATCATGATTAATGTGAAGTCGTTACCTTGAAATTACTGCAGATTCAGCCTGTGTCAGACTGTAAAGCAAATAAACATTTTACTCACATACTAATTTTTCTGGCTACTAAAAAATTGGTATCGCAAAATGACATTTTGCTAGTAAAAAAAATCTAAATCAGCCATGGAAAATCATGATCAATCACTAGTGGTAAATGTTTTCCAAAGGGCAGAGGCCACTCTCGCGTGGAAACTCCAAACACCCACGAAGAAAAGGAAAATGCCCACAGCAGTTACACAATATTTTGCAGCTTTCATTGATTGAATGTGACTGACAAAAACTACAGATATACAAAGACAGTTTACGTGTATTACTATGAATGGGGAAATCTGCACTGCTCAGTCTAATGGAATTAAGGAAGACCCACCTTCCGTTTGAAATAGCCTATCATCAGTTTTTATAGACACACAGCTCCGTGGGGAGGGGTATGTATAGATTTGCTTGTTTGTTATGGTAAGTCCTGCCATTTGGCAAATACTATGTGCCTGTGTTGATATTGACAGGAGAACTGACATCACAATCCATCACATATAGTATCCTTTCAGTGTTGTCCTCCAAGTAGTGTCCGTCCTGTAGTCTTTGTTGCGGATTTTGACAGTGTTTATAATCACATCATCTGGTTACAAGTAAACAGTTGTAAAGGCTGATTTATATTTCTTTGTCAAGTGCACGTGTATGGTCCGGCGCTGCCTTGGTGCGGTTGCAAAGCCCTCGCCGTGGTTGACACCAACGCTGATGCCCACCTCTCAAAAATTGTAACTACACGTTGCAACGACCTGTAGCGCATAGGGTTGTCACGATACTGGAATTTGGTACCGGTTGATTCTGACATTTTAAGAACGTCCATTTGAGCGCTGTTGAGCACTTTCTTATACAGCGCTTTTTAAACAGCATTTTAAAGCAGCGATTCATCAGCGGATCGCTCGAACACCAGCTTATAGATAAACCAGCTGATCGACATGACTTTGAAATGCTCCAGTGTCCCTGTATCTGAGGTTACACTCAGTAAACAGCTGTGATTTTGGTGAACTGATGACCTTCACGGCCAATCACAGTCATTTCTGTGCTCAACAACACTCAAATGTTAGTGGTAAATGGAAGATTTTAACATTTCTGTATCGATTGGTACCGAATTCCAGCATCAAGACAACCCTAGTAGCGTGAGCTCTGTGATTGGTTTGCGTGGTAGTAGTGACGAGTGTGGGTGGTGCTGAGAGTAGCAAGCCCGATGCAGTGAGTGTTTACAAGTGCCTTGAAAGAGCTCCAGATGGAAACTTTTGTTTTGTTTTTATTCATTCTTTCATTTTCTTTTCGGCTTAATCCCTTTATTAATTCGGGGTCGCCATAGCTAAATGAACCGGCAACTTATCCAGCACATGTTTTTGTGAGGCGACAGCACTACCTACTGCGCCACTGCTTCTGCGTTTTGTTTTTACCTTATGATTAAAGTTGTTGTACGTCCGCCGGTTCCCACCTCCGAATGAGCAAGTTTTAGCTACTTGTACATTAAGGTAGCATTCAGAAAAAACTAAATACCCATGAAGAAACTTGACACAGAAGAACATAAAAAGAAGTATATGCAGAAGTATCTGCACAACTACACGCAAGGCGTGCACCGTGCGTCATGCAATCACTTGATGCAGAGGTAAAAACTAGCTTTAGGGGCTGATCACACCAAACAAAAACGTTCCAAAAACGCGAGGCACACCACACTATCTTTTTTGTTGACAAGAAAATAAGCACAGTGCGCTTTACATGTCGCTACACAACAACTGAATCAGCTGCGTATTGTGCATAAGTATTGCTGTTGATATTGGTATAATTTTAATATTTAATAATATAGTGTTATTCAAGATTAATGATTCATACAGCACACACAAGTTTCTCCTCCATTTTTAAAAGTCTCAATAGTCGTCTTGACAACACAAACACTGCAGGCACCTCAGCAGAAACCCCGCCTCTGATTTAATTTGATTGGAGAATGAAAAATACGTGACTGACGTAACTTGCTTTTTCTGCTTAGAGTTGACTTTTAGAGTTCAAGAGTTATACTTCAACTGCGAACGCACCAGGTACAATAGCAAAAACGTTAGGCGACACAGGCAGTTAAAACGCGAGGCTTGCAGGGCGCATAAGCAGCTTGGGAAACGCTCGCGGCCATAAGTTAATAATTTAAAAATGGCGCCTCTAAACACAAATGCATGTTTTGTGTGATCAGCTCCTTAAGTGTTATGGCAATTGTTGCGCATGCGCAGTAGCTAGAGCAAACTGTGACTAACATGTTTTAAACATAATTAGGGCTTAAGCAACAACATCAACAGCACAAGTCACTTCAGATTTTGTTGCTGATTTCAAATAAGCAATTTAATTGTAAGTTCAGCCACCTTTTTTGAGATTTCGGGATTCCCCCATTCATTGAGATTGATCTTTGGTCTTGGATGAACTGCCTGGAGGCTTTGCAAAATGGCCGTAGCTGAGTGAACAGAATTAATTGAAAGGGGGTTTGATAATAATCACACAAACTAAAGAATCATCTCACAAGAATATATTTCAAACACTGAGAAAACTCGAATGAATTTGACTTCAAATGCTGCATACAGTATGAGAAAAAAAACAGTTAAGGTGAAAAACGTAACATGGAAACAGTCCTACACCACTTTAGCTAGTACTTTTCAACTCTGTGGGTGATATAAAATAGCCAGACGGAGTCCTGGAATCATCACTGGGCCTGTTTGCCTGTACATAAATCGCTTAGAAGACTGAAGTGGCCAGTGTGTGGCTGCAAATCCAGAGCCGAAATCCTCCTCTCTGCTTCTTATCTCAGTGGGACACTGAATAACAGAGAGCTTCCAACCCCATCCCCGTAATGGATAGATCACCACAGCCGCACAGCTGTGGCCCCTATTTGCCAACCAAGCAGAATCCTTGACCGCCAAAGATGCCTCACAATACTGATAATGTTGTTTGTCTCCTAATTAGCGTTTTCAGGAAGCAATTTGACAAGGAATCTTAAAAGCACAATCACAACACCAATCAATTGCATTGTGTTCCAAATGTCGCATGTTGGTTGAAAGCCCTCATGAATGCTTCAAAAACAAAGAGAGCTGTTTATTAGGACTCTTGAGAGGGGAAAAAAATCACATCCTGATATGCTGCTGAAGTACAGTAAGCTGCAGAGATGGCAGAATTTGCTGAACGGAGCTGTCAGTGTACGTCAAGTTGAAAGCTGAGGTGGATTTCCTGTCTTTTGACATCTCCTCTAGTCCTAATCCTAGCCCTCGCAATAGCTTCAGAAGGGAACTGAAAAGAAATTCTTATGATAAGAAACCGTTTCATATCAAAACATCATTAGGACTCAAAGCCGAAAATATTCTGAAATGGGAACGTGCTGATAAAACCACTGGACGCTGAGTGGTCAGGCTGCCTTTTAAAGATGCCTTTTAAAGTCTCCTGATACTTATCAAGGAAGATACAATGGATTGTGGCTCCGGCGGCCCTGAAAACTGTCACTAGTGGAATCTGTCTTTTCAGTTGCTATGGAGTCGCAGGTTGGAAAGCCCATGAGACCGGCAGTACCCAAGCAGTGGATGGGAGAAAACCTGAATCTGCGCATAATGTGGCGCGTCGAATAATGCTGACCTAAAAACTCTTTTAAGAGGCACATAAATTATTGTCAAAACTCTTGGAGGATTTTAAGTTCCAGAGGGACGCCGGAGACAGTTATGCTTTGAATTTAACAAACACCCTTTTTAGGGGACTTTTCATTTCTTTCACAAAATAGAGGTTTTGGCTAAAAGGAGGATAAATAAACACTGTAATTTTCATTTATTGCATCATCATTCTTAAAATCTGCATTTTTATTTACACTATTAGCCATTGCTGCTGGTTGCACACATTATGATATTCATTCATTCATTTATAAAGTAAAGAAATCAGTCACTGTTTAGCCATTTTGACCATATCAACGATACATTGGATAATATGACAATAAACTGAACACTATTGTAGTCTACTTCCTTAAAATGATTATCTTGAAAGACTTACATATTGGCTAAACCTTTATCAGTCACTTTGGCCATTTTTTACAATATTGAGATTTGCAAACAAAGTGTTCATTATTTATTTATCACTTTGTGTTACTTTCTCAAAATGAGCTTTCTATTTTAGGAGACAAATGTATCAGCTAACCATAAATCAGATACAAACTGGCAATGAACTGGATAACCCAACAAAAATGTACAATATTTGAATGCAATTTTGATACTCATAAAATACGCTAAACATATATCCAAACATATACAGTATGTAGTAATATACCAAAATATACCAAAATACCATGGTTATACCAAAATACCATGGTTAATCAATAGTTAGTGTAGCAAAACCATGGTCAGTTTGTAGGTACAATGGTTCCTTGCAAAACAATTATGTTGAACAAACTACAAAATCAGCCACTATTTTCACAATGTCTTCAACAGCCATTTTGTCAATGGATGTAATGTTTTTCTAAGTATATTTGTGCATGTGCTATAATTACATATAGGCTCTGTGTAATAACTGATTCTTGTTTATACAGTGATCATATATTTATGAATAATGACTGTTTCCATGGCAACACCATATAACCGACCACTTTCCTAGCTACTTTGGTTCTGTCCTTAGGTTATTTGTTAACGAAAGCCCGTCGATATTTCATAACAAAGCGTTAATTAGCTTGTTAAGTAGCATCTTAAGGGATGATGTGCAGTCAGGGGGTCACTGTTCCAAATAAATCTCTTCAAGCTGGTTATGTCCTCCCATATATACTAGCCAAACTTCTTTTCTTTTTATCAATTTTTTTGTTATTTGTACACGCCATAAAAAAGTATGGGGTGTCAGCTAATTTGCATTTTAGCCTGAGGTAGCACCAAAAAGTTTGTTGCGAAATGGTTAGTTAAAATAAAACGACAGTTTTTCAAAAAAATCGAATATGGTATACATATTATCAAGGTATTTTTAAGACTTATATTGATAATATTATTCCATGTCTTCTCGGAAGTCTAAAGTTTTTGGTTTGGGATCTTCAGACGTACAAACTAGCAAACCTTCAAATAAACGGTCGATCTCACAGGGGAAAATATATAGCCCAATTTTTAAAATCCAGCTTGTTTATGTCCCATTTATGCCTATACATCACAGGTTTTAACTACAGAAGCAGGACAGAAGCTATTACAGAACGTAAGCTTGACTTGTACATAGTTACTAAAATACGGAGCAAGTTGCCAAGCTTGTCTGTATATTCAGCCTCACATCTCTATAGCATCACCGCCTGTCAAGTGAGTCCGACAATAGAGCAACAAACTTCAGAGCTCCTTGAATTTACCGCTTTAAGTTATAAAAGCAACAATAAAACCTGCATTTTGCAATAAGGAAAGTGCAGGGATGAAAACGGACGCGTACCGGAGAGAAAACAGAGGTGCGTACTTACAGCATCCAGCGCACTGTCCCCTTTCTTTGGCTCTTTATCCTTTGTCCAGAGGAATGGAAATCTCCGTAGAATCGCTCGGATTTGTCGAGTAGTCCAAACAGAGATGGGAGTGACCCCTTCAGCACTTCTTCAGGGGAAGAGGGCTGTGTATTCCGCATGTGTGGACAGTGTTAAATGCGCAACATCGACCCGAGCGCGCAGCACACGCAGGGGAGGCTGGAAACATTTGCGCTGGATTCAGGGGCTCTTCTGACCAGCGGATCCAGCACTAGAGGGGTTTACTAGTGCAGGCGGGGCCATAGTCCCTCAGCGCACCTGCATCTGGGACAAACCCGTCTGAAATGGGGTTTTGTAGCATTTATGAGCGCTGGGAATTTATTAGCCATTTAAAAATATGACACTAGATTATCATTTTATGTTGATTCTGAGACTGCAAAAGTCCCCAAAAACGTTCGTGTTTTTAAACTTACTTTTAACAGCAGTAAGTCTTACTAGAAAAGTATAATTTATAATGAAGAAAGTGGGTAGACAGATAGATAGATAGATAGATAGATAGATAGATAGATAGATAGATAGATAGATAGATAGATAGATAGATAGATAGTTAATTAATTAGTTAACTAATTAACTGAATCAGTTGGAATCATTATTTATTTACAGATCAAACGATAGACAGAACATTAGAAGGATAGATAGATAGATAGATAGATAGATAGATAGATAGATAGATAGATAGATAGATAGATAGAT
>CAIGQZ010033231.1:7570733-7582675 GCA_903798205.1 Danio tinwini
GATGGATGGATGGATGGATGGATGGATGGATGGATGGATGGATGGATGGATGGATGGATGGACAAATAGAATAACGCAGTGACAGATGGACGGACGGACAGACGTATGGACGGATGGATGGATGGATGGACAGATGGACGGACAGATGGTATTTTGCAGTGACAGACAGACAGACAGACTATTGAGCACTGCGTCCCAACCTGAGCCAAGCTCTAGAAGACGGCAATGTTCTGCACTGATAATGAATGTGCTGCATTGTGTGCGAAATAAAGGAGCAGCGAAATAAGATTTTAATAAGTATGAATAGATTTCATAATGGAACCAAGCCTGCTCTGTGTTTCCCTTTCTTCCCCTCCCTCTCTTCCATTTCTCTCTCTTTCTCTTGTTGTCTAGATGCATTAATCACTGTAACCTCCTAGATGTCTCCACCTTCATTTGTCTTTGATTTCTCCGTCAGTCAGAAGTGGGGCAGCATCTGCAGTAATAAGTCTGGCTTCTTAACCCTCCCCTACTGTACACCCTTTACAACCCACATCGTCCAGAACCCACAAAACTGGGTCTCGTGATATAATTGGAAACTCAGGGTGATAGAAGACATATGAAACATACTCTAGATGGGGGCCACTTACGCACCCTCATGTTGTTCCAAACCTGATTTTCTTTTTTCTACTGAACACATGAGATATTTTGAAGAATGTGGGCACAACCAAAAAGTTGCATTCTGTAGTATCGAAAATCACAAACATAGGCTCATTCTGAGAATCTAGCCCTATATACATTTCTGGAGATCACGAATTATGTAGCCAGAAGTACGTATGGCTGCATTTCATCTTTAAAATGAACACTATGGGCAGTATGACGCCGTTCCTTTTCGCGCTTACCAGCTGACCGATTACCTCCATATGGACGGCTTTCCTACTGTTACCAGTTTGTCCAGTTAGCACACCATGTACATTGGCGGACTTGAGACGCAGAGAAGAGTTGACCATGATGATGGGGTTCGAGTCCAGCGAAGAACAGTTTCAGAAAGCAGGTAAGACAAAAACAAAAGCCAAAAAATTTAATAAGTAAATAACAAGGTGAGAATGTGGTAAAAATCAAGCGAAGGCTTTTTTTCTTCTGGATTACTTGTTAAAACTGTCGATTGGGTTTAGGAAAGTGGGTGGGCGGGTCAATCAGTGCTTTTGAAAACATTATTGGTTGGGTTTAGAGAAGGAGAATGGTGGGTTAGTCGATCAGTCAGTCAGTCAGTCAGTCAGTCAGTCAGTCAGTCAGTCAGTCAGTCAATCGACAGCGGCCTCTGGTGGATTTGTGAAAACAAAAACTGCATAAAACATAGCTCTTGGGACATACTGTATATGGCACTCTCCAGAAATGTACATAGCGGTACGTTTTCAGAATGAGCCTGGGTTGAAATTCACAGACAGAGCTAGGAGGTGACTGTTTTATCTTGCTTGTTATGAGTGTTTAAGTTTGTGCACACATACAAATGTACCGTAGGGTACTTAGAACAGCTGTGTTGACTGCATGTGTACACAAAAAAAAAATAGCTACACTGGTAACAATTTTTGAAAATTACACAGTATTTAACTGTAATATGAACTGTACTTTACTCTAGGACAGTTATGCAGTATGTTACTGTATTTTAAAGTTACATTGTGAAATTACTGTATATTTTACAGTAAAGCTATACGATTATTTCACGCGACCGCCATTTTAAAACACGAAATGCTGTGTACTACAAACCTCCAGCTGTTGCTGCGATTTCAAAAAGCAGAAATTGTGTAAACATCACTTTAATATCATTCAGTTCAGTTTAATTTAAACAATTAAAAGCATATTAGGCATCAAACAACATCACAATCTCTTTTAAAGTAATACGCTTAAGTGTCCTCCTAGGCTTCAGTTCATGGCAGCAGGTAAACACCTTGGGGACGCTTCCCTGCTTCAGCCTATGTAACCCAGTGAGCGATAAAACAATGCAGTCCTCTGTAGCACATCTTCTGTAACAGTGTTTTCCCGGTACTAAAGTTTTAAAAACGTTCCATTTCCCGCTAACATTTAAGCGCTGCTGAGCATGCTCATAAACACAGCTGATTTGCCATAGTATTCACCAGTGCTCAACAGAATGACTGTGAAGGTTATCAGTTCACCTCTCTTCACAGATTGAAAACACACAGACAGACTTTGGATCGTTTTAAAGCTGTGAAGATCAGTCGATTCATAGCACTCAGTAAACAGTGGTGAGTTTGGTGAACTGATGACCTCACAGCCAATCATAGTGATTTCTGTTGAGCACATGAACACAATGGCCAATCAGTGCTGTTTAGGAACACCATCAACAGTGCCTTAAATGTTAACGAGAAATGGGCGTTTTTTTTATTTCATTACCGAAATGTTGTATGGTGACAAGTCTAATAGTGAAAGAATCAGTTCATTAACTTGAGTTTGATGAATGGCATCTAAAATGTGTTTGGGAAAGAAAACGTTAGCTAACTAGTGCCATTTCCCTTAACTTAGCTGAAAATGAGGTCAAATATCCCTTTTCATTTTCACTATTCATTCAGAACAGACCTTCGGGTCACTCGTAAGGCAGTGAAATGATAAATTTGTGGGACTTTCTCTTCACTGATAAGATATACAGGCAGGTACACAATATTCCTGTGTGACTCAGGCGATACTTCCAGGTTATTTTTCCACCGCAGCCTAGATTTAATAATGTTAATAATGGCGGCTGTTTGAAATCCGCAAGATAAATGGTGCTGTAAATGTAAATACAGTATTTTTGCTGTAATTGATTTACAGTAAGTTACTGCTGAACTGCTGCCAGTAAGTTAACATAGATTCTACAGGAAATGGTTAACAGTGTATACTTGGGATTTAAGTCAGATTCACATTTAACTATAAATCATTCTAGATAAAAAAAAAATAACCAGCGAATAACCATTGTCAGAAAAGTGGCTAATTCGTAGGAATTTAAAAAATTTAAATAACAGGGTGAGAATGTGGTAAAAAGTAAAAATGTGGTAAGAATCAGGCGAGGGATTTTCTTTTTCTGGATTGCTTTTTAAAATTGTCGGTCGGGTTTAGGAGAGTGGGTGGGCAGTTCAATTAGTATATTTGAAAACACTATTGGTTGGGATTAAGGAAGGAGAAGGGTGGGTCAGTCGATTGGTCAGTTAGTCAGTCGACAGTGGCCACTGGTGGATTTACGCGAGAACAGCAGGCGCGAACGGCACTCGCAAGAGAAATTTGAGATCTTAAAAAGCGTGCACAAGGGCCTCTGGTGGATTTGCGAAAACGAAAACTGCAAAAAAACGTACCTCCTGGGATGCAATTGGTGCTCTCTAGAAATGTATATAGGGGTATATTTTCAGAATTAGCCTGGGCTGCATTTGGGGATGAGCAAATTGTACAAATTAATACGAATTAGCAACTAAATCGAATTCGAAGTTACGAATCGAAGTTGCAAATTGCTGTCAGATATCATTGGATTCACACTAATGAATAATTTTTTCCCAACTGATAAATGAGAAATACATTGACAACCAATCAGAATCCACATGAACGTTAAAGCAGCAGATGACAAAACTGCCGCATATATACTTGTAATTGTCTATAGATTGCATGACTGGATGGTTGTAGTTTGTTTTTGGTTGAGCTCATGTGATTGACCGGTTTCCACTCACTCACGTCATTATACACAGTCGTTGGGGACCAGTGTCATTTTGGACCTCATTTACTTTTGTAAATGAAAGATCATCTTAGGGTCAACATAAAACAAAAGTTGCAGTAGAAGTCTCTTTTTATTGTGATTTTTTAAGTGAAACTGCATTTCGAATGAGAAACAAAAAACATGTGAGAAGGATTTTGTAAATTGGTAATTTATTGGATGGTTGAATAATAGTGGTTTGTTTTTGTTAATCTTATGTGATTGACCAACACAATCTCACAGCAATTTGTAACTTTTTGATTTAGTGGCTAAGTCGTATGAATTAGTACGATCTAATTCGTACAAATTAGTTCGATTTGCTCATCACCCAATGACGGTTGGGGGTAGGGGTGGGGTTAGGTGCCACGCCTCCTTTTTAAAATCGTACATTTTTGTACGACTGAACTCGTATGAATTTGTACAAATTAGCCACTAAACTGACAAAATGTAAATTACTTACGTTTCCTCGTGAGATCAGGCTGGATTGACTGGTTGCCCTGCCCTCACGCCAGTGAACACATCATCAGAAAAATATTTGAAAAGTCATTGAAAAGCCATTTTTGGTTTAATATTTAAACAATTAAGTTCACATATATAATAAATAATTTATACAGTATATTACACACAAAAGTATATATTATGAATAATGTTAGGCTCCAGAGTTGTTTTGAAATCTAATTACTTTTATAAATGAAAATGAATCTTAAAGTCAGCATGAAACAAAAGTGAAACAGCTGTTTTAATCAGAAAAAAATATGTAGGCGGGATTGATTTTGTTATGGGGATTCTTGGATGTTTGAGGTTTACTATTGGTTGATCTCATGTGATTGATTGGTTGCTCCAGCCTCACACTAGTGAACACATCCCCAGAGAAAAGAAATCATAGAGGAGTTATAATTGAAGCCATTTTTGATTCAATATTGTAAAGCCACATTATTTTAATAAAGATGTGCATCGATACAGTAAATAATTTAAATATTACACTCTAAATAATATTTTATAAAGAATGTTAGGGTCCAGATTCATTTTGAACTTCTTCTTAAGGTCAACATGAAACAAAAGTGAATTTTGTCATCTGGGAATTGATTGGATGGTTGAGGTTTGCTATTGATCTCATTGGATTGATAGGTTGCCCCGCCCTCACACCGGTGATCACATAATCATTTTGAACACTGTTTACTTTTATGAATGAATGAATCAGTGGTTAGCACTGTCACCTCACAGCAAGTAAGTCACTGGTTCATGGGTCAGTTGGCATTTCCGTGTGGAGTTTGCATGTTCTCCCCATGTTCGCCTGGATTTCATCCAGTGCTTCGGTTTCCCCTACAGTTCAAAGACATGCGCTACAGGTAAATTTTATAAACTAAATTGGTAGTGCTGTATGTGTGTGAATGGGTGTGTATGTACTGGGTTGCAGCTGGAAGGGCATCCGCTGTCAAACATATGCTGGATAAGTTGGCGGTTCATTCCGCTGTGGTGACCCCAGATGAATAAAGAGAAATGAATAAATGAAAAATGTGGGTGGGACCTTTGTCCATTAGCAATTGATTTGATGCTTGAATATTGGTGGTTTGCTATTGGTCAGTCCCACGCAAGTGTCCGTTTGTCCTCATCAGTGCACCAATATCAATAGAGAAACTATAAGAGTGAGAAGAATTTATTATTATGATAAAAAATAAAAGAATGTTGAATATTAATCTGAGACCTACTCCTTAGTTCCCCCAAAACTAAAAATTGTCATCATTTACTCACCCTTCACTTGTCACAAACCTGTTTAAGTTTCTTTCTTCAACTGAACACAAAAGAAGATATTTTGAAAAATGCTGAAAACCTTTAACCTTTGCATCCATAGTATTTGCTTTTCCATAGAAATGGTTTCTAACATTATTCAAAATAACTTCTTTTGTGTTCAACAAAACAAGAAAACTCATAAAGCTCTGAAACCACTTGAGGGCGAGTAAACAGTGAGGGAATTTTCGATTTCAATTTTGGCTGAACTATCGCATTAAACAGACGTTTGTTAAAAAATCATGTTTTTCAAACGTCATTCAGAATGTTTCTGGTTCATATGTAACAAGATGCTTCTAGAGGGATTTCAAGGATATTTATACAAAGTTCTGAAACAAACTGTTTCCTCACAGAGTCAATAATAGAGCCTTTGCAATAGTATTCTTTACCTCACATTTTTCTGCCCTAGATTGGAGGGTTTCAGCTGTGAGACACAGTGTACTATTCTGTTACTCAGCCGGAGAGTATCAGCTGCGCCTCTGGCCTACATTAAACTGACCTGTTTTCTTATCATCATCATCATCATCATCATCATATATTCAGGGCTATTGATGATCGTAGCTCAACTCCTCAGAGAGCCAGATCAAAACTGCATTACTGCTAGCTTAAACCGGAAGGTTACGCACGATCTAAATGCATTATAATTTGGTCGGAGCAGATTTTGACGCAAGTTGTTTTGCATATAAATTTGTTGCAAGTTGGAACACAGATCTCAAGGGGTGAATCGTGGGTAATTTCACAGCAGCAGTCTGCCATCCAGTGGCCCTGCTGAAAAATGATCTCAGGCATGCAAGAAAAGTGCAGGGAGAAAACGTATTGAAAATATGTACAGTAAATGTATTTATTGACCAGTTTATTGTGACTGGAGATGCGAGTTGTTGTACAGGGGGATTTCGAGAAGTATGGCTGCAGGTACAAACACAGTATGTGACAGAATGAGGAGAGTCCAAGATGGAGGAGAATGAAGAAGAGGGTGGGTTTTTTTAGAAGCACTTCCTGTGGACAATGGAGGGTCCGGCCTCCTCGTACTCATCTTTGCTGATCCACATCTGCTGGAAAGTGGACAGGGAGGCAAGAATGGAGCCACCGATCCAGACGGAGTATTTACGCTCAGGAGGAGCAATCATCTGGAGTGGACAGAAGAGAATTGTATTATTACTGTAACTCTTAAAAAGAAACAATAATAACAATTAAACAAAAAATAAATGATTATAACAAATGACAAAATGTACATTAAGGTCAATTTAAATAATAATTTCAAATTATCATTATATAATATCATTATTTACAAAATACACATCAGTAATGATAATAATAATAATAAGAAGAAATTGTATTGTAACTGTACATATTAATAATAATAAATGTACATATTTTATAATTAACTAAACATTCCTCCTATGATAATAATGATAATAATTATAAATATTATTATATTTTTTTCTATTAATATTAATTAATAACATATTTTTTATTATTTATAACATTTATTATTATAATATAATAATTATAATATAATAATAAATAATAAATAATAATTATTATTATTTACATAATCATCATCATCATTATTATTATTATTATTATTAATAATATTAACAAATAACACATTTTTAACCATTTATAATAATTATAATAATAATAACAACAACAACAATAATAATAATAATAATAACAATACTACTACTATTAATTATAATTATAATAATCTTATTACAAATGTCAAAATTTCTATGTACTTATTTAAATTTTAAATAAAGTTTGATTATAATCATAATAATAATAATAAATTATTATTATACCTACCAATATTAATATTAATTAATAAAACATATTTGTATTATTTATAACATTTATAATAAGAATTATTATTATTATTATCCTCATTATTATTATTATTGTTATTAATGATATTAATATTAACAAATAACAATAAGTTTTTAGCCATTTATAATATAATAATAATAATAATAATAAAAATATGAATACTACCACTAATAATAATAATTTTATTACAATCGTCAAAAATTCGATGTACTTATTAAAATTTTTATTAAAGTTTGACTATAATAATAATAATAGTAATAATAATTTTTTATTATTACTATCAATATTAATATTAATTAATGACACATATTTTATTATTTATCACATTTATAATATAATATGAATTATTATTATTATTCTTATTATTATTATTATTATCATTAATAATATTAATATCAACAAATAACAACACATTTTAACCATTTATAATAGTAATAATAATAATAATTTTATTATAAATGTCAAAATTTATATTTACTTATTTAATGTTAATATTCAATGTAACTTTATTTCTATGTACTTATTTAAATTTAAATTAAAGTTTGTCTATAACAATAATAATAATAATGATAATAATAATAATAATAATAATAAAATATATAAAATATAAATATGCATTTTATAATATTTGTAATATTGTAGCATTGTAGAATAATTTCTTATTTATTATTGTGTCATTATAAATATTAAAAATATATTATAAAAAGAATTAATGACCAAGTCCAAAATGAACCAGTCCTAAACTGTACCTTGATCTTCATGGTGCTGGGAGCCAAAGCTGTGATCTCTTTCTGCATCCTGTCACCAATACCAGGGTACATGGTGGTACCACCAGACAGGACATTGTTAGCATACAGGTCCTTACGAATGTCAATGTCACACTTCATAATGCCGTTATAAGTGGTCTCATGAATACCAGCAGACTCCATACCTACAGACAACGACATTTAGAAGATGAGAGAATTGAAACTTAAATCCATTCAAATACATTACACATAAGTTATAATGCAATCGCAGCGCATGTTACATAACACAGATTTCATTAAACATCTACCGAAGTGCCTTTAACTGCATAGGTTTGTTCAATATGTGACAATTTCAACTGAAATATGAAGACAGGGTGGCGCATATTGAGTAGCTCCTCCTCTTTTTGTAAAATTAGCCAATAGCATTTTGTTTTTTTGAGCTGAAGCGCATCAGACTCATAACAGCTACAGTCTCCACTTTCAATACATAATTGAGTATAATTCATATCAGATGTGTTTTGTGTTCTGTGGCAACATAGTGGAAATCGTCCACTATGTACTATATAGTGTATAGCAGTCTGTATGTGTGTGTGTGTTGTGTACTGCATTTAGAAAATTGTAATAGTATAACAAACTATAAGTGTAACTGGCTTCATTTTGAATCTCCTAATTGCCATTTGAAAGGCTACCTGTGTTTTATGTGTGTAATGCCAGCCTGATCTCACAAGGGAACGTAACTAATTTACGTTTTGTCAGTTTAGTGGCTAATTCGTACGAATTTGTACGAGAGTTCAGTCATACGAAAATGTAAGATTTAGGTGTGACACCAAACCCCGCCCCTAAACTCAACTATAATTGGGGGATGAGCAAATCATACTAAAATGTACAAATGAGATTGTACATATTCATACGAATTAGCCACTAAATAAAAAAGTGACGAGTTAGCATGAGATAGTGTTAGAAATACTGTGTTAGCGTTGATTATTTTCATACTGTTTACATGTTTAGGTGAACCCTCATAGTGAATGCTCTTTTACAGGATGTGACTGAATTGCTCATTTCAGCAGCGGCTTATAGGGGTGGAGCACTTTAGATACTACAGAGCATTTGATTGGACAGAAGATCTGATGGCAGAAACAAGACATTTTATGTTTTGAATGGGCTTATCTTCTAAATGTCAATTTTGTCACTGTGCCTGGAGCACACTAGCTTAAAGATAATCTTAACGTCCATGTGAAATCAAAATGTACAATGTTTATTTTGTTAGCGCACATCGTTATTCTTTAGGTGAACAATTAATTCATGCAAGTTTATCCACTGAGAAAAAAATGTCATTTTGGTAATCTTCAAAGTCTGACTATTTGCTTCTGCGTTTGAAATGGCGGTGCTTCTATGATGACGTCAGTTCAATGACCTCAGCCACAATATTCTTAACCACGCCTCTCTTACCATTAGTTAAAATATTCTGTTTTAGTTGAATGATCAATATGCAGATGTTGAATGAAATTGAAATTTAAATAAAATTCTCATCAACTTTTGTTTCACGGAGACTTTAAGACTGCATATTGATGCTAACCCCCAAAAAAGTTCAATTTGATTTCATGGGGACTTTAAGAGAAAAATAGCCAGTTAGCCATTGTGCTATCAACTCTATCGGATAAAGAAACAGTGATTGATGTACAATGTCAAGACTATGAGGCCTGTAGACCATAAATAGCCCCTCAGCCTCTGGCCATTTACTGAAACACTCCTAATTAGTTCCTGACAAAAGGTGATCCGTCACCGTGTCACCTCTCGAAAAGTGCACTGTAATGGTCGAAATCTCGCCTGAAAGATGCAGCGGTTTGAATCTTTCTCAGTGGGAAGCTTGACCGCTTGCTGTGCCCGTGGATGTTGGGTTTAATTGTGTTGCTGAGCATGGGCCCATGCACAAATGATTGAGAATTATTAATAATATGAATTTTTCATCAATGAGGATCTAGGCTTGGCATTGGCTCAAAAGGGAGAATGTATTTTGAGTGTGGGCTCTGTATTTCACTGTGGAGTCTAGAATTTTATGAATAATTGATAAAAACACGGCATAATGTAGAAATATTCAAAGCACTTCTGTCATTATGAAGATTCCAATCTGTAAAGGAATGTACATGATACTGTGGAAGCCCTATAGGAAGATTTGCACAATTATCTGTGCCTTGTTTTTTGCAAGCTCGACACAGCAAAAGTTGTTTTCTCAAAAATTTATAATTAATTCATAATTAATTAGTCAAAAAAAATTGGTAGAAAAGGGAAGAGGTTAAGTTGTGAACATATGAAAGATTCATCATTATATGTAATTTTAATAATAATATATATTTAAAAAAAGATAATTATTATTTTCCACTAGAAATTCCTTATTATTATTCAATTTAAATGATTTAATTTGGTATAAATAGCCATTAGATTCATAAGATCATAAGCTAGGAGTTTATACAAGCATTTTATTTCAGTAAATTGAATCAAATAAGAATAACCTAAAATAAAATAAAAAACTATATTATAAATTATAAAAATATATATTTTCTGTAATATTTTCTATACCTTTAATAAATCCTTTTAATTATTTTCAAATAAAATAATAATAAAATAGTATCTTTACTTTATAAATAAATCATGAAGCAACCTTTAGATCTAATTGTTACCAAGTTTGATACAACATTTTAGAAATCTAGTCGGGAAATCAATTCTAAAACATTTGCATTATCAGATAATGATCATAAATTCTTATTCTGACAGTATATTTAAACACAAGTTAAAAAAAAGCATTCATTACAAAGGAAGTGTAAATCTGAAGCGGTTAATAAACTATGTATATTCAAATGAACCAGTGGGAAACTGACCGATGAAGGAGGGCTGGAAGAGAGTCTCAGGGCAGCGGAACCTCTCGTTACCTATGGTGATCACCTGACCGTCGGGCAACTCGTAGGACTTTTCCAGAGAGGAAGAGGAGGCGGCAGTGGCCATTTCATTCTCGAAATCCAGAGCCACGTAGCACAACTTTTCCTTAATATCACGAACAATCTCCCTCTCAGCTGTAAAAACGAGTTAGAAAGCTATTAATCCATAGTTATGTGCCCAATTCTTTCACATAAGTTACTAATGGTAGCCGATAGGTGGTGCTGTTTAGTCTATTTAATTAGGGGTGAAACAAACATTTCTAATGATGCTTTGCGTGATTTATGTAAATAACTTCCGTTAAACAATGAGTGTTTTGAATGAGTTTTATCTTAATAAATAAAATATGAAAACGTTAAAATTATTTTTAAATGGGTACAGAGATATGCCATTATTATCACAATCCGTACATTAAATATTAAAATCCAAATTATTAGAAGTAACAATTTAGCCTGCTTTCAGCAGATCATAAATAACCCTAAAAATATATTTTTGCAGTAATATTATAGATGTGTTAAATATTACCGCACTGCTTGGGGATAAGAGAAAATAATGTAGAAGAACAAACCTGAACTCAAAAGAGCTTTGCGCACAGATGCTAAAGCTAACTCATTCATTTTCCTTCGGCTTTGTCCCTTTATTTATCAGGGATCACCACTAGAACTAGCGACCTACTTGCTGTGAGGCAACAGTTATAACCACTGAGCCACCGTGTCGCCCCTGCTAAAGCTAATGTTATATTAAAATACAAAGAGTAACATTGTTTAATAACAAATAGTTATAATTCACAAAGCCAAACGTACTAAAAAAAAATTGTGCAGGCTTATTTTTTAAAGTAATTTGTTTCAGTTTTTTTAAAGGAAGTTCCCCAAACAGGAAGTGCAACCCATAATTTGAAACACAGCAATTACATAAAAAAAGGTGGATATAAAACATTA
>CAIGQZ010033231.1:7583075-7599260 GCA_903798205.1 Danio tinwini
ATAATTTACAATCTACTAAATCAACTATGTCAAACATAAATTACCAGTGGTGACAAACGAGTAGCCTCTCTCAGTCAGGATTTTCATTAGGTAGTCAGTGAGGTCTCTGCCGGCCAAATCCAGTCTCATGATGGCATGTGGAAGGGCATAACCCTCATATACGGGCACATTGTGGGTCACACCATCACCAGCATCCAGCACAATACCTAGAAGAAATCATAAGTCCATGAAAAACGTTCAAACACACACACACACACACACACACACACACACACACACAAACATGCTAGTCAGTGTAGGCAATGCTAACCTGTGGTACGGCCAGAAGCGTACAGTGACAGCACAGCCTGGATGGCCACATACATAGCTGGAACGTTGAAGGTCTCAAACATGATCTGCAATACAGTGAATATATGTTTAATATTGATGAAATATCATGATTTGAAAGACGTTAGGCCGTAAGACGTAAAGACTTGCCTGGGTCATCTTCTCCCTGTTGGCTTTGGGATTCAGAGGAGCTTCAGTAAGAAGGACGGGATGTTCCTCAGGGGCCACGCGCAGCTCATTGTAGAAGGTGTGATGCCAGATCTGGGTAAATAATATTGGAGCATAGAGTTTTAGTTTGCAATTGATGTTGTATTGCTGTCACGTTGTATTATAATATACATTGTATTATATTATACATATTGCCCATGTCTCTACAGTCATACAGTGTGTAATTAAGAAAAGTTAGAGTATGTCTATGGGAGGCGATTTCCAAAAAATATGGCATGTGGTTTGTGCCAAAAATGGGTTGGTTCTATTTGTTTGTAGATGTTGTCCAAACCAAAAGTCATTGTGTTTTTGTGTCATTTTATTTATTTGTGTCATTTTATTTATTTGTTTATAATTTTTTTGTACCTTAACCCAAACCTATCAATGCTTTGCAGTATATATTTGTCTATTTACAGCGTATTTAAAATACATTTGTCTATATTGATGAGTATGGTCTTATTTTGTAATTTTGTTCTGCTTTTAACTAGCTTTTTCAAAAATGATGGAGATTGCTTTGTAGGAAAAAAAGTGTTGACTGTTTGTACTATGCATTCTCCATGTTTACAGCTTTGTGTAGCCTACTTGTTAAGATAAGTTTGTTTGTGCTTTATCTTTTCTCTGTCATCTTTTTCTATCTTTTAAGAAAAATATTTCTGTCATCATTTCTAAAAAAATATGGGGTTCCAATTGTGCCAAAAAAAAAGAGAGCTAACTGCTTTGTATTATATTTAATTGACCTGATCTAACCTAAAGTAACAATAAAGAGTTGCATATTTATTAACAACGGTTGACAAAAGACTACTACATATTCATTGTTTGTTGATTCTAGTAAATATAATATCTAACATCAAATAATAAGATGTCAGTGGTTAAATTTTAAAAATAAAAATTTGTCTATAAAAGTCTATATTATGACAAAAAAGCTAGAATATCAGGAACTGTAGATTAAAGAACTTATGAAATGGATTAAAATAAATGTCTGCAATATACATGCCAGAACTTAAAAAAAATTAATTTGTTTGTTTTTGGCACAAATGAAATGCCATAAAAAGCATGTGAAAAAACGCCAGTCATAAGGAAACTTAACTATTTTACGTATTGTCCAAAAAGTGTCTAATTCGTATAAAATTCATAGGATTTCATTCATATGAAAATGTACGATCTTGAGGCATGCCCTCCAAACCTCACCCCTATACCTACCCCTCATTGGAAGATGAGCAAATCATACTAAAATGTATGAATAAGATTGTACGAATTAATATGAATTAGCCACTAAATCAAAAAGTTATGAATTGCAATAAAATTGCGTTGGAAAAACAAAACAAATTAAAGTTGTTTACACAAATTTGCCACATTGACCAACAGAAAGCAGCTTATTTTGCAGGTGACTTCTACTGTATGTGAGCAGTGCTTTATACATCGCTTCTACCTTCTCCATGTCATCCCAGTTGGTGATGATGCCGTGCTCAATGGGGTATTTGAGGGTGAGGATGCCTCTCTTGCTCTGGGCCTCGTCTCCTACATAGCTGTCTTTCTGACCCATACCGACCATCACACCCTATAGGAAAGATCATAATTAAACCCATCAGTCACAATCCATGCATTTAAGATGACCTTTTCTCCACGGCTTAAAAACTGCCAATACATTTGATATGAAATTTAAGGTGCTTACTAGGGCCAAACCTGCCCTAGTAACCTATGTAAGGTACATATGAAGAGTTTATTTGCAAAAACAGACTCATATATCATGTTTTTACGTTAAAACATTATGGTCATAAAATCATTATGATATTTATTTTAAGGTACATAAGATTCATTCATTCTTTCATTCATTCATTCATTATAATAATGTCCTGCTAATATATCCAGATTTTTCAAATAATCTGTATTAGTTTTTTATGGTTAACAACATACAGTATATTTACAAAAATATTTTCGTTATTTTATAAAATAAGTGATTTTAGGTTATTATATCAAGGATAATTTTTTTAAAGGATGTTGGTTTCATTATACATCTTATTTTATTTTTGAATTTCATATTCATTGATGCACATTTACAAAGGAAACCCATTTTATTAGTGCTTGACAGGGTGCAAATTATTCATTGACGATCAGGGGGGTCAAGTTTTTTGATTATGTTCGGTAATATGCCTCGGTGAACCAAATTTATATATTTAATTCAATTACATCTCATTTATTAATCAAACTTGTTATTATGTTTTCAGTGTTTTGAGGTATTTCATTTGTAATATTAAATAAACCTATTAAAGACTGACCATGAAAGACTGCACATATGTTTTATTTTAGTGTTTTTTTTTCAATGTTTTACAATAATTCAAACCCCAATATGCAAAACTTACCCCAGGCAGGCTTAGAAAAAAAACTAAATTAAATAATAATCCTTATTAAAAAATATTAAAAATAAAAATAATATTAAAATAAATAATTAATTAAAATTAAAAATAAAAATTCTAATCAAGCACCAATTAACATTCCACAGCTTCAGACTTCCAAAACTTCTTCAATATCTCCATTTTTCACAAAGTTAAAAAAAACACCTCCCAGATATCACAAAATTCAAAGGATTTTTTTCCTTATTAAATATGAGAGCTTTTCAAAAGCCAAGCACGTTATTAGGTTTCTCAACCAAAGTCCAATGGAGGGGCGATTAACATTTTTCCAACATAAAGCAATACAACGTCTTGCTTGTATTAAACATAAATCAATCAATTTTCTTTCTTTTGTAGACAAAGCACAACTGTCTTCATACATATTCAATATACATAATCCAGGACATAAAGGAATTGGAATGGAAATAAATTGGGAAATATATTGAGTCACATCCACCCAAAATCTTTGTACCTCATCACACTGCCACACACAATGAAAAAAAATGTACCTTGTATCTTCTTGCATTTAAAACTTCAAGAGTTCACACTTAGCTGATGATTGATTATAAAGCTTGTTTGGCATGCTGTCCTGGGAGAGAGCCCTGAGCTCATAAGATCCTCGAGCCCGGGGCTCCCTCCCGTTTGCAAGGCGAGAGGGGAGTTTGAGCTCAGGTAGATCTCGAGAACTCCCCTGCTGTAGTAGCTAATGAACAGATAGTGATTGCTTATAAGATATAACTTCTTACTAGGAGCATGTCTATGCTGCCAATTTAGATTAGTCAATTAACTTAAGTTACATGTTTTTGGACGGTGGGAGGAAACCGGGGAACCCGGAGGAAACCCACGTGAACACGGGGAGAACATGTAAACTCCACACAGAAACGTTGGCTGGCTTGGTAAGGACTAGAACCAGTGACGTTCTTGCTGTGAGGCAACAGTGCTAACCACTGGGCCACCGTGCCACCCATCTAGGAAAGGAGGAAGAGTAGGGGTGGAAGGGGGGATTCTTCAAAACGAAGATAGCTGTGATTTGGAACCTAGGGAATTTATAGTGGCTTAGGAATCGTCTGATTGGTGAATTACGAATTGAATAATGCGGGGCCGGCTGCAAGCAATCATAAGCACGTGATCCTCTCGAAATTAGTTTATAAATAATCTTCACAAAGATCAGGGATATTAGGGTTGAATTTATTTAATCTTACAGCAGTAATATAAGTTCTCATTACCCAAATATATTGTAGCAATCTTAATCGGGAGTTTAATGTTTTTGTTTGTGCATTTAAGCAAATTATATTCCAGTCCTCTACTGGGATATCCATTTTTGTATCTTGTACCCATGCAAGTCTTTTATTTTCAGAGTTTTCTTTATGATTTTCTCTTAATATGTTATATAATTGTGTAATTCGTCATTTGATGGAACAATCTTGTTCTGTAAGAGTTTCTAATAGCGACCTTGGGGGGAGCTGTGTTGAATTTTTTTAATGTGTAAAAATAAAACTTCTTAGTTGTAAGTATTTCAAAAAGTGTTTTTGAGGATTTTTAAGATTTTTAAATGACATTAATATATTGTCTTCGTACAAATCTTTTAATCCAATTGTGCCCTTATTCATTCATAGTTTAAACCCCATATAGTTTTTAGCGGGACTGAATTTATTATTGCCCCAAATATAGGGGAAAAGCAAGAAAGCACTGGGAGGTCTTTAAGATATCTATGGGCTTCGTACCAAATTACAATAGTGTTTTTTACAAATGGATTATCTGTCTTTTGTTTTAGTTCTTTAAGGGTTGCTAATTATATAAAAAGCTGTCAAGAGCCAGGCTTTTTGCTGCCAACTTTTCAACATACAACCAAGGTATAGCAGCTTCACAAGAGAACCAGTACAATGCAGCTCTTAACTGAGCAGCCCAATAGTACCAGACAAAATTTGGAAATTGGAGCCCTCCCCTTTCATAAGGCAGATACAGTAAAGAAAGTCTCAGTCTTGGCTTTCTGTTATTCCAAGTAAAATTCGAAAGTAGTTTACTTATTCTTAAAAATGATGTTGAGGAGGGGGAAGTGGTAATGATTGGAAAATATATAAAACAAATGCCTGTTTTACAAGAAACATGTTTTGTAAAAACTTGCGCTGTCTGTTGGTGCTCTAGGTATGCCGGTTTCAAACCGCTAATTAAATATATTTGGTGCAAACATGCATTCACAATGGTGTAGACCTTTACAGGTCCCCCCAAACCCCACCCGAATGATGCGACGGCAGCCATATTGCGCCAGACCGCACACCCCACACCAGCTGATTGGCGGAGAGGAGACAGAGTCATGAAGCCAATTATGAAATGGAAATGGTTAGGAGGTCATGATAGACAGAGGAGGCCAGTGGGCAAATTTGGCCAAGATGTCAGGGTTAAATCTCTATTCTTTTCGAAGGATATCCTGAGATTTTTAACAACCACAGAGAGTTAGGATCTCGCTTCAACGTCTCATCAGAAAGACGGCTGTCACTGAGCAGTATAGAGTCCCCTTCACTATACTGGGGTGTTAGGACCCACACAGAATGCAGGTCTAACACCCCCTGCTGGCCTCACTAACACCACTTCTTGTAGCAACCTAGCTTTTCCTTGTAGTCTCCCATCCAGATACTGACCGGGCGCAGCACTGCTTAGCTTTAGGGGGCGACCATGTGAGAGTTGCAGAAAGCTAGCTGCCGGCAAAACGTATACGTTTACTTAAACGTTACTTAAACATTTTCACAGTTTCTATATTTGCATATCATTTTAATCTTCTATGGGCATTTTAAATATGTAAATTATATATATTTTTTCTTCCCTACCCTTTTTTCACTCTTTATTTCCTTTCTCTGTCTTGTTGATGCATTTGAAATTCTTTTTTAATGCACTGAAAACAAAATCTATTGGATTTACTAAATATTTTTTAACATTAGGGTTGCAAACTATTTATATGGATTGAATTTAAACAAACAAATAAATTTTAGTAATGTTCATCTTAATTTGTTTGTTTAAATTCAGTCTATATAAATTGTTTGCAACAAGTTACCTTAAAAGATGTCGTAAATCCAATAAACCATTTATTTCGGTGCGCTATACAATGACCTAGATCCAAATGACCTTCTAGCCAATCAGAATCAAGAATCTAACAGACTAAAATAAAGTAGGATATGGCATTAAACATGTTTTTTGTTGACAAAAATGGTTATTCCAATATTAACTTCCACTTCCAATTTCCCACTCCATTAGCAATATTAAAGCATGGTGTTAGCATTACCCTTCCAGGTCAAAGGCCAAAGTGTAAGAACTCTTGACTTAAAAGATGCTTTACTGATTGGATGTAAATAAGACTAAGCTCCAGATGGTGTAAACGAGCGTATGGCGTCTCACCTGATGGCGTGGTCGGCCCACAATGGAGGGAAACACGGCTCTGGGAGCGTCGTCACCAGCAAAGCCGGCCTTCACCAGACCTGAGCCATTGTCACACACCAGAGCTGTGGTCTCTTCCTCGTCGCACATGTTTGCTTAGACAGCTGTGGCACACACACACGTCCATTAAATTCACATTACATTACATTTATGTAGCACTTGAAGCTAAATGTAAATGATTCATCTAGTTGGCTTCAAAAAAAACAAAAAGCAGGTTTGTGTAATGTCCTCTTTATGAGAAGCTGGCAGTGTGCTATAAATAATACATAGCTGAACATAAAAAGCTTGTAATATTTTTATAGTGCTGCGTGTGTATTTGAAGTTGTTGCAAATAAGCAGAATACGAGCATTTCTGTTGGTCCACTGTGCATATAAACCAAAGTAATGAATTATTAAAGGGATATTTCATTCAGAAATTTCGAAGCTGGTTGAAGCTATTTCGTCAGCGTAACAGGAAAGATGGGATTTAGGAGCCTGGCAATTTATAAATCACAGATTTTTAATATACACTAATGTTCAATGTGATGTCTTTTATATCCCTCAGGTGTTTATAATATATAAAAGTATAAAATCCAGTGGAATTGGAATAAAAGTAAAAGTGAGTAAACCTGACAAGTTAATTTTACTTAAAAAAGTGAGTAAATACATTTTAACCTGGAACTGTTAAATAAGAGTTATTTATGGAGTCAATATAGGGCCATATATCCTTGCAAAATAAAAGAAAGCTTTGCAAACAAAAAAAATAAAGTATTGAGCAAAAAAATAAATAAAGGCAACTCTCCAAAAATCGCAAAGCGAAAATAATTTTTTGAGAAATAAAAAATAATTTTGCTAACAAAAATAAAGAACTGCAAAAGGAAAATTAAGTGTTGAAAAACAAAATTGAAATTTGCAAACAAAAAAGAACTGCAAATAAAAATCATGCAGTTAAAAAAAAAATATATATATATATTTGCAATTTTAAAAGAAAAGAACTATATATTTATATTTGCAAAATATTTTTACAGCATTACTTTTACAAAACCCGTCCAGTCAATTGCAATGCTCATTTTGATTTGCTTTTTAGTCAATCGTGAGTTTGCGATGCTGGTTTCACTTTGTGGCCCTGATTTGATAAGGGGGCGGAGTCAAGTTAAACTTGAGTGTTTATGCCATATTTATTTTTCAAAACTTAATTTTCCTTTTGCAGTTCTTTATTTTTGTTAGCAAACTTTATTTTTATTAAATACATTTTTTTTTGTATTTTTTGTTTGCAAAGCTTTTATTTTGCAAGTATATATGGCCCTAGATTGAGTTATTAGAATTACGCACTTAGTTCCTTTACTTAATATTTTTCAGGCAACTTGTTTACTCAAGTTTTTTAAGTAAAGTGAACTGATCACTTTTTATTTAGTATTCTTCATGCTCTACGCAATAGACCCTTTTCACATTTCCGGATTCTCAGTAGCGGACGTCGTCATAGTTGAGAAAACTTAGCGCGCAGTGAATGGGAGAATACAACAAAAAAACATTTTTACAATCTTATTTGCTCAAATAAATAAAGGAAAACTCCATGATGATATCAAGACTTTCAGAAATAGGGAAAAAAATAGTGTGAGACTGATTACTGCAGCCAGAGGAGAGAATAATGTCTAATTTACTGCCCTGTCGCATGCTGCATCATAAACGCTTCGCACAAGCGGTAATTCACTTTTTGTAATTTGAAGCAAAGATGATGCATTCATAAATACATATAAATGTTCATACGTTTAAAAATATATATCTAAATATTAAAAACTTTCAAGGATTTAAGTTCATGATTACCATTAAATGCGTCATAACAGGCTTTTGAAAAGGATCCATTCAAAATATTGTTTTTGTGTTCTACAAAGTTATCCAGCTTTGAAAATATCAACTTTATATATCTCGCTTTATATTAAATGTCTTTAACTACTATAAAAGCACTAAAATATAATATTTAATACAAAATACTTATTGTATAATGCACATTTCTGCATTTATCGAACAATTAATAAGTTGCAGCTTTAAAAAAACCATTATATACAAGTAACATTGCATTGCACTTACATTACATAACACAGAATGACTTCAACTTATTTACATAATCTCTAATTACAGTTCTATCCTTTAACCAGCCTACCCATACCTCTGTTCTTAAACTTTCTTTAACGTTATTTTACAGTACATGTACTTAAAGTGTAAACTATAAAACACATATTTCATGACAACATATGTTTTTATGTTCATTTTAAATAGTTAAACTCCGTTAATAATGTTTAAACCTAGTTTTTAAAGTTATACAAGCTGTTTTAAGTCAGTTTAATGCAATCTAAGTTCAAAAGACTCATAATTTTAACTGATTCAACTTAAAATGATATTCAGTTTAGTTTAAAGGGATAGTTCTCCCAAAAATGATCATTTACTCACCCTTTACTGGTTTCAAACCATAACAAGTTTCTTTCATGTTACTCACAAAATTGGATATTTTGAAAAATTGTGAAAACCTGTAACCATTGACCTCCTTAGTATTTGTCTTCCATACTGTGGAAGTGAGTGGTTACAGGTTTTCAACTTTCTTCTGTGCTCAATACAAGAAAGAAACTCAAAAAGGTTTGGAACCACTCGAGAGTGAAAAAAATAGTGAGTAAATTTTTTCATTTTTGGGTGATCTATGCCTTTAATTTGATTCAACTATATATGCAAGGCAACCATGTAATATTTGACATGTCGTAAATAGATACCTTAAGCAGATTTCCAATGTTCAGCTGAACTAAGAACTACTAACTATCATCTGATGTCCAGTGAAAAGTAGACTCACCCGGGAGAGCTTGAAACAAGAGGCCTGGAAAACTTGCTCCCTCAAGAGCGGTTGAAAACTAAGAGAGTGAGCGGTCAGTTCACCTGCTCCCCTATTTATACAGGAGCCGCTTGACCAGCACTTCAAAACCTCAAGCCTTTTTAGGACACATTACGACCCCAGCATCACACAAAGGTGGGCCGTACCATTTGAAGACGGGTGTCACAATGGTTACTGTCGACAACGCACAGTTGCACTTAATATTAGAAGGTAATTTATGGCGCTCGGGACTATTGTTGGAAAGAGAGGCGGCCAGTTCAACTGGGAGAGAATGGCATCCCAGCAGGACGATATAAATAAGAAGCCGTGCATTGGTCATAATGGACGGATGGCCATTTGTCTGTTGTCTGCTATCTGTCAGTTGTGAGGAACTTCTAGCTGGCCTTCAAAGGAAATCCACATTGCCGCCTCATATGGGTGTGGACATTACACGGAGCACAAGCCTACCAAATGAGGCATGATTTTCGACACAATAGAAAAGCATGGCCTCTAGGAAACTGACAGTGGTGCCATTTTTTGTGGTTGTCTGAGTGGGTGGGCCAACAATTACGAGTGACTTGATTGCATAGTGTCGAAGGAACGGCATTGTGCTGTTGACTTTGACACGTGGCGCGTTTTACGAGGGAATTTTTAACGCTGTCTTTTTGGTTGGAGGACTCTTGGACATGTTTGATAAACTGTTAACATGTAATTAGTACGGCGTGAAAATGAAGTCGTTTTAAGTGTAGTAGAGAGTGATTATGGCCTGTCCCACTCCTGAGGTCTCAACCTTCTTGACTTTCTAATAAGTCGAATCATACAACAACAACATTTGAGCTTTGGTTTATTGGGGTCAAACGTATGTCTGTTAACTTTTGTTTATTCTTAACTCTATAGTACAGCATATAAAACCAGCTAAATATAATGTTTATTTTTGTGCAATACTGTTACCAAGAGTTTTTATTTGAAGGGAAACGGTAACATTTTATTTTCATAGTCCATTTAAGTATTTGTAGACTGTCTTAATATTTGTTGATACTGCTCCTTTAACAGACATTTAACTGACTATAAGAAACTTTGCAAGTACATGTCAACTTACACTAGCCCTAACCCTAACCCCAACTCCAACCTAACAGTCTACTTATAATCTAATGAGAATTAGTTGATATGTAGATGCAATGTAACAAACGGACCATCAAAATAAAGTGTGACCAAGGAAACTATTAGATTTTTTCTAGTGAGCTTATGTATTTATTACAATATGTATTTGTTTGCTTAGTTGCTTATTTAATTAATGTACAATATTTAGCAGATTTTTACCCTTTTGCTTTATTATTAAGTAAAACTATTAAAACATTTTCCAATAATTGGAATATTTGGAATAAGTATATACTATTTATATAATTGCTTACTTTCATAATGTTCCATACTTAGCAGATTTTATACCAGGGGTGCCCAAACTTGTTGCTGCAGAGTTTAGCTTCCACCCTAATCAAACACACCTGAACCAGCTAATTAGGTTCTTTCTATATATACTAGAAACTTCCTGGCAGGTGTGTTGAAGTACTGTAAGTCTGAGCTAAACTCTGCAGGACATTGGCCCTCCAGGAGAGAGTTTGAGCAACTGTGTTGTACCCTTTTACTTTTAAATAGACTCATTTTACAACTTTCCAATAGAGTTAAACAGTTGATCTTGACCATTTATGAATCCATTCAGCCCATCTCCAAGTTTAATGGGAGTACTTTTAGCTTAGCTTAGCTTAGCATATATCGTTGAATTGGATTAGACCATTAGCATCTCACTCAAAAATGACCAAGGAGTTTTATCAATTTTGCTGACTGTGGTCTGTGGATTTGTCCTACCTTGTCAGATTGCCCTACCTCCCATTCAAAAAGTAGGTACCTGTAGCACTTTTTGATGATGCAATATGTTACCCATCAGATTTTGCTACCAGTGTAAATTTTATTTTGAAGTAGTGTGATATGAAGCTGTAATATCACCCTAACCTACCTAATCTCTAACCCCAACCTCAGATCCATTCAAATACAGCGTAAGTAGCATAATCTAATGGGTAGGATAAAATGTCTGGACACCGGAACATGGCTGCAACAGGCACAATGATATTACGCTGATTCTAAATGGTGGTACAAGTGTAGAACTTTGTGCTTGGGACCTTTTTCAGGTGTTGCGTAATAGTTTTGTGCCTGCTGCAGCCGTTGAATAGCAGCAATGTTCCTTGATTATTATGTTGGAATGAGAGCATAACTGATACTTTATCAGCCTGAAAAATGCCAGCTTTAAATTTTCTGTTGGTCGTAGTACACAATGTAACTGCAGGAGATTCCAGCTTTAAATAGCAAAAATTATTGAAACTTTTTTTATATTAATCCAATTCAATGATTTGAAAATCACCTGAATGGATTAAAAACTAGTAAAACTTGCACAAGTTGTAAAAAGAGCCTTTTTTCAAAAATATGGGTGTTCCTTTTAGTAAAACTAATAAAAACTTTTTCAATAATTGAAATATTTATTCATTCATTTTCTTTTAGCTTAGAAGGAAATTATTTATCAGGGGCACCAATGAAACGGTCGCGGAATGAACCGCCAACTATTCCAGCATATGTTTTATGCAGTGGATGCCCTTCCAGCCGCAACCCAGTACTGGGAAACACCCATACATTCTAACACTCACACACACACACTCATATAGTAAGGCCAATTTAGTTTATTCAATTCACCTGTACCGCATGTCTTTGGACTGTGGGAGAAACTGGAGAACTCAGAGGAAAAACATGCGAACAACATGTAAACTCAGAAATGCCAACTGACTCAACCGGGACTCAAACCAGCGACCTTCTTGCTGTGAGGCAACAGTGCTAACCATTGAGCCACCGTGCTGCCTAATTTAAATATTTATCAAATAAAATATATAATAAAGAACAATATTTGTAAAAAACGCATAACCTTTTTTCTCTTAAAGGGGACCTATTATGCCCTTTTTTACAAGATATAATAGTCTTATTACCTAGCACAACAAAAGGGTACCAAGAGGCAGAGCTAGACGCACAGCTGAACGCTATTGGTTTTCAGAAAAACGTCACTACAACGCATACACAAGCCAGGAGAAGGAAAACAAAGTAACTGCCATTTTTAAATGCACAGCCGATATATTACAACGTTATCATATATACATATAATAACAAGCCATGGTCGACCAGAGCTCAAACAAATCTTATTGTCATCTTGAGGAACAGCCACAAAGCCAAGAAGAACAAAATCTTTCGTGTCCTGTTTTTGTTTTACGAGCCCGTCTAAAATCGCAAATGGTTTCACTTTCTCCAGAGAGCTTTCCGCTCGTCTATGAAATCACGAACTTAATGATAATAAGGTGCGCGTGATTATTAAAGTGCTTCTGACATCCGATCCTTTCAGAAATGGACAAACGCGAGAGTGAAGCACGAAAAAACAAACTGCCATGTTTAACTTGTTATCATCAACTTTTGGACTATTATGAACTCGGAATGACGGAAATACTTTCTAACAAGAGGTTACATGTGCTGGTGGAGATTAAAGATACAAATGAGAGGTTCCACTCAGTGGAAATGCGTGGGCCATAAATCTCTGATGCTCCTAGAGTGTGTATTTGAGTTTTCAGCTCAAAATACCCCGCAAAAAAAGTTGTATAACTATTTAAAACTGCCACTTTTAGGCTTTGAACTAAATTGTGTTGTTTTGGTGAATGTCGCTTTAAATTCAAATGAGATTTTGCTCTTTTTCAAAAGAGGGCGGAGCTACAAACACCTAAAAATCAGCAAAAGAAGTGTTCGTTTGCGGATCTTAAAACTCTTCATTTATAATCCTGTGAGTCGCTCACATCTTCAGTAGGTGAAAACTCTAATGGCAGATGGCTGCTTCTCACTCAGGGCTGTCTTTGCTAATGAGGGAGAGAGCATCACTAATGGGCGGGGCTTTCCCACCTCCGACATGTACAAAGGCTGAATGTCAATCAAAGTGTTTTTACAGACTGTTTTAGGCTATATTCTGGCTTTTTGTTGTGGCTATATTCACACACTGCTGCCGTACAACTGTGTTTAAACCCTTTTTATAAAAGTGATTTTTGCATAATAGGTCCCCTTTAACAAAAACATTCCAGAAAAAAAAATCGGTTTTGCTTCAATTTGTTACATTTTTGGATGTATCTATCTGAGCTGTAATTAGCTACATCTATATAACAGAGCATTTAGGCTAAAGCTGAATCCATTTTGCCAATATGAATGAGTGTTACTGCAACATAATACCTTCTTCCTTCAGTCAAAAGGGCCATCACTTGAGATAATAACAATAGTCAATCACACTGAATCCTAAGGTCAAATGTTAGTCAAACTTTTGACTGTGAAGGGCAGCTGGCCATTTGCATTCTTCAGTTCACAGAGAGATAATCCACAGTCTCTGAGCTCTGAGTCTCCAGAGGCCTGAAGCCTGGCATTGAGTCAGCTGGAGACCACACACACACACACACACACACAAACACACAGATACGCACACACTTTCACAGTAGCACCACTCTGACACCTGGCATTACATTCACACTCACAGGCTGACAGACAGACAGACACATACACACACACACACATACAAACATACGTGCACACGCACACACGCAATCTCTCTCACACACACATGCGCACCCTTTCACAAACCTTCACACACACAACCACGCATGTACATGTTCCCACACACATTTGCACGGATTCAATGGCATGCACCCAAACATACACTCTCTCACACATGCAAACAAACACATACCACACTCTTACGTATTGTACATGCAGGCACACACACGTTCATACACACATATACATACACACACATACATTGTGCACACAACCACATGCTTCACTCTCGCACACACGCACATGCACACACTGACACATGTGAACTTTTTCAGACACACACTCTCGTATCCACACATTCACATGCACACACTTGCACACAAACAATCACGCATCCACATATTCACATGCACACACTTGCACACAATCACGCATCTACATATTTAAATGCACACACTCGCTCACACACACACAAGCTCATATCTGTTATTATTTTGTGTTATGTACTGTTGTGCTAACTGAGTATTCTAAGTCAAATGGTTTCACTGCATTTATATCAGCTAGTTCATGCCAATGAAAACACAGAATCATCTATAATCATTCATTGGTGTGCCTCAGTCTCCCTTTTTAAATATATTGTAAATTAGATATTGCTTTACAAACTTCAGATGGCGTCATTTAAGCTAGACTTGAACTTGAAGACTGAAATATGCATTAACACACTGACTGACTTTAGTGTGTGCTTATATTATAGTACAGTACATACTATTTAGCTCTCTGCTGTTTTTAAAACTAGTGTAAAACTGTGCTCATTTGCATATTCTGCACAGTATGTTGTAAATAGGGTGGCACGGTGGCTCAGTGGTAAAACATAAGCCGGAATAGTTGGCTGTTCATTCCGCTGTGGCGACCCCTGAAAAATAAGGGACTAAACCGAAGGAAAATAAATGAATGAATGAATGATTGAATGGTGTAAACACAAAATAAAGTACAAGACAGAGTCAGTATGAAAGTGCTAAAAAAGTAATCTAAATATGGTAACAACATTGACTCAGCAGTTCTTCTGTTTGACTGCAGGACATCAACAGCAAAAAAATAATAATAATAATAAATGAATAAATAAATAAAACACTGCAGGATCGCATGTACAGTATATAGGATTGCGTGCACTGTAAAACCCAATAAGTTAAGGTAACTCAAACCATTTGAGGAAACTGATTGCAACAAACCATTTTAGTTCAAAAACTAATCCTTATGAGTACTGTAAACTTAATCCACTTGAGAAAATGAAGCAATTTTAGCACAGTAAAACCTAATAAATAAAGAGAACTCAAACCAACTGTGTATTGTAAAACCCAATAAGTTAGGGCAACTCAAGCCGTTTGAGGAAACCAATTGCTGCAAACCATTTGAGTAAAAAAAAAAAAATCTAAATGAGTACCTTGAACTTACTCTATTTAAGTTGAAGTAATGAGATATTTAATTAACTCATTACCTTCAACACTGAGTTCAGAACTATTTTCAATTGAGTAGAATAAACTTTCAGTACATTTTGAGTTAACTACACTCATTTCATTTGATAAAGTTGACTGTTGGGTTTTACAGTGCAATAAATGTAGAGAACTCAAACCGAGCACTGTAAAACCCAATAAGTTAGGGCAACTCAAACCGTTTAAGGAAACTGACTGCTCCAATCCATTTGAGTTAAAAAGTGAATCTACTATATATGAATACTGTGAACTTACTCCATTTAAGTTGAAGTAATGAGGTATTTAATTAACTTCAACACTGAGTTCAAAACTCTTTTCAAATGACCTTCAGTGTATTTTGAGTTAACTACAATCATTTCATTTGATAAAGTTTACTGTTGGGTTTTAAAGTGTGGAATATACAATAAAATGAAATAATTAAAGTCCATATGAACTGAAAGTTGCTGATATTTTTATTTCCGTATGTTGACGTATTTTGACTGAAATTGAATATTAGGTAGGGAACGGGCCCTTCTTTTCGCGTGTCTTTATGTTGTAGCAAACTTAACAGTATGAGGGGCGTGGTTAAGAATATTGCGGCTTAACAGACGTCAACAGAGAAGGGCCACCTCTCCAAACATGGAAGTAATAGGGTTGATGAAATTGAATGCAAAATAACTTATTTGTCATTTTGAAAATGGTGATAATTTAACAATTTTGTTAATTTTATTATTTTAAATGGTAAATTCTTTATCCACAAATGTAGACTTTCAAAATCTCCTCATACAAGTTTTTGTCAACAAACTTATTTTGTTAATGAAGTCTCTCAAAACTGTAAAAAAAAAAATTAAAGCTCAGTCTATTGTAAGCTATTATGAATCTGTTTTTGGCATCTTGTGAATGTATTCCATGT
>CAIGQZ010033231.1:7617597-7665371 GCA_903798205.1 Danio tinwini
TAGTAGTAGTAGTAGTAGTAGTAGTAGTAGTAGTAGTAGTAGTAGCTCTGAAAAACACACACAAAACTGTAATATGTAGAATATTATTACAATTTTAAATAACTTTTTTCTGTTTGATTTTATTTATTTCAATATTTGGGGGGTTGTCAGGGACAGATCCATGAGCCGGGACTGTTCAGCGCAAACTGTATATTGTTATTTAGATTTAGATTTTGTTTCTTTTTTTCTTAATTTTTCTTAATTTTCTTTTAAAATAATTAATAATAATAAAAATCCAAGCGACACGGTGGCTCAGTAGTTAGCGCTGTTGCTTCACAGCCAGAGCGTCAGTGGTTCGAGTCCCAGCTAGGTCAGTTGGCATTTCTGCGAGGATTTTTCATGTTCTCCCCATGTTTGCGTGGGTTTCCTCTGCGTGCTCCAGTTTCCCCCAAAGACATGCAGTATAGGTGAATTGAATAAACTAAATTGGCTGTTGTGTATGTGTTTGGATGTTTCCCAGTACTGGGTTGCAGCTGGAAGGGCATCCACTGTGTAAAACATATGCTGGATAAGTTGGCAGTTAATTCCGCTGTGGCAATCCCTAATTAATAAAGGGACTAAGCTGAAAAAAAATAAATGAATGAATGAAGTTGGCGATTTATTCCACTGTGGCAACCCCAATGAATAAATGGACTAAGCCGAAGTGGAATGAAAGAATGAATAAAAATCCATCATTATCTATCATCTCTAGTAATGTTGCAGTAAAGTATAGTGATCTGCAGAGGGCCACACTGACCAACACAACACAAAGTTGGATTACAGGAGTGAAAAATCACTCTTTTTTATAAAAATTGTCTGAAGGTTTTAACTAGGCTTAATTCCTGAATCCATTCATCCATCCAGACTGCTTTGCAGAAACCCTGCAGGTGCCCTCTGGTACACAACTGTAGTTATTAACAGGCATGTAGGCTATTTTAATGCCTTTCATTAAGAGCTAAAGATCTCTCAGTAACCCACCATGTTTAAGTTAAAGTAGGCTTTTGTGCCCAAACCGTGATCAATGTCCTCTCTTTGTTCTGGATGCTATTTGATCTTTACGTCCAGGGACGGCACAAAGAAACAAAGCCCTCTTGTCTTGTCTCTTTATAAAAACGTCTCCTGGAGGTGAAAGCTCTGATGCCACTGCTTGGCCAGAAACACTCTCTTTAGTTTAAATGGCTGCATTATGCTGCTATAAATTGCTTTGGGATTCTCGGTGCCTGCTGCCCACCAGTGCATCACAGGTGATTGCATAACAGCAAATGCCTGCCCTCTAGCTTTTTTGGCTGGTGCCTCGGTGCGGATCCTGAAATAGTTTATTATATCGCTGTGATTCTGTCCGTCTTTGTTGCCGGGAACTTGCATAGATCCAAAATCTGGGACGTGAATATTGAGTTGTTTGTTCTGATTCGGGGGTGTGTTGGTTTTGTAGATGTACACAAAGGCAAAAGCTATTCTGGGTAAATCAGACCGTGTATTTTGGTGGCCATCGAGATGCATTATAAAGCTTCATGATGAGCAAATAGCAGGACAGTTTGATGTACTAGGAAATATTACATGCATATATTTTTTTAAATCAACAGAAAATTTGACAAATGTATGTGTAATCGATTAATCGACTGATTATATTCTTGATTAATCTATTGTAAGGCTATTTTTTACTTATGCATAAGATCAAGCCTTCTCATGTTTTGGAATTATTTTTTTCCCATTACCAGTATTATCGATTAATTGTTTCGATTGCTATAAGAGTCAGAAAGTACTCACTGAATCGATTTATCAGGCAGATTAAAATACCAAATTCTTAATGAAATTTATTGTTTAATACTTGCTATACTTTTATTTGTTGTGGATTATTTGTAGCGTATCTTTGTTGATTCAGTAACTACACTTACCGATTCTGTGAGGTAATTTAGCAAAATATTGTTTATAATCAAGGTTACATCCATTATGTACTTGATTAATCTAATTAAAAATGTCTGATGTTACATGTACTGTATGTGTGCATATTATCAAGCATTCTCATGTCTTAAATTAGGTTTGTTGTATTTTTTTCCATTGGCAATTGTATTTTATTAGTTGCATCACTTATTGAAAGTACTGTAATTATTTGAAACTAACAAATCTATAAAAATGATTAATCACTTGATTATGTTTTTGATTAATTTGGTTGTAATGCTAATTTTTACTTGTGCACAATGTCAAGCCTTTTCATGTTTTGGAATAATTTTTTTCACCCCATTACCAGTATTATCGACTAGTTGTTTCGGATATTAAAAGGGTCAGAAAGTACTCAGTTCAGTAAATTAACTCACTGAATCGATTTATCAGGCTGATTTAAATTTCGAATTCTTGATGAAATTTGTTGTTTAGTACTTGCATTACTAGCTTTATTGATTACTTGTTGCAGACCTTTCTTGAGTCAGTCTACTCTTATTACTCTTCAAAAGAGTGGTTATAACCAAAGTTACATCCATTATATACTTGATTAATCTAATTGAAAATGTCTGTTACATAATATCAAGCATTCTCATGTCTTGAATCAAGTTTGTTGTATTTCTTTTGATTGACAATTATATTTATTAGTTTGATTATATTTATTATATTTAGTTATTATATGCATCACTCATTGAAAGTACTGTAATTATTTGTTTCTTAATTCAGATTCACAGAGTTAATAAGCGTCCATTAGGCTAATTTAATTACAACTCATAAGTCTTGTTGAGGGATTCATAAATATGATCTTACTGCTCGCTGGATGTTTTTGGTGTGTCATTTTTGGCGAATAAAAATATCCTATTTGATGAATTAGATGTCCTAAAATGAAATGTTTTTTCATTACCATCTTTGTAGCTTGGAACTCAGACATCCATGAATCTGGATCATGTGTATTTGATTGTTTATTTTGGTTCAGGGCATGCTGTTTTAAGAAGCTTCTTTTGAAGAGGTGAAACAGACTGTCTTTTTTTTGGTGTTGTAAAAATAGCCATTATGATAACAGGCATTTAGGAGAAATATGTTTAGATCTTAAGTACTCAAGTGCATTGAGCCAGTTCACAAGGATGGGTACTATCTGGATCAGTCTTAATATCACTGAGCAAATAGCAGAAGGGATTGAAGTACAAGTATACTGATCCTGGTTTAGTATCTCAGCAACCTCACGTAGATCATCTTTTGAGTTTTAAAGCCCAGAATGCCGCATTCTGACATGGAGCAGAGTGAAATACGTTAGCCTACAGCTGTGTGGAAGCGAACCACACCCAACTTCACAAGTTTGGTAGGCTATAATTTAGCATAAAATACCGTGGGGGGGGGGGGGGTTGTCAGAGGATGACAAGCTGACAAAGCATTGTAACTCTGATACAAGTTTTATTTATGGAGAAAATTACAAAGAACTGCAGTCTTTGAGTGTTCTCTATATGAAAGCTGATTGGTCAGTTCTTGTCATGTGTCTCGCAGTGAGCTCGTGGCATTTATTCAACTGGCAAACTTGCGCAAACTCTAGAAAACCGATATGCGAACAGCTCCTAAAAAGGCTGCCATCCATTGCAGTCTCCTGTAGTTGATATGGTTGATTCACCTGATTTGTTGACAAATGGGTTGCGGATCTAATTCTTGGTAGTTCTTGGGTCCCTGGGCCTTTTCCCCTTAGCAAAAAAAAATTTTCAAAAAAGTTTCTTACTCATTTTGCTGATCATGGGTTAAATTTGGGCGCTTAAGTGACCGAGATGTAAGCGAGAGAATATGGCCATTTTTCAAAATAAAAGATTTTTCAAAAGAAAAGATCGTTCTGACTCGGCTAACAAATAAAACGGAAATGGAAATTAATGATTTCTTTTGTGACCCGTTACCAATTGATCCACGAACCGGTCCGCAGCCCAGAGGTTGAAGAACCACTGCTTTAGGGTGTTTGACTTGGTTTATTGCTGACATCTTGTGGACAAACTGAGTAGTGCAAAAATGATTCAAAGCACATTTGCAAGCTGCTTATACTTTATATGCACGATTTGAAAAATCTAGCTGCACACATACAGCAAGCCGGTTTAACAGTAATTACAAATTGTAGTTATATTTTGTACAGGTTAATGAATTCTAAATAAAGTTACATAAAGCATGTCGACAATCGACAGCTAAGGCATTGGACTGTCAGGCATGAAACTTGCCTAGAACCAGGTGTGTGTTGTAACAAGCAAGTAAGCTTTATTTCCTGATGTTGGAGAGTCCCTTTAGGGTGTTTGGTCGTCTGAGGTCAGACACAGTCACAGAGGATTTGGAGCGGAACCAGACAGACTAGTCCACATGCTAATATTCATGTGGAAAAATACAGACAAAATGGAGCTGTCCTCCCTGAGGCATTGAGTGCTGCTGCAGACACTGTGCATTTTACAGACGTTTCTTCTGTTGATGCAACATTTGCACCTGATTTTTTATTATTATTTTTTATCCCCAAGTCTGTACTGTTACCTCATCTGTAAATGTCAAATGCGAGGACTGAATGAAAGGCAAGGTGGTAATTTTTAGCAAATTACGGGTGGTGAACGTAGTTGTTTCACAATTATGTCCTTTGTGTGTTTTAGTGCGGTGGCGAAATTCAATCAAGGTTAGATTGTCAAGCCCTGTCGGTGTGATTGCACTTTATATTTTCTGAGCGAGCAGACTGGAACTGACGTAAACCTGGGAAATATAATGCCATAGGTTCATTCTGTTAGCTAATTCGTGCTTCTGTTGATCGTACGCATCTGAGGCGATCATTTAGACATCCATGTTTGTGTTTGTCATGTAAAATATCAGCTAACTTGACATTTTGACAGAGAAATTGCAGTTCTTTCTTGACTTGCATTGCATACGGTTGGTTACGTTTATTCAGGCAGGGTTTGAAGATTGACGACTGTATTTATTAGCAGGTGTGAGTCTCAGTTGTCTTGAAATGCCTGTAACCATGGCAACCAATAACCGTAGTAAGTGTCTCTAAACATGTTGAGTTGCATCTTTATGGATTTATTTTGGATTTCATCCTCACAGGTGTTAGGCCAAAAACTGTTTTTCTGTGTTTTGCCTCGAGCTACGAATACTTGATACCACAATTTTTGAAAAATGTACATTATCTGACCAACTGAAATTTGTGGTCTTATGAAAAAATATCTAACAGCAAGCAAATGATTATTCAAAAGAATTAAAATATAAAATACAACTTTCTATTGGTTCATTCTCTATTGGCGACCCCTCATAAATCAGGAACTAAGTCAAAGGAGAATGAATGAATTAGGGTTGGGCGATGTCGACCAATTTGACATCGTACAATGTTTAATGTAAAACATTGCGATGAACGATGGCATTGTTGTTGTAGGCAGCAGTGAAATAATTATTTATGAATAAATAATTAATTCATAATGAATTCATTATTTGTAGCCATTACAACTACCTGACCCACATGGTCTTTGTTTTTACCCATAACCAAATCATAAATAAATAAAGATAAGTTACATGCAAATTACCACCTGTCAAATTACTTTTTCCGCGGGACTCTGGCATGAATAGGTGGAGTGGTCTGTGTCGTAATATTAGCATCAACAAACTTGGTTGGTAAAAAGGTGCACAACCAACACGAACAAACCAACAGTATCTGAGGTTTTCGCTAAAATTACCAAGTACAAGCGTGAAAGCGAAAGATTGAAGCAGTGTACTGACGCTGTGACACGTTACCTGATAGATTCAAAAGACAGAAGAGCCGTTAGATAGAGACAAGATTAATTAAATATCACATTTAACATCTACAGTGAGACGCAATCCAGCGGTACACCCTTGATAAACTGTCTAAAATGCCATTTTAAAACTAAGACGTATTAGTGTAAACAAGGACTAAGTGTGTTTTTTTCGTGACCGAGTTGCTGCTGCGATGGGGGCAGGCAGAGGATCGCCATGCCTGCTCAGCATCATCAGTCTATCGACTCAACCCTAGAATGAATGAATGAAAACTTTCAATTTGCAATAAGTTGTTGACAGCTAGTTTTGAATTACTAAACTAATGCTGTTTTTGTTGTCGAAAAATTGTTTAATTGTTCACACATGGCAGCACAGTGGCTCAGTGGTTAGCACTGTCACCTCACAGCAGGAATGCCGCTGGTTCAAGTCCCAGCTGGGCCAGTTGGTGTTTCTATGTGGAGTTGGAGCATGTTCTCCATGTTTGCGTGGGTTTCCTCCGGGTGCTTTGGTTTCCCCCACAGTCCAAAGACGTGCGCTCTAAGTGAATTAGGTAAACACTTGACTGTAGTGTATGAGTGTGTGTGTGTGTGTGTGTGTGTGTGTGTGAATGCGAGAGTGTATGAGTATTTTCCAGTACTGGGTTGCTGCTGGAAGGGCATGTGTAACACATATGCAGGATAAGTTGGCGGTTCATTCTGCTGTGGTAACCCCTAATAATAAAGGGACTAAGCCGAAAAGGAAATTAATGAATTAATGAGTTGGCAGTTCATTCCGCTGTGGCAACTTCTGAAATGAAGGCTAAGCCGAAGAAAAATGAACACATGCAGCCCAAGAAGATGACTCCAAAGAATAACTTTAATTAATTTATTATTTTTTTAAATGTAGTGATTAAAAGTCATTTGATCTGATCACAATTAATTCTAAGAGCAAACTCATGAGCAAAAGTATTTATTTGAAAGATTTAATACATTTAGCTTATGTCAATAGCCAATAAACGTGCAAAGGAACATATATTTGAGTGTGAATAATAGTATGTTTTACTAATCATATTTTTAGCATATAACCAATTCTATGATTGATGTCAACAAGTCAATAAATGAGTTTTGTTTGCTCATTACAAATCAGATCAAATAGAGTTATGTCAGCCAAAAGTGGACATTCTTCCATCATTTACTTACACCACAAAATAGATAGTTTTAAAGGGCACCGATGATAAAAATCAGCTTTTGTAAAGTGTTTGAACAGATCTGTGTGTATGTATAGTGTCCACTGTCATATTGAGGTGATATTAACACAACAAATCTCTTTTTAAAAATGTCCTGACATTAAAAACTGACCCAAACCCCAGTGATTTTGTGGCCCACTGCAACGTGACTGCCCTCCGAATTGATTGAAAGACACCATGTTTCTATAATAACATGTATACACATGTCCACAGAAAATTTTTTTTGCAAATAAACTGGGATTAATATATTTGTTACAACTTTCTGTGAATTTTATAAGTTTAATCGTTTTAAAAACAGTTCATGTTTGTAATAAAGACAGTAAAATGATGTAAATCTTAACCGCTATAATCACCATGGCCACATGGTGTCAGTAAGCGCCAATTCGTATGTGTGTGTGCGCTGCAAACAGCATTTGTGTGAGACTCATCATTTCAGAAAGGCTTGAATAAACTCCACCATAAATACATGAAATAAACGTACTTGGTGTTTTTGACTAATGAGCTGTATTTCAGCCTCATCCGTCAGTTACAGAGTCTGTCACTGACTGCTGTTTATCTGGCATAACGCATGATGAGAAGCAGACATGCACGTGGCAACAGTGGGCGGGGAAAAGCAGCTCATTTGCATTTAAAGCCACAGGCAAAAACAGCTACGATGTATTCAGACACCAAAATGAAAAGAGAAACATGAAAAACAGCATCATAAGAAAGTTGCAATCTTGAAAGTAGTCTTTACATTTTGCATTTTATTTAGCAGTATATGTTTTTTATTTTTATATTGGACCTGTAATCTATATTTTTCAAAAAGTGTTTTATATTTATTTAATTTTTCTGCATATTTCATCAAACATTTCCCTTGAAGTTCTAAAAAAAGTAAGAATATGATCACATATGAATGAGTACATTTCTGAGTATATACTTTAAAATGTAGAATTTTTCCTCAGAGATTTTGGTCCATATTGACATGATAGCATCACGCAGTTGTTACAAATTTGTCGGCTGCACATTCATGATGCTAATCTCACGTTCCACCACGTCCCAAAGGTGATCTATTAGATTGAGATCTGGCGACTGTGGAGGCCACTTTAGTACAGTGAACTTATTGTCATGTTCAAGAAACCAGTCTGAGATGATTTGCGCTTTATAACATGGCGCAATATCCTGCTGGAAGTAGCCATCAGAAGATGGGTACACTGTGGTCCTAAAGGGATGGACATGGTCAGCAACAATACTCAGGTAGGCTGTGGCGTTGACACAATGCTCAATTGATACTAATAGGCCCAGAGTGTGCCAAAAAAAATATCCCAACACCATTACACCACCACTACCAGCCTGAACCGTTGATACAATGCATGATGGATCCATGCCTTTATGTTGTTGACGGCAAATTCTGACCCTAACATCTGAATGCCGCAGCAGAAATTGAGGCTCATCAGACCAGGCAACATTATTCCAATCTTCTATTGTCCAATTTTGGTGAGCCTGTGCGAATTGTTGCTTCAGTTTCCTGTTCTTAGCTAACAGGAGTGGCACCTGGTGTGGTCTTCTGATTAGTAGCCCATCCGCCTCAAGGTTCAACATTCAGAGCTCTTCTGCACCTCTGGCATCCACAAGGTATTTATGCCCACAGAACTGCTGCTCACAGGATATTTTCTCCTTTTTGGACCATTCTCTTCAAACCCTAGAGATAGTTGTGTGTGAAAATACCAGTAGATCAGCAGTTTCTGAAATACTCAGACTAGCACATCTGGCACCAACAGCCATGCCACTTTCAAAGTCACTTAAATCACATTTCTTCCTCATTCTGATGCTCAGTTTGATCTGCAGCAAATCGTCTTGATCATGGCTACGTGCCTAAATGCATTGAGTTGCTGCCAAGTGATTGGCTGATTAGAAATTTGCGTTAACGAGCAGTTGGACAGTGTACCTAATAAAGTGGCCAATCACTGTATATCGTTATCAGAGTATGAGATGACTTGTATCGTGATATAAGATTTTTGACCTAAGGATAAGCAGTTATTGAATACATTTTCATTTTTTGGTTGTACTATCCCATAGATAATCTCTTTTAATTTACAATGCAGTTGCCACTTTTTTCATAAACCAAACTGTCTAGGAATATGCCTATATTTATCTCTCCAAACAGAACTGACAACCTGTATTTTGCTCCAATGTTGTGTAGCTGCACGTAGCCTTAATGCCGAGCTTTTCACATGAACTTCAACAAACCCAGCAATCTTTCAAAATCGCACTGTGCAATTACAACCCAAGGTGTGCATTTGCCTAAGAGAGCATCTGAAATTAAATCAGTCTCGTCAAAAAAAAAGAAAGCATTCGAGTTAATAATGGCTAAAAATGAGGTTTTATTGAGTTTGTGTGCTTCTGTCCTGTTTGCTTGGAGTCATGCGGCTGTTCCATCATCCTGACAGATCCAGTGCGCATGAGGGCCTCAATCTGATGTTGTGTAAAAGGATGATGGATGGAGCATCAGCCGCACCAGGCTCACGGTGCATCGTCCACCTGCGCTTCTGCCTCGCCGTTTTTATTAGGTCCCCATTGCTGAAAACACAGATCAACATATGCGCTGATCATAAGAGCCCGAATGGGATGATGGATCGGTTTGACTGGGGAATTCGTGTTTAGGCTTACAACTTGTTTTTCATCTTAAGTAATGCGTTTAATTAAAAAAATAGTCTGGCCTAGATTGATTACATACGAATTATCAGATGGTGCGAAGTAAAAAGAATTATAGCCTGCTTTGCGAAGGTAAATTCAATTCTGGGTAATTTGGAGTAATGTGCCTGGTTGATGTTAAAACAGATTCTGTTGAACATTTTTTTTTTCTGCCATAATTGTACTTTGTTTATAGGAGAATTTAATATATATATATATATGATGGATTTTAATATTTAAAGGGATGACTCTAACTAAAATTAACAAACAAAAATGTTTCTTCTGTTGAACATGAATGAAGATATACTGTAGGATGCTGGGTAAAAAATACAGCCATTGATCACTATAGTAAGCCTGTCACAATATCTATTTTTTGACGCACAATATGTTGCACCAAAATATTGTGCGTCAAAAAATATTGCGTACATATAAACCCCACATATTGCGATTTAAATTATATTATTGTCATTTTATGCCACATTTTTTTATGCCAGAATGACAGTATAATAGCATCATAATGCGAGTACACTCTTCCAAAGGACACATATTTAATTAATTGCATTAAGAATTCATTAATTAAGAATATTTAATTTAATTATAGTCATTTTAACAATTCAGAATGTGATAATGTCATAAACAAATAAAAATAATACTGATAAATGTTAACCAAAAATACACTGTATACAAATCAGCTAAAATGTTGCTGATATTGTTTGTTTTTTTGTTTTTTTGTATGGACGATATATATTGCATCACCAAAAATAATTGATGCCATGGCCATGTGTTGCGTAAATATATTAATTATTGTGACAGGCCTACTTCCTTAGTATTTTTTTTCTTACAGTGCATGTCAAAGGCAGTTTTTCCCCCAACATTCCTCAGTATATCTTTCTTTGTGTTAAACAGAATACATTTATTTTTATGTGAACTGTCCCTTTAAGAAAATTTGAGTTTTGTCAGTTGTATGTTTTTTACCTTGCCAATCACCTCAATAAATCACATTAACTAAACGAATGTATGCAGATAACAGAGTAGGATAAGTGTTTAATTCAATAAGTAAAAATGTGCATAAACTATGATGGGAACACTTTTACCAAATAAATTCCAGTATACTCATTAAAAAAAGTATTATTTTTTGTTATAAGAGATCATGTGAGGATAAAATGTGTGAGCTAGGACGCATTAATGGGCAATACAGTGGGCCGACCACATTCTATAACATCTGAAATGTTGTGTTGGTCATTGTAAAATTAAACAATTTCAGTATTATTATTATTATTATTATTATTATTATTATTATTATTATTATTATTATTATTATTATTATTATTATATTAGGCGACGCAGTGGGGCAGTAGGTAGTGCTGTCGCCTCACAGCAAGAAGTTTGCTGGTTCGAGCCTCGGCTGGGTCAGTTGGCGTTTCTGTGGGGAGTTTGCATGTTCTCCCTGCATTCGCATGGGTTTCCTCCGGGTGCTCCGGTTTCCCCCACAGTCCAAAGACATGCAGTACAGGGGAATTAGGTTGGCTAAATTGTCTGTAGTGTATAAGTGTGATTGAGTGTGTATGGATGTTTCCCAGAGATGGGTTGCAGCTGGAAGGGCTTCCGCTGCGTAAAACATGTGCTGGATAAGTTGGCGTTCATTCCGCTGTGGCGACCCCTGATTGATAAAGGGACTAAGCTGAAAAAAAAAAGAAAATTGAATGAATGAATTATTATATTAATTACCATCAATACTGGCAAGAGCATGGGACACCTCTAAATGCCACCACATGTTTTTTGCATGTAGGCTTTGTCTTCTGAGTATCAAGTAATTTATCAAATAAGGAAAACTCACAAAGCCTTCAAATGTTCTCTGAAGGCCAGAGGATGCTCTTGTGCACAGAAACCACAGGAAATACCAATAGCAGGTGTTGAATGAGCAGAAAATTGATCTGTTTTTAATCACACGACTATAGAAACATCCAACTCAAGTATTTATTTAATCACTCGACTGAAATAATGAAGTGAGTTTGAAGTAAAAACATGTTATTAAATGTGGTATTTTCACATGCTTTCAAATGTAGCAGCAACACAGAGCCATAGGCTGTGTCCGAAACCGTCTACTACTTAGTAGGTACTGTAATGGAATTTAAACGTACTACTCAGCCATAAGAAAAGTGTGTTCTATACACTATGAATGTGAGCAGTATGAATAGAACTCAGTCGTACTACATTCGCCATTTTGTCATGAACACGTGACCTATCCGCATGAGTTCACTCCCATTCATAAATTCTCTCGAGCGGCATTATGGGATAGCGTAGCGTCTATCAAATGTGCACTTCAGAATCTCGCTGGAAGTAGTAGGTCAACTGGGTACTTCTCACATACTGATTTTCGAATTCTATGAATTCGGACATGCTACTCAGCTTGCATTATGTTTTTAGCGTACTATATACTATGGAAGTTTGCAATTTCGGACGCAGCCATAGTTAATTTGAGAAGCAACGCAAACATCCATCATTATTACAATAATTACCTGCTTCGGAAATCACATACTACTTGTATAGGTTATAGATTTGAAGTAGAATTTAGTAAACAACTGTTAGAAAAGTATGCTCTATATAGTATGAATGCGAGTTGTATGAATGGAATTCAGATGTACTACAGCTGACATTTTGTCATTATCTCATGACCATTAATTAATTATCACAAATAAAAAATCACAATAATATCTTCTGTAATTTTGCACATGTTTTTGTGTAGCTTGTCAGTAAACTACGTCTCCGTTTAGTAAATGCTGCATTAAAATCACATCCTGGAGACTGAGTACTGATTACAGAACTAGCTTTACTAAAAAAAAAATGCACACACAAGGCGATTAATCCCTTAGACGTATAATTTACGCATAAAAAATACAGATCTGTCTCCTCAGAAGAAAGAAACTCCTACAGTTTTGAAATGGCATTTAATTGTCTAAACAATGCCTGAATTGTCATTTGTTTTGATTAGCAATATCTTTAAGCTTATACACTTTGGTTTTCAGCATATCTGGCCTTCATTGTAGTTTTATTCAGCTATTGTTTTTTTTTTTGTTTGTTTTTTTGGGGTGGGCTGGAGTTGTTCTCTTAGCTCCAGCCCCTCGAGCCTCTGCGCTTAATGGCCAGAGATGAATGGATCCTGTCCAGTGTAACAAACCAGATATGCATACCAAATAGGCACCCAGGTACACACACAAATAGATATTGTCAATTTACTTTGGACAGTGGCTGTGGGCAGCATCTGCAGGCGACGGCTCTCCACGCTCGTCCGATCACAGGGACCATTTGTCACTTGAATGCTTTGTCACAAACCGAGGGAAATGTGAAGCTTTCTCGCCATTATATGCGCACTCATGCTGGGCCTTCAAGAGCGAAACTCAGAAGCCATCAGGACTGATGCGCATCAGCTGGCTTTACATCTGTCACAACACAGAGCAACCTGGAGATTTCCTGAAAGTTTCTTTTTTTCATACAGTGCAGTCTGGGATTTTGTGTCTCTTTTTGCAAAGCTTGGAATTAAATGATAGCGGAATTCTTTAAAATGCACAGCTTTGTTCAATGTGTGATGAAATTTTAACTGACATATGAAGATGACGGCAGGGCATAAAGAGTAGCTCCTCCTCTTGTTTGAGATTTTTGTTATAACAAATGACATCTAATGTTTCACCAAATCATCTAATATTATTTTTTAGGTTAAGCTTAGACAAGTTTTTTGTATGAACACTTGCTCACATGTGAACAAGTGACAGAATCAGACACGTCTTATTGACCATTTTCTTCAGGTACAAGCATGTGCATCCAATGGAATATTTTTGGCTCAGGACTTCCGGTCTCATTCACTTCCATTGATTTCTAGACATTACAAACGGCTTGTTATGCTGATTGATGTTGCAAACTGATATTTTCTTAGTGTTATTCTACTTTTTTAAGTATAGTCATGAACACGCTTGTTTGTAGAGCGAGTAGTTCGACAGTTTTCTGACATTTATTATTCATAGTCATTGTTCTAAAACAATCGCAAAAAACAAATGCACTTCTGGATCGCAAAAGAAGGTCAATAGGGTCGGGATACGAGATGCATTTAAGATACTAGAGAGCATTTGATTGGTTAGAAGTTTTGTTTTGATGAGAAGCTGAAATGCAGTGATGTCATAAAAGTTGTGGATTTTTATTGGCTGGATTTCTTCTTGCTGTATATTTTGGCACATATATTGGAGCATACTTGTTTATGGATGATTTCAGGACTAACATATTTATACTAACATCCAAAAAACATTTAATAGAAAACAGGGTTTTCGAGAAAAGATATATCAATAGGTAATAAGTATTTTTTTATTATACTTAACGATTAAACTATTTGAAAGTTGCTCAAACTAACCATGCTAACATTTATTTTAGTAAAAATCCAGTACAAAATCATTAAATCTTTTTTGTTTATTAAAAAAAGAATTTTTTTTTTTATAAAACGTAATTTTTTCATATGATGTACAGCTGAATTCGTAGCATCACTTCATTTGTTAGTGTCATACGATCCTTCAAAAATAGATGTTTGATTTAAAAAAAAAAAATCATATATTTACCATGCGTTTTATAAGTTAGTTGCTGTAATTTGGGTTAATATATTTACTTTACGATATACACTCACCGGCCACTTTATTAGGTACATCTTACTAGTACCATGTTGGACCCCCTTTTGCCTTTAGAACTGTCTTAATCCTTCATGGCATAGATTCAACAAGGTCCTGGAAATATTCCTCAGAGATTTTGGTCCATATTGACAAGATACAGATTTGTTGGCTGCACATCCATGATGCAAATCCGTTTCACTACAAGGTGCTCTATTGGATTGAGGTCTGGTGACTGTGGAGGCCATTTGAGTACAGTGAACTCATTGTCATGTTCAAGAAACCAGTCTGAGGTGATTCGCGCTTTATGACATGACACGTTATCCTGCTGGAAGTAGTCATCAGAAGATGGGTACACTGTAGTCATAAAGTGATGGACATGGTCAGCAACAATACGCTGGTAGGCTGTGCACTGCAAAAAATGCTTTTCTTACTCAGATTTTTTGTCTTGTTTCTAGTCCAAATATCTAAAAATTCTTAAATCAAGAAGAATTTTCTAGACAAGCAAAACATAATGTCTTGTTAAGAAATAATATGCCAAAATTAAGTGAGTTTTTCCTCAAAACAAGCTAAATAATCTTATGTCAAAAGGAAAAAAGATTATTTTGCTTACCCCATTGGCAGATTATTTAGCTTGTTTTAAGGAAAAACTCACTTAATATTGGCATATTATTTCTAAAAACAAGACAATATGTTTTGCTTGCCTAGAAAATGCTTCTTGATATAAGAATTTTTAGATATTTGGACTAGAAACAATACAAAAAATCTAAGTAAGCATTTTTTGCAGTGTGGTATTGAAACAATGCTCAATTGATACTAAAAGGCCCAAAGTATGTCAAAAAATATCCCCCACACTATCACACCACCACCAGTCTGAAACTAATCAGACCAGGCAACGTTTTTCTTGTGTGTTCAGAGATGCTCCTCTGCACACCACGGTTGTAACAAGTGGTTATTTGAGTTACTGTTGCCTTTCTATCAGCTTGAAACAGTCTGGCCATTCTCCTCTGACCTCTGGCATCAGCTAGGCATTTGCACTCACAGAACTGCTGCTCACTGGATATTTTCTCTGTATTAGACCATTCTCTGTAAACCCTAGAGATTGTTGTGCGTGAAAATCTCAGTAGATCAGCAGTTTATGAAATACTCAGATCAGCCTGTCTGGCACCAACAACCATGTCACGTTCAAAGTCACCTTTCTTCCCCATTCTGATGCTCAGTTTGAACTGCAGCAGATTGTCTTAACCATGTCCACATGCCTAAATGCATTGAGTTTTTGCATTAGAAATTTGCATTACCGAGCAGTTAGACAGGTGTACCTAATAAAATGGTGAGTGTGTCTATCTACTTTGTTATAAAAATCCCAAATTCTTATTCTTTAGAAAACAATTTCTTATTGTCCTTAATGTTTATGGTTCATGTCATTCATAAAGTCACATGGAAAGAAACAGACCTTTCATAAAAGTGATAATCTAAATAATATTCAGAGAAACAGTCTTAATATGAAGCAACTGAGAGGGGAAAGGCAGAAATTTGTCACATTCACACAGTTTGGATTTAATTTAAGAAAGGCAAAGGCCGTCTCTGACCCGCATGCGACCATGCTTTTCACATCCAATTATTTTCCCTGTCATGACGAGCAGAAATTATTATTTTTTTTGTGGAAGAGGAGCATAATGGCGTGTGAAATGACAGGTTGAGTGAATGTGTCTCTCTTCACATCTGACAGTCGCTCTCCACCAGTGCTTTGGCAAAGAACAATGAAAAGCAGCAAGGAGCCGACTTGCCATCTGTAGTATGACTGGTAAATTATGACACTTCATTACTGCTTCCTCTTCCTCACGTTCTCTGTTCTTTTGCTCTGTTTTTTTTTTTTTTTTTTTACATTCTTTCTGTATCTTCGCTCTCTGACACCTCTCCTCAGTCCCGTGTTGCTTGCTGTAATTCGGGACACCAAAAGGCTCACGGCTCCATTTTCTGACATGTACACATTCATTAATGTGTGTTTCGTGCTGTTTTGATGTCAATTGCTTAGTGGTTACTTACTAGTCCCAAGTGAAAAGAAGGCACCCACCAGTCTTCAAGACATTCTAATGCTGGTTTCTTGTTTAATAGGATTTTTTTTGTTTCAATTTAATTGTTAAATTAAAATGTTTTGTTCAGTGTAATTATTTTATTCTTGCAGCTTAATGAATGCATTTAAATGTACTGATTTATTACAGTTTAAATAAGTAAATATATATAGATTTTATTTGTGCTTGTTTAAAATTATTTTAATTTATAATTGGTTATGTATTTTTGTGGTTGTGTGTGAAAATCCCAGTAGATCAGCAGTTTCTGAAATACTCAGACCAGCCCGTCTGGCATCAACAATCATGCCACTTTTAAAGTCACTTAAATCACTTGGGACACCAAAAGGCTAACCGCTTCATTTTCTGTCATGTACACAGTCATTAACGTGTGTTTTGTGCTGTATCAATGTCAATTGCTTGGCGGTTACTTACTAGTCCCAACTGAAAAGAAGGCACGCACTAGTCTTCATGATATTTTGATGCTGGTTTCTTGTTTAATAGGAGTTTTTTTTTTGTCTCAATTGAATTATTATTTGTTCTGTTATGTGTGTGTGTGTGTGTGTATGTATGTATGTATGTATGTGTGTATATGTATGTATGTGTGTATGTATATATATATTTTTATGTATGTATGTATATTTATATATATATATATATATATATATATATATATATATATATATAAATTCATTATTTTTTATTTGATGATTTTGTATTTTTTATTGTACATTATAATATTATATATTTAATATTCTTATAATTATAGATTAGATTAGATTCAACTTTATTTTCATTACACATGTACAAGTACAAGGAAACAAAATGCATTTTAGGTCTAACCAGGAGTGCAATTTTATTATATTAGAAATATTATTATTTAGACATTATATTTTATTTAATATTTATTTATTATACTTTAATGTACATTGTGTACATTAATCGAAAGCCTACCTGCATTAATGTCAATAAAATTCCTGCATTTCCAGGCAATCATGTTTCCACTCCAGTCTAAGCTGCTTTTGATATTGAAACTCCTACCATAAGCCGGAGGCAAAAAAAAAAAAAAAAAAAAAAAGCACTGAGCAACATCTGTCCCCTCGAATATGAAAGAATAATAAAGTTATTTTGTGCACGTCTCGGCCACGGTCAGCAGAATATCTCTCATTGGCGTGTTGTTGCACACTTGCTATCATTGCAAATCCCTTATCGGCAAAACCAACAGTAAACAAAACAAACAAACCAAAAAAAAAGCAGTGGGGGTGAACTAGGGGGTTGCCTGTACTGAATTATTTACGGTTTTACCTTGACAATTCTGCACACCATCTCCTTGATGTATAATTCAACAGACTCAGGGTGGGACGTCCTAAATGAAGTGCTCTGCGATGAATGGCCACAGTGTTTTGGCTCTAAACATTATACTGTAAAAAGTGAACCATTGGATCAACTATTGCTTTCACTGGTTATACCAGTTTTTTTCCCTAACTTAATATATCAATAGCTGGGTTTCTATCAATGTATTAATGTGCATTCTAAAATATTGCATAGGAAACGACTAGTGGAAATGCCAAGTTTCCAATAAAACCTCTTACTTTTTAATGAAGTTTTTACACTCGCTTAAGGTTGTTTTGAACTTAGGCAAAAAGGGTTAATGCGAATAATGGTAGATAGGAAAGCATTTGCTGAATAAATTCAGACATTGCACCCACCTGACCAATCATCTGTCTACATTAACTTTGTCTTGTTGGTTGCTAAGTTATGAATACAACACTGTAAAAAATGTTGGGTTCCACACAATCGAGCTTGAAGGAATTAAGTTAACTTATTAGTATTTACAAATTAAAGTTGATTGAACATAAAACACTTAAGTTGCACCACCCTCAAATAAAGAATGGTGTTGTTTCAGCTTGTTTTAAATACATAGATTGAACAAACAGCAAACGTCATTTTTTGAGTATGGCCATTCTAACAACTTAATGGAAATGCACCTAATTTGCATTTGGGGTTTTTATTTTATTACAAACTTTTAAAAAATTTGTTTTTTACGTTAAGATAGAAACCCAGCTATCAGTTCTAAGCAATGCTAGGGCGATGTTTACATGTATGGAGTTAATAATATGCCAAAACAATCTGAATTTGAATTGTGTTAATTTGATTTGTTAACAATTGTAATTTAATAAATCTGAATTTTTATATGCCATTAAAATTGTTTTGAATTTGAATTTCCTAATTTGAATTTGAATTTCATAACTTGAATATTGAACCTCTGAAATTTAAGACAACTGAATTTTTCAAGGCTGAATTTTTTTATAGACTCCTTTTCAAACTTCAGATTTTTTTGTGTTCTGAATTTACAGACTGCAGATATTGAGTTTGTAAAAATACAGTTCAGAACAAATCGCATTGAATATCCTAAAATTCAAAACCAGAAATTCAGATTGAGAAATTCAGATTCAGCAGAAAGTAGGTGCGTTCAACTTCTAGACCAGCTTCTAGCGCTGGGCAGATCGATTGAAATCTGTCTTAAAGCGGTTCATGCTGGTTGTGAAATCTGTCTTAAAGCGGTGCAGAAATGTTGTCCGGCTTGATGCTGCGCTGACGCCACGTGACTGTCGCATGTGGCATCAAAGTAACGCGACAGCGCTCCGAGATCAGACAATTGATTCAGCCGGTGCAACATCTGAAGAGCAACAGCAGGAGTTGCTTTTCGCGTTTATTATTGGACAAATTCTCTCTCACAAATTCCAAAACAAACAATTAACTTTTTATTCAGTCTTTTTTATACAGAGTACTGTATTCCACTCTATAAACGATTTAAATTATATATTTTAGTAAACATCCTAAATATTAACTCAAATAAGTCTTACAGACAAAATAATTACCATCATTGATCCTGATGCCCCTATAGATTTCCTAACAAATTAAGTAAAAATATTGTTGATTAAATATACAAATATATGATTGTAAAATATTTTATTTCCTGTCAAGCCATTTATGCAGAAATTTTAAGAGTGACATTGATGTACTTGCTCTTTGGGAAATTTCTACTTAATGTGTAGCTCGTTTATTTTGGTCATTTTGTTCAATCTTTTTGCATGATTTTTAAAAAATGCTTTCATTATCCAAAATAATCCTATTCATGGATATTTGTTTCCTTTTGTATGCCCTCTCGTTTTCCCCTTATTTCTCATGCATTTATTATATAGGCTACTTAAATTCCCATAATGTTTAAAAATGAACTATAGTTTGTAGAGACTGTATTCTGATTTATTTGTACTGTATATCTTTTGTTGTTAGTTAATAAGTCAATAAGTAAGTAAATAAATGATCACGCCATGTGATCGGTCATCATGACTGCAGTAACTTTGAGCCCCGAAGTGTCCGGCTCAGATCTGGCTTGACTGCTCCGTTTTCAACTCCGCCCCTGCCTGTGCTCGGCTAATCTCGTTGATCATCGGCTGCAGCCGTGCTTCATGTCGAGCGTATAAAGTAGGTCATGGGTAGGCCCACATGGAATCTGCGCGCGCAGAATTCCACAGATTTTCTGCAGATTTTCTGCAGATTTCCGCAGATTTTTAGCCCATCATTAATTCTGTTTATTTACTTAAAGTTAACTATTTACAGTTATTCTAATTGGATTTGCATTTTAAACATTAAATACAAGTTAAAAAGATATTATTTTTTATTTAACATATTCAGGTTTTTGTTATGATACTCCCAAAATAATTCAGCAGAAATCCGCAGATTTTTACCAAAATTCTCAGCAGAAATAGCAAAAAACGTCCGCAGATTCCGTCTGGCCCTAGTCATGGGTGATCAATAGGGAAGAGTAGACAATCACTGAAAAGTCAAGCTAGAATCACTCACCTCTGCTTGATTCATGGGTATGGACGAATTACAGGGTGCAAATTACAGGGGTGCCGGGTTTGGGGGGCTCTGGAAATAGGTAAAAATAGGTGTTTTTTTATCTCGTGCAGCCTAATGTAAAGTTAAACTCATATGTATTTTAATAGCGTGAGAACAAATGCAAGGACGTTGTTGCTTCATGATCACTGGCTTGAAGTTGAAAGCTATAAACACATTTATTAAACCAGCATCGAATCGCAGAAAGGATATTCAGCTTAAAGTATGGGCGAGGCTGCTTTCAGTTTCGCCCACATAAAACAAACATTATGTTGAAAACTCATCAAGTGGCTTTCCCTGTACTCTATTTACAACAATGTATACTTTTTAACACCTCTTATGTTGTTACCATTTAAAACAAATGAGGTTAACAAGAAATCTCTGAGCGAGTCATTCATAGTAGGTCACTTCATTTATAAATGAGTCGATTGGAACTAATCTGAATGAACAATTCAGTGACAAAGATCGAGATTTGGCACCACCCATTGGACATTTTGGTTTTAATGTATTTTAGCCAAAAATATTGTAATATTTTTAAATATATGGAAAAATCTGATCATTCAAATAAATAGAGACAGAATTTCAGTGTTAATAATAGGCTTTGGGCAAACATATAATTAAAAATTTCTTTAAAATACTATACAGTACTTTATGCTATGCTGTACTATAGAATATTGTAACAAATAGCATCTTATATAATTTGATGAAGAAGTGTGTGCATGCAAATATGTCATTTACCACAGATGTAAAATGCTGGGACAGTTTGAAAATGCACCTGGAAATAGCTTGAAAAGTTCTTAACTTACACCTTGTAAGAGAGCCCTGTGTCTGCTGAAATAACCTATCAGAGGGTACAGTATGGGTCAGAATCAGCTCTTTATCCCTCAAAACACTAAAAAACATAAATAAGTTTGATTAACCAGTGAGATGCAATTTAATTAAATATATGAATTTGGTTCACTGAAGCATGTATATAGTTATTAAACAAACTGCTGAAAATAGCTGACCCCCAATAGTCAGTTTGCAGAAGAATTGTGTCCTCCTGAGCCTCACATACACCCTTAAACTTAGGGCTTATGGCTATGCAACTGTGCGAAGGCTGTGCCAGAGCATACGCGCTTGCTTGACGCAGAAGTATAAATCATCCTTACTTGGATAAGACAATGGCGCTGTTTTAAAAAACGTCAACTTTCAAAATATTTTCAAATTTATGCGTTTTAGTCACAAAAATGACTTTGTCGTGTAAACAGCCGCTAAGTTTGCATTTTGTAATTTTGACGTTTTCTTGCAATTCTCAGTTGAAATTTAGTTATTTTGTTTTTTGAACAACTGTGAGTTAAAAACTTATAATTGCGCATCAATGTCTCATAATTGCAAGTTATAAATCATAGGAGGCATGTTGCAGTTCAAATGTTATCTCACGGCGATTCATCACTTTTTTTTTTTAATTAGTGGCTAATTGGTTTGAATTTGTCCAATCACATTTGTACAATATTGTACTATTTGCTTATACCCCAATTACGGTTGGGTTTAGGGCCGGGATTTGGTGCCATGCTTCCTTTTTAAACTCGTACATTTTTGTACAACTGATTTCGTATGAATTTATACGAATTAGCGAATTAACCTGACAAAGTGTAAAATAGTTACTTTACCTCGTTAGATGGTGACTCATTTTGACTTATTTCAAGGTAACTAAAACTAAAAGTTAAGTAAAGTTAACTAAAGTTAAGTACTCGAAAATGTGATGTCATTTCAGAATTGTGAGGAATAAAATAAACGGGTAAAACCAGCCTTTTGACAATTTTTTTTTATCTTATATAAATCGCTTTTTTTAAAATCAGTTTATGACTTTTAAGGGGTTTTTTTATAAAAAAAAAAGGCATACATACTTTTTACAGTGTAATTACTAATTATAAACGTTTAATTGCAAGCTAGCATTGCACACCTAAAAAATATGTTTTTTTTCAACCTGCCACCATTATCAGCAGTATTCAGTAGAATTATTTTTTTTAAGTTGATCCATCAGTTCATTTTTTACAGGGAATGCATCCTAAACCGTTTGATGTATGATATGAGAGATCTCCACTTTTAAAAGCGATGCTGTTTGATTTATATTTCACAGTCTGTTCCTCAAATTCCAGTTACACTTGCCGTTTCATCTACAGATATTAAGGTCCAACGTACATGGCTTTTTCTGGCATGCACTGAGACACTTTTTTTTTTTTCTGCGGATTGACGTGTCTTTCCTAAATCCCCAAAGCACTGAGTCTGACATGAAAAGCAGGACAGGGCAGGATCCGTGAGCCAGGTTCTCCTCCAATAGGCTCAGCGGGAGCAGGCAAGGTTTTTTTTTTTCCCCTCTCCATCTGTAGCTACTGAAGTGCAAGCGTGTGTCATCCACCTGCCAATCACATGGTGTATAGCGGCAAAATCCATCTGGGGCAAAATAGAGATGCTTTGAATTATTAGTGTCGGTGGGATGAATCTAGATCAGTGCTGGTTTTGAAGTCTGCTGACTGTAATTTTTTTAAGATAAAATGTGATCTGTGTGGAAGCTTGTTTCTGCCATGAAAGGAAAAAAATAGGATAATTATGACTTTTTTATCAGAGAATTTTGACTTTTTTTTCTTGCTTTTCAGCTTTATTCTCATAATATTGACTTTGGTTATTCCAGTGGTGTTCATAATTTCAAGCTAATTGACTTTTTTCGTGCAAATTGTCTTCCAAATCTGAGTTTGCCTCACAACTCAACCTCCAGTTAAGACTTTTTTTTCCCTTGCAGTTGCAGAGTTTACATCTGACAGTTCATAATATTTAGTTTTTTTTTCCCTCGAAATGACAAGTTATATACTTACAATTGTAAATAATGTCATTATGACAGTGAACAAATTCCGAATTGCAAGATACTCACCGACCACTTTATTAGGCGCGTTATCCTGCTGGAAGTAGACTGTGCACTGTGGTCATAAAGGGCTGGACATGGTCAGCAACAATACTCCGGTAGACTGTGGCGTTGACACGATGCTCAATTGGTACTAATGGGCCCAAAGTGTCCCCCACACCATTACACCACCACCACCAGCCTGAACCATTGACAGGATGGATCCATGGTTTCATGTTGTTGACGCCAAGTTCTGACCCTACCATCCCAATGTTGTAGCAGAAATCAATACTCATCAGACCAGGCAATGTTTTTCCAATCTTCTATTGTCCACTTTTGGTGAGCCTGTATGAATTGTAGCCTCAGTTTCCTGTTCTTAGCTGACAGGAGTGGCACCTGCAGTCTACTGCTGTAGCCCATCCACCTCAAGGTTCAACATGTTGTGCATTCAGAGAAGCTCTTCTGCATACCTCGGTTGTATCGAGTGGTTATTTGAGTTACTGTTATCTTTCTATCAGTTAGAACCAGTCTGGCCATTCACCTCTGACCTCTGGCATAAGCAAGGCATTTACGCCCACAAAACTGCCGCTCACTGGATATTTTCTCTTTTTCAGACCATTCTCTGTAAACCCTAGAGCTGGTTGTGTGTGAAAAACCAAGTAGATCAGCAGTTTCTGAAATACTTAGACCAGCCTGTCTGGCACCAACGAACATGGAACGTTCAAAGTTACTTAAATCACCTTTTTTCCCCATTCTGATGCTCGATTTAAACTACAGCAGATCGTCTTGACCATGTCTACATGCCTAAATGCATTGAGTTACTGACATGTGATTGGCTTATTAGAAATTTGCATTAATGAACAGTTGGACTGGTGTACCTAATAAAGTGTATATATATATGTGTATATAGTGTATATAATAATTGTATATATCTAACAATTCAGTGTTTGTCTAACAATTCTTTTTGTTTAGTTTTTTTTAAAGAAAGAAAGAATGAGTTTTAAATGCAAATGAATGTCTTGATAAACCACATGACTGAAACTTAACATCAATAAATTCTGTCTATTTTCTCAGATTTCTCTCTTTTTACTCTCATTTTTGCCAGTTTCAAGGTAATTTACCTTCAGGTGTTATTGTGACTTGCAAGTTTATATGCAACTAAATTATACCTCAGAAGTCTTTGTTAATAGCTGAGTTTATACCAGATTTGCACTTTTATTTTTCCTGATTGCAAGCTTAAAGTCTATCTTGCTATTCTGAAATTCGATCTGGCAATCAATTTTATCTTTAATAGATCAGAGATCAGTGCCACAACTAAAAGTGCAGGCTTTGCTTGGAGAATCACAGAATTGCAGTCTCTGACTAAAAGTAGCACCCGTTTTTGTCATATAACCAAGATCGAACAGTTTGTCTTTGAAGGAGTAAGATTTCATTTCGATCTGCTGTTGTGGTGGGCTGTGAACTGGAAACTACTCAGTGGGAAGCTGAAGTGAAGGCTGCTGGTAAACGGTTTGTTTTCAAAGCTGCTTTACAGAATTGATTGATGATATTAAAAGGATTGTTCACCCAAAATTTACAGTAGTCATCATTACTTATCCTTTATAACACGAAAGGAGACATTTGTCACAATATCAGACCTGCTCTTTACACCCTGCTAAAAAATCCAGCTTAAACCAGCCTAAGATGGTTGGCTGGTTTTAGCTGGTCGACCAGCCTGGTTTTAGAGGGGTTTTGGCCATTTCCAGACTGGTTTCCAGCCATTTCCAACCTGGTCTTAGCTGGTCAGGCTGGAAAATGACCAGTTTAAACCAGCTAAAACCAGCTTGACCAGCCTGGTTTAAGCTGGACACAGCTGTTTTTGGCTGGTCAAGCTGGTTTTAGCTGGTCAACCTCCAGCCTGACCAGCTAAGACCAGGCTGGAAATGGCTGGAAACCATTCTAAACCCCTCTAAAACCAGGCTGGTCGATCAGCTTAAACCAGCCAACCATCCTAGGCTGGTTTAAGCTGGATTTTTCAGCAGGGCAGTGAAAATGAATGGTATACTGTACTTTGACACTTAAAACGGGTCATAAAAAGTAGTACAAATGACTTGATTTCTTAACATCCACACTAGTTTTGTCTAAAGAATGTAAAAATAAGTCTCTTTCTTTGCATACTTTGGTTTTAATTATTTTAAGTTACATGAAATACGCTCTGTTTGGTAGAGAATAACATTTGTGAATTAGCCGTAGCATTAGCAGCTAATCCTTGAAGGCAGTCTTTGCTTTCCACTTGTCCTTTTTGTTGTTGTGTGTGTATTTGTTAATACATATTTGCATGTATTTCTATAAAAGTTATTTGGTCTCAGTTGATGTGTTTCTAGGTTTGGTTTTCATAGCGGCTGTAAAAGCGCAATCCTTCATGCTCCCTATAGAAACACTTGGAGCTCTCACACTATTAGCAAGTCCCAGAAGTCGGAGTTGTGATTGACTTTGATGGAGCGTGTTTACAAAACAGGCTGTACAAGCAGAGCTGATGACTGGAATTTACAGAGATACATAGCTTTATTTAGCAAATCCACAGCGTTGAATCTGATGGCTCATGAAATGTCTCAAATTGTGAACAAAAATTTAATTACATTGAGTGAAGATTGTGTTAGCTTTGTGCTAATGAGTAATATAGATGGTGTGAGCTATAGGTTAATTGTTAATAGTCTATGCTAATAGGCTACTGAAGATATCATTAGAAAGGCTGCTAAGTAACTGAAGATAATGGATATACTGTAGCTGTAGGATATAGAAAATGGTGTGAGCTAGGCTAATAGACGAATTACCAACCTATGTCACATGGATCCCCGGTTGCAAAAAGAGACCGGCTGCAATAGCGAACATGTCGTGTTTTGCGGTAGGAAGCCAAATTCATAAAACATAACTTTTACCATACACTACACTGCTTTAATGCCGACTGCAGACGTCTTTGGCTAAAAGGGAGCTGAATGAAGTGACGACTTAATTAGAAATGATGGACTCTGCAGTTCTCATGTTATATAAGGTAAGTTCAGGCTATGCTATACACATTACTTGTTTTTGATTGCAGCAATGATTTCACCAGCACAGTTACATATGGTTAATTAAACTGCGGACACTGAATGCTAAGAATGAAACGTGAAAGTGTAAGTTATTAAAGTTGGTTTTATATTCACACATTCATTCTGTGACATCTTGTGACACACTCCCTATATTGTTTACCACGGCACTTTGAGTATTCGGTCTGAAATAACCTGCAAGTGTTACTTGAAAACGACATGAACACTGTTTATTTGACTGTGAACTATGTTGTACTTTGATAGTCATTGGCTGCTAATATGATTTCGCTATTTAGAGTTTGCAAATAATACGTTTATGAAATTATATTATTAAGAAGAAAGTCTGAATGTACGAATATAAAACCAACTTTACCTTTATGTGTAAGTTCACATACCCTGGGCCTGCCGTACAGGTGTAGTTCACTGTCAGAATGCAGTTTTGCTGTTGAAGATTAGGGCCTACCCAGGCCTTGTATAACGTTAGCTCTGTCTTTTTTTCCTTGTCTTTGGCTCGGCAGAACCTCGTTTTTTTAGCAGTACATAGTTTTGAATCTGGTAATCAGGGAACATTATTTCTTGCACATGACCACACAGAACACAATTGTTGGCATCCAGACACTTGTGGACCTTTAACTTCTCTCTTGTAAAACCCCTAATGCTTCAATGAGATTGTATATTTCGGGCAGGGTGCTTGGTCATTTCATCTTATTCAGTCTCCATTGGGAGGGTGCTATCGCAAATGGACCTGTCAGACGAACGCCGCTCACTTTAACGTTAATTTTGCAGAATCACTGTGCTTATCAAGCTGTTATAATACGCTGAAAGCATTATGTAAATAATATATATAATATGTTAACAATATATCTTATTTCTAAGACAACAACAAACTCTGAACCGCATCAGATGTCATTCCCTCACTGTAAATGGTAGCGCTCCCGTTTTTTTTCTGCCACCTCTCTGCGCGCGCATCCTGAATGTTTACAAACATGGTCATTGGTCTATATGCTAATGAATATGCTGTAAGTGGCCTTAAGATATAGTTGTATGAATGTAGCATAAGCATAAATGACGATTATGTAGGTTAGCAGTCTAACAGATATTGTTAACAAATGCTAATAATCCAATGAAGACTTGAGATAGTCAGCTGTTATAGAACGCTACGATAATATGCTAGTAATGAATATGACAAGCTATGTGAATGATGTTAAGTTCATTATAGCATACGCTAAGAAAAAAGCTAATGAAAATAATGAGAGATATAAGTTAGTAGTCTTAGGATGCTGTTTAATGTTTTGTAAGCTTTAGATAACGGAATATGGTGTGCGCTAGGCTAATATGCTAATGAATACACCGTAAGTGATGTGATTGACATATAGGTGAACGAAAATAGCATAAACTGATAAATTAATGAAGATTACATAAGCTAGGTTAGATGTCTAGCAAAGATGTTGTTGACAAAATGCTATAATGTGAGAGGCTAATGGACTCTTGAATATTTAGTGAGTTCTGTAGATTATAGTACATGTTGTGTGCTAGGCTAATATGCTAATGAACATGACGACAAGCTGTATGAATGATGTAAGTTAACGAAAATAATGTAAGATATAAGTTAGTAGTCCTAAGATCTTGTCAGTTAAACGCTAATAAGCTCACAAAGATCTCATGAAAAATGTTTCTATTATTTGTAATAGAAGGGCTGCTGAGTTACTGAAGATATATTGGGAGCTGTAGGATGTGAGCTAGGCTAATATGCTAATGAATATTCTGTAAGTGATGTTAAGATATAGTTGTATAAAAATAGAATAAGCCTGATTAAAGATTATGGACAGTAGGTTAGTAGTCTAACAGATGTTGCTGACAAATGCTAATAATCTAAGGAAGATATGAGATAGTCAGCTGTTTTAAAAAGCTATGATAATATGCTAGTAAGGAACATTACACGCTATATGAATGATTTAAAGTTAATTAGAATAGCATACGCTAAGAAAAAAGCTAATGAAAATAATGCCATAAAATGACATCTTGAGATATAGGTTAGTAGTCTTAAGATGTCAGTTTATTGCTGTTTAATGTACTGTGAGCCTTAGATAATGGAACATGGTGTGCGCTAGGCTAATATGCTAATGAATACACCGTAAGTGACATTATTGACATATGTTAATGAAAATAGCATAAGCTGTAATCTAATAAAAAATGTAAGATGTAAGTTAGCAGTCTTAAGATGTTGTCAGTTAAATGCTAATATGTTAATGAAGATCTCATGGAAAAAAGGTTATGGCTTTTTATTGGTATTATTACACTATCAGGTTGCACTAATTTGCTTTTTAAAAATATCATAAAATTGTTTAAGAATATCAAAATCAAAAATTTTGTTTTATTTCTACTAAAGCAAAATTAAATGCATTTCAGGTGTTTGGTCATCTTTGAACGGTGACTTTCAAATGAGGAAGAGTTAAAAAGCCTAAAGATGTCAACGCTGCTAGAGAAGTTCCATTCGATGACGAGCTTTTGCAATTAAGGGATTGACAAGAACTGGGCTGTAATGGAGTCTGAACATGGCCTTTTCCCCCCGCTGGCCTGATACAGCTGCATTAAATAAATAAATAACTACCACAGAACCACTTATCGAAAAGGTCAATGTTTCCACCGGGTGCGCTAGCTTGCTAGCATCTGACCTATTGGGAGAGACACGTATGACACTAGAACCTTTGTGCTTACAGTCCTCCCAATGTTGGTTTGTTGACTTCAATAAGCAGAAAAGACCTTTTCCTGTCAATCCCGTGGAGCCAGGATCTGGTAATGCGTGTAAATGAGTCACTCATGCCGATATTTATATCAATGACAGGGACCACTGTGTGATTTTTAAATGCCAAAATAGTCGCTTCACGGGAATGAAAACCCATTGACAATGCCTTGGAAACCTTAACAAAGCCTTGGAAAGATGCACAAGCATGGCCTTTTCAAGGGGGGAAAAAAGAAGTGTTTTATGAAAACATTTTTTAGATACGTTCCGTGATATTAACCGGTTTACTATTAGCTTATATGCTATGTGTCTATTGTGTTGTCAAAGATGACATACAATAAAAGTCTTTCAAATGCGAGCTTAGACTGAACACAAGCTTACTGAAAACCCAAACAAAGCTTTAGGAAAAACACAACCTTGCTTCTGAAACACAATTTCACAACACAAAATTTCAAAACACAAGTTATTTGTTTGTCTAAAAACATGCTTCTTTGCTAACTATTAACCATTAGTTTACTACTACTTTTACTATATGACTTTTAAATGCATCATTTTGACATCATACTAATTGAAGCATAACTTTGTAAATAAACCAAATTTGTCATGTTTTTATCTCCTAATTATGTATTTTACTGTCACAATGTCTTTTTGGTGTGCCATAATTTTGGTTTAGTATTTCAGTTTTTACTTCTAATACTTTCTAATTTTGACATTTTCTCAAAATTTTGTTCCCTGGTTTCTCAGGCTAAATATAAACCTGACCTGTTTCAATCTCAATGTTTTTGACACCAAAAATGTTTTTTTTTTTGTTTAAAGTTACATTTATCATGGCTTAGTCTAAAGCCTGTCTGTTAAACCAGCTTTTTATGTCATAATTTAGATTTATTTATCACCTAAATATGACTTTTATGTACAAATTTCAGCAGAGTATGTACTGTAAATGTATACTTGTGTCATACTGTCATTTTTATCTCATCATTATGACTTTAGTGCCTGGTTTCACAGACACAGCTTAAATTAAGTTAAATTTAGTCAATAGTTCAATTAGGATATTGAAGTAAATCTTATAGTTGTGCCTTAGAAAAGACAACAAAAACATTACTGGTGTCCAATTGAGTCAAGACAAGTTCAGTTGGTGTACAATTTTTTTAGTTAAAACAACTCGGACTTACATTTTACTATGGGACTAGGTTTAGGTTTAAACTTTGTTTGTGAAACCAAGGGGTTAAAGTCATAATTTTGACTTAGTATGTACTAATTTTGACATAAATAAATATAAAAATTTTGATTTACATACTTTTAATTTGCAAACAAACTTTTTATGTCAGAATTATGATTTAATAATATTCATTCATTCATTTTCTTTTCGACTTAGTCTCTTTATTAATCGTGTTATTTGTTTTTTTCTTTAAATAATTTTCTGCATTTGTCGTAAATGGGCTTCCGTATTCAAATATTTGCTTTTTTTTATTCAAAACTGACCAAAAAGCACCAGAGGTTTAAATGTGTATTTCTGTACATGTGTGTCCATGTTTTTGCGATCTACTTTTCCGCATTTGTCCTTTTTTTTCCAATTTTCTCCCACGCCTCTTGTACTAACAGCATGTCCAGCAAGGTCCACCAGTAATTCAGTACATTCCCTTCCAGGCCGTTCTCTCGAAACCTCATTTTAACTTGACCCTTCATTGTGTTTTGCCCCAGGCGGCTCGGGCGCAGGGATTAAAAATAGAGACCTCAACAGGGACGCCGCCGACACGGTTCTTGTTGGAGAACTGAATCCCGCTGGGGGTTTTTATCACTGGGGAAGGTCCGATTACCCCATTTCCTTCTCTTACTACTTTTTTTTTCTTACTTCCACTCCCTCCATTTCTCTCGCTCCTTCGCTCTCACTGTAAATCTCAGTGCCAAGTGAGGAGAACAATATTTTCACCATTATTTCTGAGCACTACAGAGAGATGATGTGGGTATTGATATGGACTCGTAAATTTCCAGAGGAGACAGATTTACAGCAGTTCACCTCTCGCTCCTGTTTGGCTTTGATTGGTTGGGAATGGATTCTTGGCTATCCAATTCAGCTTAGGTCAGACGGGTCTAAATCAAGAGGACTATATCACATGGTTTTATAGAGATGGCAGTTTGGTACATACAGAAGGCTCAATGCTGTGGTCGTACATCTATTTTCCTATTAGAGACATGTGCCAGACTCTGTGTAATTCCTGCTACTAGAAAAATACATTGTTTTTTTTTGTTGTTGTTTTTTTTGGTTGTTGTTTTGGTTGTTTTTACCCATAGTTCTGCCTGTTGCACTGTATATTTCAGTTTAATGACTCTAAAATGTTATATAAAGACATTTATATGAATTTTTTTTCTAATGACACATACTTTTGCAGTGTAATTCCTGTAATTCCTGCTACTATAAAAAAAAGGTTTAAGTATTGAACACGTCACCATTTTTCTAAGAAAATATTTCTAAAAGTGCCATTAATTGAAATTTTTCCCAGATGTTGGTAACAACCACATAAATCCATACATGCAAAGAAATTTATTTTAATAAGTTTACAAATTAAATTGAGTAATAAAATGAAATGACGCAACAGAAGAAGTATTGAACCGATGAAGAAAGAGAGATGCAGAAAAGCAGTAAAAGTCCAGACAGCAGTTCTTCAGCAACCCTTTGCCCTTCTTTATTGTAAGTGAATATTACCTGCTTTAGTCCAACATCTACATTATCAGGATGATGAAGATGAAACCAGGGTGGACATTTCAGCAAAACAATGATCCAAAACACAGCCAAGGAAACTCTCAAATGATTTCAGAGAATAAACATCAAGCTGTAGAATGGCCCAGCCAATCACCTGACTTGAATCCAATAGAAAATACAGATTACAGATCAGATTTAATAGATGAGACCCACAAAAACATCAAGCAATCACACCTGAGCAATTCATGTCACTTCATTCTCCATATGAGAGGTGTCTTTAAGCTGCCATCACCAAAAAAGCCTTTAATATAAAGTATTAAATACATTTCAGTAGTTCAGTACTTTCTCCTTGTGCCATTCCACTGTTATGACACAGTTTTTCAGATTTTTTTGTTTTGTTTTAGTTTTATGTTTGTATTTAAGGTTTTACCAAAATCTGGTTCAATTCCATGTCAACAGCTCCATTGGAAATATTATTGCCAGGAAATAACATGAAGCGTCCAATACTTATTTTCTCCGCTGTACATCAACTTTATTTTATTTTTTTTACCTGTGCTGGTTAGTTGTGCCTGTTGCACTGTATTTTTCAGTTGAACGACTCTAAAATGTTATAATTAACTTATATTATGTTAAGGCTTATATATGACTTAAATACATTTTTGTGTGCAGCATAGTTCTTGTAGTTAACTAAAATGAAAATTATGAATCCTTATTGATTGAAATACAAAAAACTAACTAAAAAAATGAATGCTTGCAGATGAAAAAAAAACTTGCAGATGAAGTATTTTCTAGATTAATTTAAATAAAATGAGTTAAAGGTATATAAACATTTATATCAATGAAAAGATTAGTAAATAAAGATTAAAAACACATTATTACTACAAAATCTGAAAATAATGAATAAAAAATGTTCAGCAAAAAATGTTCAAGATGTTTACTAAGAGCACATGAATTGTAGTTATATTTGTAGTTAAAAAAAAAACTAAAAGGTGACAACCACAATGATGTTCGAGAAACTTTAGCATTAAAGGGAAAAGAAATTAAATTTTATTGTTTAACTTTCAAACTATAAATTAATACAATTAAAAATGTTTTAAATGTTTTAAATAGCAATACAGTTTTATTCTAATTTTCAACATTACAACTAATTCAACTACTTTTTTTGCTTCATGACAGGATTATATGATATATTCCTCATCCAAAAATATTATTTAAAATAATTAAAAGTGTGTAGCATTCAAGCATGGTGGCAGTGCAGTTCATCACTGAGCATGCAGTGCTCCGATTTCTTTGAAAAATACAAGAAGTCCAAAGACATTATTGTCTTACCTATATGTTGCTGTATGCTTAGGCATGAAACAAGTTTTTTTTTTTTCTTGTTTTTTCTCCACAATAGATTTATCTGTTATTTATGCTCTCGATAACCCCTGCATCCTTTAAAAACCTTCCTGTCTGTGAAAAAACCCCAAAAAACATTGCAATCGTTTCATAACTCTGCTTGTGAACACAGCATTAGTAGTTTTATATATAGATCTGTAAAATCACGTACTTGTTCCTGTCCTTGACAAGAATATATTAAAGAGTCAATGCCAGGGTTCAAACACTAGCGAATCTTATAAAAACTTACAAGTGTGCATAGAAGATTCTCTCAGCACATTTTTATCTTATCACTTCTTCTGTCACTATCTAAAAGTTTCTTCTTTTTTTTCTTGGTAAAACTGATGTTTTGAGAGACTGCCGGCAAAAACATACTTAAAGTATATGACCAATCCATGTCAAGAAACTATTTTGTTACTTTAATTTGAGTCTGTTAATCAGGTTTCAACTTGATATTTTACTCAGTTTGACTGATGTAAGTTGAGGTGAATGGAGAAGTTCAGTTGATTCAACTTCAAATTGTAGGCTGCAAGAATGTTTTAGTGTGCACCTTTCAATTTTAAGATTTTGGCCTTTTTAAAGTGTTTTTCCAGTGTAAATGTTAAAGTTGCCACAGTTTGTCAATTTGTGTCAGTATATTTCAATTCTAATACAATTTTCTTTATAGGCTGTTTTCTGAAAAAGAGTTTTAAATAAATCACAAATCTCCATTTCAACTTCAGGTTTTTCAGTGGGATATGTTCATACAGAATAAGTGTAATTATATAAAACAAATGAAGTAGTAACACTTTACAATAAGTTTGCATTAGTTAATTTTAATTAATTTATTTACTAGCATGAACAAACATTGAACAATACATTTATTCATCTTTGTTAACATTCGTTAACTCATAGTATTAATATAATTGTATTAATATTTTATTATATTTTATATATATATATATATATATATATATTATATATTTTTTATTATATAATTGTATTGTATTTTGTAATATACTGTAATATATCAATTTATTAGTTGTCCAAAATGACTAAAAGAAGCACTTCATATCAAAAAAGCAGCAATATACAGGTAAAATGAGTATTAAACATGTCAACATTTTTCTCAGAAAACACATCTCTAAAGGTGCTGTTGACTTGAAATGTTCACCAGATGTCAGCACCAACCAAAGTACATAGAAAACAAATATAATTAGTGTAGAAATTATGTTATGTGTGATATAATTTTTGACTGATTTAATGACTGATTTAATTTGAAAAATACATGCGACTTGGCGATGCAGTGGTTTGTGCTTTAACATGCACTGTCAACCCTGGGTACCTCGTTCGCCTCACAGCAAGAAGGTCAGTTGGCGTTTCTGTGTGGAGTTTGCATGTTCTCCCCATGTTCGCATGGGTTTCCTCCGGGTGCTCCGGTTTCCCCCAAAGTCCAAAGACAGGTGAATTGGGTATGCTAAAATTGAGTGTAGTGTATGAGTGTGTGTGTAAATGAGTGTGAATGTTTCCCAGTGATGGGTTGCGGCTAGAAGGGCATCCGCTGCGTAAAACATATACTGGATAAGTTGGCGGTTCATTCCGCTGTGGCGACCCCAGATTAATAAAGGGACTAAGCTAAAAAGAAAATGAATAAATGAATAAATAAATGAATGAATGAATGAATGAATACATGCTTCATTCTCCATCCAAGGGGCATCTTGAAGCTGTCATTACCAAAAATATTTTATACAAAAATATTAAATACACTTCAGTAGCTCAGTGCTTTTAAAAGTGCTTCCTTTTGTCATTCATTGTTATTAGACAACAATTTCTTTTCTGAAATTTCTTTGTTTAGATTGTTTTGGGTTTTTACGAAAATCTAATGTCAACAGCCATCAATGTCATTTTCAGATCTCTCCAGAGATGTTCAATAGGATATAGGTCTGGGCTCTGGCTGGGTCACTCAAGGACATTTACCAAATTGTTGTGAAGCCACACCATTGATATTTTGGCAGTGTGCATTGGGTCATTGTCCTGCTGGAAGATGAACCATTGCCACAGTCTGAGGTCAAGAGCACTCTGAAGCAGGTTTTCATTCAGGATGCCTCTGCACATTGCTGCATTCATCTTTCTCTCTATCTTGACTAGTCTTCCAGTTCCTGCTGCTGAAAAACATCCCCACAGCATGATGCTGCCACCACCATGCTTCACTGTAATGATGGTATTAGCCTGGTGATGAGTGGTGCATGGTTTTCTCCAAATGTAACGCCTTGTATTCACTCCAAAGAGTTTAATTTTAGTCTCATCAGACCAGAGAATTTAGTTTCTTATGGTCTGAAAGTCCTTCAGATGCCTTTTGGCAAATTCCAGGCGGGGAGTGGCTTCTGTCTGGCCACTCTACCATACAGGCCTGATTGATGGATTGCTGCACAGATGGTTGTCCATCTGTAAGGTTCTCCTCTCTCCACAGAAGAACGCTGGAGCTCAGACAGAGCGACAATTGGGTTATTGATCACCTCCCTGACTAAGGTACTTCTCCCCCGATCACTCAGCTTAGATGGCCGGCCAGCTCTAGGAAGAGTCCTGGTGGTTCCAAACATCTTCCACTTACGAATGATGGAGGCCACTGTACTCATTGGAACTTTCAAAGCAGCAGAAATTTTTCTGTAACCTTTCCCCAGCCTTGGTGCCTCGAGTATTCTGTATTGTATCGAAAGTCTACAAACAATTTCTTTGTCTTCATGCTTGGTTTGTGCTTTAACATGCACTGTCAACTCTGGGACCTTATATAGACAGGTGTATGCCTTTTCAAATCATGTCCAATCAACTGAATTTACCACAGGTGAACTTCAATTAAGCCACTGAAACATCTCAAGAATGATCAGTGGAAACAGAATGTACCTGAGCTCAATTTAGAGCTTCATGGCAAAGGCTGTGAATACTTGTGTACATGTGATTTTTCAGCTTTTTTATTTTTTTTTAATTTCATTTTATTAAACATGTACACATAGACATCAGCTATATGCAATAATATTGCAGGTTAACAGGTTAGTTGATAGTAACTTAACTTAATTTGATTGTAATGCAATAATGTGCACTGCTTTTAAACAGTAATTATTGTAAAAAAAAAATCACAAAAAAAAGAAACTCGGATAAAAATTTAAAGATGATATTTTACAAAATTTGTAATACAAAAAATGCTTTGAATTCTTAATGTAATCAATCAACTGGGGAAGCATGGTTACAACTACTATATTATAGTATTTTAGCGTGGGAGTCAGTGATTCTACAAGTTCTCTCAATTTGGTTCGGTTTTCCGCCAGTCAAGGACAACTAGACTGTACGGCTCTTTTAAAAGCTTTCGAAGGACATCCGAGATCCTCCATCCAGTTTCTTTGCCCGTGTTTATTTAACTGTCGAGGCTGTTGGGTAACCTTTGTTCTTAGCTTTATGAGTGGGGTTTTTTAAGCTACTGATGCTCACCCTATACAGAACGAGAAAGAGTAACATGACTCCGAATATCTTAACCTTTCCATCTGAGCCTTCAAATGTCACTCTTCTCTTTCCTACATCTGACGGCAAATTGACATTTTCTGTTTGCTAAAGAATCGGATTGATCTCCAAGGGTCCTGTCAGAAAATAATAAATTGGTCATTTTTCAAAAGAAAGCAAGCTATTTATTTTTTGTTGTTATTATTTTATTTATCATTTTAGATTTGGCATACACTTTGAATTTTGGTGTGGTGACCATAGTATAAGTGAAATAATTAATTCTGGTTTGTTTAATTATTAGAAAATGCACATCCAAGGTGTAAGGGCTATCTGCAGTCTTATCATTGTAATTTTTAAAATAATTTTAATTAATTAATTTATTTATTTATTTATTGCAATCATCAGCAGTCTGGGATTCGGTCGATAAAGATTATCTTAAGCTGATGGACCCAGATTTGTAATATTTCAAATTGTAATCCTCCACTTCGATATGTCAAGCTTCAATTGAAACCAGTAAAAGATGATTCCCACAAACCCTTTTCTCCCCACTCTTCAATCAGATTCCACCAGCTGTATTATCTTATTCTTTTAGGTCAGTGATCAGTTAAGCCAGATTAAGCCTCCCAGAAATTATGTGTGCATTTGTTTGTTGGGTTTTGTGTGATTAATATGTGGCGTATAATATTTAATGGCATGCATATTGTATGCACATTTTTTAGATGTTGACTTATCATTTAACTATTCTGTTGGACAGGGATTTCCTGAACTGTCACACTTTGCTGTTCATTAATCTGTAATTTACATTCAATGTCTAAATTATAAATTTGTTTCAGGTTCTTTTGCCAATAGCCAAGACCTTTTTTGTATGCTGTTAGTTTGACTTTTCAATTCATTATAGCAGAGTGTGTGTTTTTTGGACTGGTTATCTGCAGTCTTATTGTAATTCTTGCATTGAATTACAACAACTATCAAATTCCAGAATTGTTTCTGATACCTGTATACGCAATTAGTGGCTACATTTGGTGTAACACACTCGAAAAATATTATGCAAAATTATGTCAAATGTTGGAGATTGTTATGTGCTCCATTGTGCATAAGAACCGTATTACAAATGGTTTAAAATGCATTTGAGGGCAATTATGTACTATTTTACATAGTTTTGAATTTGCTTGTAATGAGGCAAAACAGTACATTTGTTTAACTGAACAGTTTCAATGAAAATTGCATGACTTTCTAAAAAAAGATCCTAATCGTCAAATTAATTTACATGAGAATAGATTTGTGTACAGTTACTGTAAAAGTGCTTGTCATATGAATGCGAGTTGGTCATTTTTGTCATTTAAAATGTTTTGTTGAAGATTTATGGTTATTTAAAAAATAAATTCATGTTAACATGTTTTATTTTAGAGCTGCTTTATAAACCATCTATATGAAATTGTTCATTTTTCTTTGCTTAAAGTTTATAAATGAGGCTCAAAATATGGAAAATATGGAGGTCTACTAAATATCCTAAAAGAAGCACTTCATTCATTGGAAATAATGTATGAAAATGTAAATCCAGTAAAAAGCTCATTCCTTTTTTGACTGGGCCTCGCTGATTTTGTTCACTCAGGCTTAATGTGGAAATGAAAAAGAAAAAAACTGAAAGTGCCACAAGGCTTTAAGGTTTTGGTAGCATGGAAAGTGTAATAACACCTCCCCAGGTTCAGATGGCAGGGGTTAGGTTAAAATTGCATGTGTACATGGAGACCTGGAGGAGCAAGTTTCATATCCGCTAATATTGTCATTAATGGCTGTTTTACCACCATTAACATTATTGACCTCAGTGGCTGTTTTGCAAAATTTTCTACAAAGGTTTTTGAGCACTGGGTCTCATACACTAATAATTGCATGAATTGTTGACTTTTTGTAGGACTTCTCCATATCTCAGTCTAATTTACCAAATATGTGTGCAACTGTGCATACTTATATTAGTGAATTTATATAAAATATTTATATAGTAAAACATTCCCAAATCATCTCCATAAAAAGGCTTACACTGCCTGTCTAGTATATTGTAGTCAACTATGCTGCTCTCTATAGCCAGATCCTCCAGCAATCCTAAGTGTGAAATCCTCAAAACCAGTTTAAACACAATAAAAAGCCAAGTTAAGGCTGCTCTATGCCTGCTCCACATTCAGTGTAACAACATTATGCCTATGAATAATTTATGCCTTCTCTGTCCAATCCGAGCCCCTATCACACTGTGCATTTATAATTGTTGTGTAAATGTATTCATTCCACTTCTGAGCAGCATTAAACACTCAATGTAAAGAATTGCATTCCACTTTAGATGCACTTCTGTGCCACCTTTGCAGAATGAACATGGCATCCGTTTGCTTACTTGACGGCCATGTTAAGATGATTATTGCATGCATACAAGACCAATTCCTGTTGCATCTATTGATGAGGACAGGTTGTAACACCTTTTAGAGTTCAGGCAAAAAAGAGGCAGGAACAAGTTAAAGGAATTCTTTCAGAACTCCTCCATGAGACTCGACCATTGGGTTGGATGTATCGCTCATTGGCTCTTGGCTCGCCCTTCATAAAAGAGGACTGTAAACCCAACTCGCTAGTCCACCAGGGGTGCTGTTGAGTAGGGTGAGAATGGACAAGCAGAAGTGAGACGAAAGCAAGAGAGGTAGAACAAATTCTTGGTTTGGTTCTCACACACACTCACTTCCACTGAGTTCTCCATGAGCAACATGGCATTACTGAACAGTCTTGCATGGACATGTTGACACCTCAACTTCCTCTAATTTTTTTCACTTAGCAGCAAGGCCACCATTCTCTAGGTTTCCTTAGGGACTGATCGTGAACAGTGGCAGTTCTTTAGGCCCCTTGCTGAAGACACTTGACTTTTCCACAATCTAGCAAACAGCTGTGAGTCCTCTCTATCCTTCCTGGCAAGTCAAACAGCTGTGAGTGGCATTTCCTGCCAGTCTGTCCTCCAGCATACAGTCATCCTCCGCAACCTCTTTCTCTCTCATTCCTCATGGGTTTCGGCACTAAGATAATTTACATTTTGAAAGAGGCAGGATCTGGCAAACGATGACCATGGTGTTTTAATCACAAACTAAACAACAGAATCATACTCATAGATGACCCCCTCATGACTATTTCAAAAACCTAAAGACCAGTTGACCCTGCATTGACAAATGCCAATAGGCACAATTAGACTCTTAATCAGGTTTAGTCTGATAAGTGTGTTGATTGTCATCTGTTGGAGCTTGTTTCATTGATTGAACATGCTTTATCAGTACACATCAGATTATAAAATGACTAAGAAGTCATGTGCTGTAAGCAGATGATTGTCTGTGGTTATCTGCATCTGTTGGTGTGATGTGAATTGGTCTTAAACTTGGGACACGCAAAGTCAAGTCAACTAGCGGTGACAAAAAACAAATATGTTGACCGCTTCATCAAACCCCATTTGGACCAAAAAGCTGCACGTAAACACACCAAACAGATGACAGCTGACTGAAATGAGAATGTACATTCTGTGCCTGCATAATAGAATGTATCTTTCCACACCTGCAGGTGGGAGTATCTGCATTGTCATTCCCCAAAGGGTAACTGGAACTAATGCTGCATGCATACAAATCAGCAATGTACCACTTTCACAATAGTTCTCGCTCACCACAGAGAGATTCACTTTTGCAAATATCTGATAATCTAATCCATATAGTTTCCAAACATTTAAAAATGCAACGAAAAGACAACTTGCTTGTTTTTTGTTTGTTTCCTCATTACTTGTGTAGTTTGCTTAACTTCGTAACTTCAGTTTTTGTTCTCGCGCTCTCATTCGTAGCTGAACAGCCAACTTGCCCTCTTTCACCATCAGCCATTTCCATATGCTGAATCTGGCAACTGATCTGAGCTTGATGAGAGAATAAACCAAACAGACCCTCACCGATGCTCCCAATGGCTGACCGTCAACTTAGTGTGTCTCAACCATTTAAATATCCCAGACCTGGGTTGTTTATCAATACTAAAATCGCAGAGAATAGACTCACATTATCTGTCTTGCTAAGTTACCAAGAAAAATTAACTCTAAAGACTGCGAGAACATCTTGTGAGAAATGAGTTGCTGTGATCTTCATGTTGGTCACATGTCAAGTTTTTTTGTTTAGCGCTTACGGATGCCTTTCCATCCACAACACAGTTCTGGGAAACACCCATATATACTCTAAATACAATTTTCTTCTGGGAGCGCTATATTCTTAGACCGCCCACTGCCATTTAAATTACACCAGAGTTCCCGACTGCTACTGCATTTTATTCGGAAATTTATTCCCCTGCCACAAGAAAACTGGTCAAGTCCCATGGCTTCTGCGGTACAGTCGCGGGAATGCAGACCTCTATTTCTACGTCCTACAGTTATGTGATGCATCGTGTATATGCTTTATTAGAAAGATCATCTTTAAACTAATTTTAAACTGAGAGAGTGTGCCTGAGCCTCTGACATTATCAGGAAGGCTATTCCAGGTTTTAGGAGCCATATATGAAAATGCTCATACTTCCTTTAGTTGACTTGTTATTCTGGATGCTAACAGAAGCCATGAGAACTTAAAGAGCATAATAGAGTCCATTTGGTCACATGACCTTCAAATGGTTTAACAGAAAAAAATATAAACATTAGAACATTCACACTGATTTGTTTGATTTTTTTTTTTCAATATAGATATAATGTACAAAATATATTTTGCCTAATACAAATAAAACATTTTAACGAGCCCCTATTATGCATTAAAAAAGATCATATTTTGATTTTGGGTGTCACCAACAACAGGCTGATATGCATACAAGGTCAAAAAACACTTTAATTATCTTATAATATGCATTTATTTTTACCTAATTATCCCAATGACTCCCATATGGTTTGATTCAGAGATTAATTTGTTTCCAAACCCCTTCTTATCGCGATGCTAATCTGCGCTGATTGGCTCGACAAACATCTAAATTCATAAAGAAAGCACCGCGTGTTGCGTTTTTAACGTGGCTTTAGATGTGATACGTGAATATAAATGGTTAACCAGGTACAGAACAAACCGCGTAGAGCAATTACAACAAAACACAATTAAATAAATATTTAGCAAACTAGAGAAAACAAGAAGGCAACCATTTTAATCGCACTTCCTTGTGAAATGGAGGAAAAAACTGATCCATGAACTGTGTGCTGAAAGTTTCCGGCTGACGAATCCCCCGTTGCAGGGTAGATTATTGCATAAATCACCAGAACTTTCACTCATCTTCAGTCATGACCAGTCTCACATATACCTACACTCTGCTGGCGTTTGAAGGGAAAGGCACGTTCACGTTTTTCCGGATCTGGCACTTCATATTTTTTTGTATCGTTTTCGTGTCAACGTTGATACGAACAGGCAAAAGATCCAGGTGAACGACAAAACGTTTAAAAGATTGAGTTGAATCTTTTATTTTAAAAAAATCTATGTTTGTGAAGGTGCACTTTCAGAATAAACATCAGCTGGATGTTTTTATTCACTTGGAGCTATATTGCACACTGCATGGGAGGTCATTTTCAAAAACCAATAATAGAGGCTCTTTAATATGCATTTCAGCAAATAAGCACCATTCTGTATGTTTATGCCTTTATAAAGTTTAATGTGAATGTTTATTTTAATTAAGGGTCTCCGCTATATTTCTGAACTGTAAATAATAGTGAATATTAAATGATACACCCACCTTTGAGTCCTGCACTCAAGTCTGCATTTGATTTATCTTCAATATCAAGAACACATCTGGGTTCTATCACGTGTCCATTTTTCTTGCGGTCTTGAATATTGGAATTGAACTTTGTTAGTTGGTGATGACGATACACAAGGACACGAGATCACTTAGAAACAACCCTGGTCCATTCTCTTCTTGATCTGTCCTTTTACCCTTCCAGATCTCCTCCATGGGACTCGAAACAAGTTTTGCACACAGGTGTCCCTCATTAATACTCTGTCCACCAACCTTACACCTTTTCCACAGCTCGCCGCGCTGCTTGCCACAACGAAAGCAAGAAACCCGAAGTACAGATACAGTGTCAGTACCAATAAGAACTTTGTAGGCATGTTTCATACATATTAATGCTACTCGACATTTTACGAGAGGAAAGCAGGCTTTAGTTAAATCCGCTCATCTCTTCTCTGGCCGCATCTCGCAAATGTTTCACATCAAGACCAGTTCTGTTTATCTCGCTCGTGTGTCTGTTGTTGTTTATGCACATGCACATCTCTGCACATACGAGCTACGTGTGGGTCGACCTTGACGGCTTCAGGAAGTTTGTTTTTTTTCCTGCGCTGTCCCATGGGATTCATCTGAAGATGCACCGCTTGTCATTCACACGGCTTCTCCGTGGCACATCGATTCAGCAGGGAGCTCATCGCGCAACCCAGACACGCGGTCCTTGACAGTATTGATTGAATGTAAAAGATATAATTTCTGTTCACAGTCCGCAGAGTATTGCGGAGTGTGTAAATGCGAGTTGTCCGGCGGAAAGAAAGGAGTCTTTTTTTCTTGTATTCTGCCAAAGGAACAACAGAGGGGAAAGATAATGCCATTCGAACTGTGTGTGCGTGTGTGTGTTTTTCTGAACACATCTGCTCAGTGTATTGCTCAGTGTCAGGCCTGTAGATGTGAGCTGGTTTTAAAAGGCTGCCCTGAAGCTTTAAGTTTCACATAACCATCATAGAGAAAAAAAAAAAACAGTGCTTGCATAAATACTGTTGTTATTTTTTAAGTGCAAGTCCTGAAACATTTAGATTTTTAATTTATGGTTTGACAGCAAGTGCTCTTATCTGAAAAACTGCTCTGGATACTTTTTTTAAATTATTATTTTAATGTTTCAGATCAACAAACAAACTTAAATACTAATCAAAGATAACACAAGTAAACACATCATCCAGATGTTTTCTGGCAAAATTGAGACGAGCCTTTATATTCTTATTCATTATTCCATCAGTGGTTTTCGTCTCGGAACTCTGGCATGCAAACAGCTTGTCTCTTTCTTATGGTGGTGTCATGAACACCCACCTGCAGTTCTTTAGATGTTGTTGTGTGGTCTTTTGCAACCTCTTGGATGAGTTGTCACTGCGCTTCTTGGGGTAATTTTGGTGCTTTTGGGGTAATCTGTTACATGTTTTTGCCATTTGTAGTCCTAAAGCTTTAGGTATGGCTTTATAAACTCTTCCAGATCTCTAATGGATCTCAATTATTGTTCCTATTTATTTTGGAATTTTGATCTTAGCATGAGGTCAATCTTTTGAGGATTTTTTTGGTCTACTTAACTTTCCTAGGCAGATCCATTTTAAGCGATTTCTTGATTGCAAACAGGTGTGGCAGTAATCAGGCAGTAGTTTAATTAATAATTTTTCCTTTTACTATATAATTGTATGTTAGTAATAAAGTTTCAAAACATATTTAATAAAACAATGTCTTATCATTTTAATAGCACAATAATCGACTCCTAATTAATATGAAAGTCATTTAAAAGTATATCTTAATTAGCATTTTATATAATAATAATTTTAACTCTTCTGTTTGTCTCTTTCAGACTTGGAAAAGGACCACCCCAAGAATGAAGCAGGCGTGGTGTGGCGAGTGACCGGCGGTCTCTTCAACTTGACCAGAGGAGCGGTGGGTGCCACCCTTGGTGGTGTGGCCTGGGTGGGCAGCAAGAGCTTTGAGCTCACCAAAACAGCAGTGACGAGTGTTCCTGCCGCCGGAGTGGGACTGGTCAAAGGGGGCGTCTCAGTGGTAACAGGAGGAGTTGGTGCGGTGGGGTCTGCAGTGGCCGGTAAAGTTACACCAAAGAAAAAAGACAAGTCGGATTAGATTGGCTGACTCGCTCCCAGCCTTTGTTCCATTTGGTGTGTCTGGGTGGTTTGTTCTCACTTTCAACAGGGTTGGAAAGCAGGCGACAGGTTCATTTTGCCCATTTTGTCCAATTAAGTTCATATAAAGAACTGCAATACGGTATGTAAACTCAATTCAACCAATAACTGAAAGCTACTGCAGAGGTACGTGACAGAGAATTGGGATCTCACCTTTGCTCTTGTTTGCTTGTATTTTTGTGTGTGTGTTGAGTGTTATTAGACTAGATTTGGGAGAAAGAGGGATAGTAAACATATTCTTTAGGACGAACGGACACTTTCACCACATGCAAAATGTTGATATGGAAGCTTAATTTAGTGTAATGAATATGTGATCAAACATTCCACATGTAATTAAGATCATTCTGTGTGTATCATGTAAAAATGTAAGTACACTTCACAGAATTGTTCCATGAATATGCTGATTTAGTTTCAAGCCCATTTTTTAACTAAATAACGGAAGAGCTCAAAAATTAAGGAAAGTATTGATATTTTATTATTATTATTATTGTTATTATTATTATTAAAATATGTAAATACATTTGGCACTAGATTAACAAACCAAACAGATGTTGGTTTTAGACAACGTACTGTCAAATGTTTTTCAATATAGGGGTGTGTTCACACTTTATTTGATATTGCTTCTTTTTTCTTTTATCTTAATTTATGAGAGATTATTTGAAAGACAAAACTAGATCTGCCTCTTTAGAGGTCTCAGTCCACTTGTTTGCTGTTCACAAAAGTTCACATTTAATTCAGATTATCCACGCTAAGTGTGCTTTCACACCTGCCTCATTTAGTTGCTTGAATCACTAGAGTTCATTTTCTCATTTGGGGCGGTTCATTTGAGCGTGTGAATGCATCAGTCACACTCGAGAGTTAACTAAAAGTGGACCAAACAAGTGTACCAAGACCCACTTGAAGAGGTGGTCCCAGTTCACTTTCATTTTTGGACTAAACCAGCTGCCGTAGTCAGCTGCACTGTGTATTATGAGGGCAAGTGTTTGTTTTCAGTGCTGTAGCAGAAGCTCCATGGTAGCAAACTTCTGAAATGATTTGCGATGCACCTTTGAAAACATTGGCTGCGTCCAAAATCGCCTACTACTCAGTAGGCACTGACTTTGAATTTACTAGTAGTATGAATGGAGCTCGTTTGTACTTGCCGCAGAAAAATAGCATTTTCAGTTTTGGAAAAGAGCTGTAAATATGAGCCAATATTCAGCGCAGTGGTTTCACAGTCCATCCAGCCATAGTCATTGCATGGAGTGAAGCAGCTTTCATATCGGATGCGGAAAGCGCTGCTCTATGAGACCTATTTATTTCATTCCTCCAATGCAAAACCCAATTTATTTATTTATTTATTTATTTTGCTGGTGTTGACCAAAATTCGAGAGCTGCAAACCATGGGCAAAGTTTAAAATAACTCAATATTCAGCTCTGGTTATTCAATTCATAAACCCATACAGTACTTATATATGCATAAACCGTACATGCTCACTTGTAAAACAAAGTGCACTCAAATAACACGTTGACAAGACTTTTCTATGTGGTAATTATTCCTCTTGCAATAGCGTTACTATGATGGCATAGCAACGCTGGTATAATTATGCCCCTCAGCTGCTCTTTCATTCAATTAAATAACAGTTAAATTATAAAAGTCTTACAAAATTATATTATTTAATAAAACAATTAATAATAATTACAAATCAATTTCGTTTTTTTCAGACAAGTGCGTCCAGAATTTTCAGTTTCAAGAAATAATTTTTATTCTGGTGCATCTCTCGGAACACATCTAGCCAATATGTTATGTGAATGTTGTTACATGTTGTCGCGTTTTGGTTCATTTCAACTGCTTCGAACCTAAACGATCAGGTGCTGTGAAAAGAAAACCGTAGAAAAATGCTATGATGTATAATTTTTTGCCTTTGGTTCAGACCAAATAAACCGAACCCCAGGTGTGAAATCACCCTAAAATAGCACTTCCAATATAGTTTGTTTCAAAATAACCAAACCAGCAAAGTGTGAACACACTCTTACTGTCAGAAACCGTAGCGTTTCTTTAAAACCTATTTCAGTTTATGTTTTCACAGTTAGCTGTATTATCAAATCTCATTTAAATCAGTCAAGGTAAGACACCTCTGAAAGACAGCAGATCACTCCAGTGTAAACGCTTCATTTTTTTGTAAGACGACATTCAAATCGTGCTGAATCCGCGTCCAGAAAGGCAGTGGCTGGTGTTGAGAAAAGAAATGGTTCACATGTAGAAAAGGACACAGGGGGAACAGAAACCACACCACATTGACTTCAGTCCACCTAATTTTTTCTCTTTGCGAAGCATCGTTTGTAGGTGTTTTATAATGATGCTTTATGGGCCGTACATGTGCCTGAATGTCTTGGAAGTTGTAAAAGCTCACTGTGAAGTGTTTTTAGTGTTTAAAAAATAACCACGGATGTATTCCCTGCTACCCTTTTACAGCTGTTTACATCACAGAACCAGCACAAATTAAAATGTGCCGATGGAGTATTTTTTTTTGTCTTCTATTTCCCCACACTGCTTAAATGTTTGTCTTTTATTTTTTTATTTATGCAAAAAACGGCATATGGCATATTATTATATTGTTGCAGTGCATGCTTGAAGCTCTAGTTCTCTGTACAACATGCTGTTAATTGTGAGTATGTATTTCTTTCTCTCTATTTTGTTTTTTCTTTTTCTGTTTCTGTTTTTTTTTGCTGTCTACACACTTTCTGTAGGTACCCATGTCTTAAAAAATGCTGTTACTCTTAACTGGACTTTTAAGACCAAGTAGATTTTTGTCTATAATAGAACTATTTTTGCTAAATTTATGCTGTATTCTACAAATAAAGCATTCTGTATTTTAGAAAAGTGGGGATTATTTGTGTTTTATTTTACGTGTTTCACCTATTGTGGCGTATTCTTAAAGCACACAGAGAAACCGAAAGTAAAATGAAACCGATTGCATTTATTTAAATGTTCAGTAGGTGGCGGGTCAAAACCAGAATGGGCTTTATGCGACTGCACAGCAATGATTATGGTTTTAAAATATGTTTTGGGGAGCCAAATCTTATTATATATTTGCCATCAGTTGCGGGTCGGAGGATTTACAGACATATCATCATCTTAGAATTATAAGGTTCTATCTGACATTTTTGTCAAAATTGAGTTATTGACATATTCTTATTAAATGACAGCTTTTTTACATTATGGGATGTTTTTTAAGTTGTTTACATTGTAAGACTTTTTATCTAAAAAACAAGCTCAATATTTCAAAATCATTTAGAACGCAGATAGAACCTTATAATTCCAAGGTGACGATATTTCAATGTTTAAATCAGCCCTAGAAATAATCTGCATGTGATGT